>JASPKZ010000006.1:0-600000 GCA_030220185.1 Diploptera punctata
TTCATAACAGCAAAGCCCGGGCTGTGGTAGGGTAGATTACAAACTCACAACTAACATTTAGAAATATTATAAGTGGGTGCAGTAAGCTGAAACTAAGTCTAAACTAATTTTCCCGGTTTGTGATTTTGGTAAACAGGACAATTAGGTACCAAGGATTCGAAATATGCAATTGGCGTTAATTATTAGTAACAGATGATGCACGAATTCAAACATAGGTACGCCCCTGATCATTTTAGGATGGATTTTTATTAACCAACTGTAAGGACCACCTTAATCATATCATTAACACGATCATAGTAGTCTGTTATCCAACAAAACGACCTATTCCCTGTATCAGCTTTATGTAAAAGCAATCCCTTTCTAAACCTTTAATAATCCCTTGTTTTGTATACAGGCTATTGATGATTTTTAATAGTAGCCAAATTCTTCGTACGATCTGTTGCTAAATTCTCTGATATATTGTTTTTGGTTCATAATGTTTGATTGAGAATCGATCCAGCAATAACATTTCAATTCAGAATTGTGATCCGTAAGCAAATTTCGGCCTTTATTTAACACTGCAGTTCTTGGTAATTAAGGTTTGTGAAGAGAGATTTAAACAAGATGACCCTATCGAGCTCCCGGACCCTCCCCTGCGTCAATAAGTTTTTCAATTTAACCTTAGAAAGAACGTTTTTTCTGACCTTAACATTGATCGACGAAACATATTTCTTGAAATTCACCCACCCTAAAATTCAAGTTCGGTAAGATGTCTGTTATGTGTTCATAGTTTATAATTGAATTTCCATCTGCTCCTCTTCGAATAAAGGTATTAATTTCGGAATTAGCCTTTTGTTGGTAAAGTGGTTTTCTCTTCTGTTTCTACATTTTTTGACAATTTCTTGAATGAAACTTTGGAAAAAATGATTCTTTTTTAAAATTCTTCAAAAAGGCAATGTCCAACAATTAAACATTATTTTCATACTTATTTATGGATAGATGTGATCAATTTCCTAGTCATATATTGAAATCAGTCTAAAATCACACTCGGTAACAATATCATTACAAAACACAGTGGTATAAGCGGACCTGAAAAACCGGAGAGTAGAATAACAAGGTGTGATTGATTTGGTTGAAGTTGTAGTCGTTCAAAAGTCAATTGTATTTCAATTATAACAGGTGATGTATTTGCTAACGATAACAAATCCACTGTGTAGATGATTATTATTAATAAAATCGTAGATTTCTTCCCTGATGAAATATAAACACTAGATTCCACACTTAAAACTCACAAGCAGGTCCGGTGCACAAATCCAACCGATGACAATATGTCAAAACATAAAATAATCGTAGCTTTATTATTTGTCAATAGTCAATAAAGATCGAATTGACCTGGATGTCAAATGTATTTAATACACAATTGATCTTCTTGGTGATACAATATTAAAATATATATACAGTCAATATGCCCATTTCACCAATAATGTTTAAAATGGTCAACTAGTTTCTACAGCCAAGCTGTCATTCTCAAGACCAGTTATGACTGAAGACAATATAGATAAAAAATAAAGATACAAATTCAGTTAAAAAAACACAACTACGTCACATGACGCAATCATTCACAAGTGAAAGTAAAACATAATAAAACTAATCCTCTTTTTTATCAATTAGAGAAAAGAGGGGGCTGTACGGAATAGGGCCGTTGTCTTTGTTCATTATTTTATCCTTATTTTTATAAATTTCCAAACTTTCAAGGACGTTAAGGAATTTGAAATCCTGACCGAACGAACCAGCCTAAGATTACTTTTGTTGATAGCGTGACCGTACTCAGAAATATGCTGGGCAACTCCAGATTTTTCAATTCTGTTGAGTCTGAAATGGGCAATATGTTCATTAAATCTAGTTAAAATGGATCTCTGGTTTGCCAAACATATTTCAAGTCACAGTCATTGCATGCAATTTCATAAATCCCGGATTTCTCTATACAATCGACTTTATCTTTAGGTTTCCAAGTAAACTATTTAATGTCAAAGTGGAAGTGAAAATCAATTTAGTATCTAGTCCTTTGAATATCTTGTTCAAACCTCTAGTTAAAGAGGGAACGTACGGCATAATAGCAAAATTAGTTTTATTAATAGGAGAATGGAAGGCTGTAGAATCCATAACAAGTTTTCTAAATTCAAATTTACGAATCAACTTATCAATAATATTTCCATTGAAACCATTACACTTAGCTATATCTTTAATGGTTGTAATTCCTTATTATACCTATTTTTACTTAACGGAAAAGTGATAAGACGGTGAACTAAAAATTGAAACTGGCCATTTTATGTTGATTACAATGGTGAGAATCTGCCGGGATATATCTAAATGTACTGGTATCTTTTCTATAAATATCAAATTCCAATCTATAATTGTTTCTAATTATTATCATATCTAAAAAAGGCAGCCTTCCATTCTCTTCCTCTTCATACGTAAAATTTATGCTGGGAGTTCGGTCATTTAATATTTCAACAAATTCCTGTACATTGCATTTTTTGGTATCAAAAATAGCAAAAATGTCGTCAACATATCTGAGCCAGACCCTTGGAAAGTAATCTAATTCCTTCCCAAGCTCCGTCTCAAATCTGCTCATAAAAAGATCAGCTAGGAAAGGAGACAATGAATTACCATTGCCGTTCCCTCCTTTGTTCATAAAACTTATTGTTAAATTGAAAAATGTTCTGATTCATGCAAAGTTCCGTTAACTTGATATATTGATTGACAATATGGGGCTCCAATTTATTCTGTAGTAGTAGGTCTTCCAAGAAACTCAGCGTCTGAGGTATAGGTATACTAGGAAAGAGAGATTTCACATCAAAAGAAATCAAAATCTCTCCATCCTTCAGCTCGATATTCTTGGTTTTCTCAATGAATTCCAACGAATTCTTAACAGCAAGCCGGGCTGTGGTAGGGGTAGATTACCAAACTCACAACTCAACCATTTAGAAATATTATAAGTGGGTGCAGATATAGCTGAAACTATAGGTCTAACTAATTTTCCCCGGTTTGTGTATTTGTTGGTAAACAGTACAATTTAGGTACCAGAGGATTCGAAATATGCAATTTGCGTTTTAATTCTTTAGTAACCAGATGATTGCACGAATTCACAACATTAGTTACGTCCCTGATCATTTTAGGTAATGGATTTTTATTAACCAACTGGTACGGTCACGCTATCAACAAAAGTAATCTTAGGCTGGTTCGTTCGGTCAGGGATTTCAAATTCCTTAACGTCCTTGAAAGTTTGGAAATTTATAAAAATAAGGATAAAATAATGAACAAAGACAACGGCCCTATTCCGTACAGCCCCCTCTTTTCTCTAATTGATAAAAAAGAGGATTAGTTTTATTATGTTTTACTTTCACTTGTGAATGATTGCGTCATGTGACGTAGTTTGTTTTTTTTAACTGAATTTGTATCTTTATTTTTTATCTATATTGTCTTCAGTCAATAACTGGTCTTGAGAATGACAGCTTGGCTGTAGAAACTAGTTGACCATTTTAAACATTTATTGGTGAAATGGGCATATTGACTGTATATATATTTTAATATTGTATCACCAAGAAGATCAATTGTGTATTAAATACATTTGACATCCAGGTCAATTCGATCTTTATTGACTATTGACAAATAATAAAGCTACGATTATTTGATGTCTTGACATATTGTCATCGGTTGGATTTGTGCACCGGACCCTGCTTGTGAGTTTTAAGCGTGGAATCTAGTGTTATATTTCATCAGGGAAGAATCTACGATTTTATTAATAATTAATCATCTACACAGTGGATTTGTTAATCGTTAGCAAATACATCACCTGTTATAATTTGATAATACAATTGGACTTTTGAACGACTACGAACTTCAACTTCAAACTCAATCACACCTTGGTATTCTACTCTCCGGTTTCTTCAGGTTCAGCTTATAACCACTGTGTTTGTAAGTGATATTGTTACCGAGATTGTGATTTATTAGACTGATTTCAATATGATGACTAGGAAATCTGATCACAATCTATACCATAAAATAAGTATGAAAATAAGTTTCATTGGTTTGGACATTGCCTTTTTGAAGAATTGTAAAAAAGAATCAGTTTTTCCAAAGTTCATTCAAGTAAATGTGTCAAAAAATTGTAGAAACAGAGAGAGAATAACCAAATTTACCAAACAAAAGTGGCTAGATTCCGAAATTAAATACCTTTATTCGAAGAGGAGCAGATTGGAAATTCAATCTTATAAACTATGGAAAACATTAACAGCACATCTTACCGAACTTGAATTTTTAGACTGGTGTGAATTTCAGAGAAATATGTTTCGATCGATCAATTTTAAGGTTCAGAAAAAACGTTCTTCCCAACGGATTAAATTGAAAAAACTTATTGATCGCAGGGGAGGGTCCGGGGTATGCTCCGATAGGGTCAGTATTGTTGAGAATCTCTCTTCACAAACCTTTAATGACCAAGAACTGCAGTTGTTAAATAAAGGCCTAAAATTTGCTTTACCGGATCACAATTCTGAAATTGAAAATGTTATTGCTGGCATCGAATCTTCAATCAAACATTTTAATGAACCCACAAAACAATATATCAGAGAATTTAGCAAACAGATCGTTACGAAGAATTGGCTACTACTAAGAAATCATCAAATAGCACTGATATACAAAACAAGAGAGTCATTAAAGGTTTGAGAAGAAGGGATTGCTTTTACATGAAAGCTGATAAAGGGAATAGGGTCGTTGTCTTGGATAAACAGGACTACTATGATCGTGTTAATGATATGATTAATGGTGGTCCTTACCAGTTGGTTAATAAAAATCCATTACCTAAAATGATCAGGGACGTAACTAATGTTGTGAATTCGTGCAATCATCTGGTTACTAAAGAATTAAAACGCAAATTGCATATTTCGAATCCTCTGGTACCTACATTGTACTGTTTACCAAAAATACACAAACCGGGAAAATTAGTTAGACCTATAGTTTCAGCTATATCTGCACCCACTTATAATATTTCTAAATGGTTGAGTTGTGAGTTTGGTAATCTACCCCTACCACAGCCCGGCTTTGCTGTTAAGAATTCGTTGGAATTCATTGAGAAAACCAAGAATATCGAGCTGAAGGATGGAGAGATTTTGATTTCTTTTGATGTGAAATCTCTCTTTCCTAGTATACCTATACCTCAGTCGCTGAGTTTCTTGGAAGACCTACTACTACAGAATAAATTGGAGCCCCATATTGTCAATCAATATATCAAGTTAACGGAACTTTGCATGAATCAGAACATTTTTCAATTTAACAATAAGTTTTATGAACAAAAGGAGGGAACGGCAATGGGTAATTCATTGTCTCCTTTCCTAGCTGATCTTTTTATGAGCAGATTTGAGACGGAGCTTGGGAAGGAATTAGATTACTTTCCAAGGGTCTGGCTCAGATATGTTGACGACATTTTTGCTATTTTTGATACCAAAAAATGCAATGTACAGGAATTTGTTGAAATATTAAATGACCGAACTCCCAGCATAAATTTTACGTATGAAGAGGAAGAGAATGGAAGGCTGCCTGTTTAGATATGATAATAATTAGAAACAATTATAGATTGGAATTTGATATTTATAGAAAAGATACCAGTACATTTAGATATATCCCGGCAGATTCTCACCATTGTAATCAACATAAAATGGCCAGTTTCAATTTTTTAGTTCACCGTCTTATCACTTTTCCGTTAAGTAAAAATAGGTATAATAAGGAATTACAAACCATTAAAGATATAGCTAAGTGTAATGGTTTCAATGGAAATATTATTGATAAGTTGATTCGTAAATTTGAATTTAGAAAACTTGTTATGGATTCTACAGCCTTCCATTCTCCTATTAATAAAACTAATTTTGCTATTATGCCGTACGTTCCCTCTTTAACTAGAGGTTTGAACAAGATATTCAAAGGACTAGATACTAAATTGATTTTCACTTCCACTTTGACATTAAATAGTTTACTTGGAAACCCTAAAGATAAAGTCGATTGTATAGAGAAATCCGGGATTTATGAAATTGCATGCAATGACTGTGACTTGAAATATGTTGGGCAAACCAGAAGATCCATTTTAACTAGATTTAATGAACATATTGCCCATTTCAGACTCAACAGAATTGAAAAATCTGGAGTTGCCCAGCATATTTCTGAGTACGGTCACGCTATCAACAAAAGTAATCTTAGGCTGGTTCGTTCGGTCAGGGATTTCAAATTCCTTAACGTCCTTGAAAGTTTGGAAATTTATAAAAATAAGGATAAAATAATGAACAAAGACAACGGCCCTATTCCGTACAGCCCCCTCTTTTCTCTAATTGATAAAAAAGAGGATTAGTTTTATTATGTTTTACTTTCACTTGTGAATGATTGCGTCATGTGACGTAGTTTGTTTTTTTTTAACTGAATTTGTATCTTTATTTTTTATCTATATTGTCTTCAGTCAATAACTGGTCTTGAGAATGACAGCTTGGCTGTAGAAACTAGTTGACCATTTTAAACATTTATTGGTGAAATGGGCATATTGACTGTATATATATTTTAATATTGTATCACCAAGAAGATCAATTGTGTATTAAATACATTTGACATCCAGGTCAATTCGATCTTTATTGACTATTGACAAATAATAAAGCTACGATTATTTTATGTTTTGACATATTGTCATCGGTTGGATTTGTGCACCGGACCCTGCTTGTGAGTTTTAAGTGTGGAATCTAGTGTTATATTTCATCAGGGAAGAATCTACGATTTTATTAATAATTAATCATCTACACAGTGGATTTGTTAATCGTTAGCAAATACATCACCTGTTATAATTTGATAATACAATTGGACTTTTGAACGACTACGAACTTCAACTTCAAACTCAATCACACCTTGGTATTCTACTCTCCGGTTTCTTCAGGTTCAGCTTATAACCACTGTGTTTGTAAGTGATATTGTTACCGAGATTGTGATTTATTAGACTGATTTCAATATGATGACTAGGAAATCTGATCACAATCTATACCATAAAATAAGTATGAAAATAAGTTTCATTGGTTTGGACATTGCCTTTTTGAAGAATTGTAAAAAAGAATCAGTTTTTCCAAAGTTCATTCAAGTAAATGTGTCAAAAAATTGTAGAAACAGAGAGAGAATAACCAAATTTACCAAACAAAAGTGGCTAGATTCCGAAATTAAATACCTTTATTCGAAGAGGAGCAGATTGGAAATTCAATCTTATAAACTATGGAAAACATTAACAGCACATCTTACCGAACTTGAATTTTTAGACTGGTGTGAATTTCAGAGAAATATGTTTCGATCGATCAATTTTAAGGTTCAGAAAAAACGTTCTTCCCAACGGATTAAATTGAAAAAACTTATTGATCGCAGGGGAGGGTCCGGGGTATGCTCCGATAGGGTCAGTATTGTTGAGAATCTCTCTTCACAAACCTTTAATGACCAAGAACTGCAGTTGTTAAATAAAGGCCTAAAATTTGCTTTACCGGATCACAATTCTGAAATTGAAAATGTTATTGCTGGCATCGAATCTTCAATCAAACATTTTAATGAACCCACAAAACAATATATCAGAGAATTTAGCAAACAGATCGTTACGAAGAATTTGGCTACTACTAAGAAATCATCAAATAGCACTGATATACAAACAAGAGAGTCATTAAAGGTTTGAGAAGAAGGGATTGCTTTTACATGAAAGCTGATAAAGGGAATAGGGTCGTTGTCTTGGATAAACAGGACTACTATGATCGTGTTAATGATATGATTAATGGTGGTCCTTACCAGTTGGTTAATAAAAATCCATTACCTAAAATGATCAGGGACGTAACTAATGTTGTGAATTCGTGCAATCATCTGGTTACTAAAGAATTAAAACGCAAATTGCATATTTCGAATCCTCTGGTACCTAAATTGTACTGTTTACCAAAAATACACAAACCGGGAAAATTAGTTAGACCTATAGTTTCAGCTATATCTGCACCCACTTATAATATTTCTAAATGGTTGAGTTGTGAGTTTGGTAATCTACCCCTACCACAGCCCGGCTTTGCTGTTAAGAATTCGTTGGAATTCATTGAGAAAACCAAGAATATCGAGCTGAAGGATGGAGAGATTTTGATTTCTTTTGATGTGAAATCTCTCTTTCCTAGTATACCTATACCTCAGACGCTGAGTTTCTTGGAAGACCTACTACTACAGAATAAATTGGAGCCCCATATTGTCAATCAATATATCAAGTTAACGGAACTTTGCATGAATCAGAACATTTTTCAATTTAACAATAAGTTTTATGAACAAAAGGAGGGAACGGCAATGGGTAATTCATTGTCTCCTTTCCTAGCTGATCTTTTTATGAGCAGATTTGAGACGGAGCTTGGGAAGGAATTAGATTACTTTCCAAGGGTCTGGCTCAGATATGTTGACGACATTTTTGCTATTTTTGATACCAAAAAATGCAATGTACAGGAATTTGTTGAAATATTAAATGACCGAACTCCCAGCATAAATTTTACGTATGAAGAGGAAGAGAATGGAAGGCTGCCTTTTTTAGATATGATAATAATTAGAAACAATTATAGATTGGAATTTGATATTTATAGAAAAGATACCAGTACATTTAGATATATCCCGGCAGATTCTCACCATTGTAATCAACATAAAATGGCCAGTTTCAATTTTTTAGTTCACCGTCTTATCACTTTTCCGTTAAGTAAAATAGGTATAATAAGGAATTACAAACCATTAAAGATATAGCTAAGTGTAATGGTTTCAATGGAAATATTATTGATAAGTTGATTCGTAAATTTGAATTTAGAAAACTTGTTATGGATTCTACAGCCTTCCATTCTCCTATTAATAAAACTAATTTTGCTATTATGCCGTACGTTCCCTCTTTAACTAGAGGTTTGAACAAGATATTCAAAGGACTAGATACTAAATTGATTTTCACTTCCACTTTGACATTAAATAGTTTACTTGGAAACCCTAAAGATAAAGTCGATTGTATAGAGAAATCCGGGATTTATGAAATTGCATGCAATGACTGTGACTTGAAATATGTTGGGCAAACCAGAAGATCCATTTTAACTAGATTTAATGAACATATTGCCCATTTCAGACTCAACAGAATTGAAAAATCTGGAGTTGCCCAGCATATTTCTGAGTACGGTCACGCTATCAACAAAAGTAATCTTAGGCTGGTTCGTTCGGTCAGGGATTTCAAATTCCTTAACGTCCTTGAAAGTTTGGAAATTTATAAAAATAAGGATAAAATAATGAACAAAGACAACGGCCCTATTCCGTACAGCCCCCTCTTTTCTCTAATTGATAAAAAAGAGGATTAGTTTTATTATGTTTTACTTTCACTTGTGAATGATTGCGTCATGTGACGTAGTTTGTTTTTTTTTTTAACTGAATTTGTATCTTTATTTTTTATCTATATTGTCTTCAGTCAATAACTGGTCTTGAGAATGACAGCTTGGCTGTAGAAACTAGTTGACCATTTTAAACATTTATTGGTGAAATGGGCATATTGACTGTATATATATTTTAATATTGTATCACCAAGAAGATCAATTGTGTATTAAATGAATTTTACTATTATAATAATAAGAAGAAAGGTTCGCCCTAATGGGCATTGATTGTTCTTTAAGCCTTTGCTGTAGTCATTCAGCGATTTCGTGTTTCTTGGGCATTTCGGTATATGATATCGGTCGCACTATCCGCCACATAATTCACACATGCACTTCTCACTAGGTTCGTGATATTTCTTGATTCTGCACACCTTATGATGAAAGCCGTGTATCGCGTATCGTGTTACAACATGCCTTAGCTCTTGGTTGGTTTTCGTCCAGTTTCTGTCCAGCATAGCTCCTGAGGTGTAGAAATCAGCACCTATCATTCTGTTTTTCTCTCCTGTTGTTTAAAAGTTCTTGGTAAGGGCTAGTAGATCGTAGATCTTCTATTAGTATATTTCCTTTGTGAGTTCATAGATGAGTCGTGAGGGTGCAGTTTTCCCCACTCTCAGTGCTGTTTTTAGGAAGCGGGCTTTCACTGAATTTTACTACTCGTATTTAGAAGCAGTTTTTGCAAGAAAAACTAAATAGAATCCAATATAGTATAGGCTATTTAAAAATATAGTGTTATACAGAATAAATTTTATTTCAACCTAGTGCAAACATTTGTTAGTAAATATCAACTTATAATTTTCCTCTGCTATAAATTAAACATTTAAAGTTATAGGCTAAAAAATAATAGTATTAGTTTTAAATGTTTTGTATGACATTCTAATTTAAAATATCTTTGTTTGAAATATATAATGAAAAATAGGACGTTCTCAAACCTGAATTCTGCTATTTAGTTAGAAGCAGCTTTTGAAAGAAAAGTCCCGCGCCGTAGCCGAATGGAAGAAATTTTCTCATGGTATTTCGGCCAGTATGGGACCGGTGCCCACCCAGCATCGTGAGGCATTTGGGTAGCTACAATAAGTAGCGGCTCCAGGTTGAGGAAATCAGATATAACGGCTGGGGGACTCAACATGCTGACCACATGTCACCCCTACACTGACTGATGATCATCTACCTCTGTGATTGACACATGTGGATATGAGGGGCCAGCAGCCGGCTGGTAGGCTAAGAGCCTTCTAGGCCTGCCGCGCCAGGGGTATTTTTTTTAAAGAAAAACTGAATGGAATTTAATATAGGATATTTAAATTTTTACTTAAAAAATAGAGCAACCGTTGGTTACAAAATTTCAACTTGTAATTTTCCTTTACTACGAATTAGGCCTATTTTAAGTTCAATGTGAGTTATGAAGACTTTTACACTATTGCGGATATCTTAATTAACAAATCCCCGTCGGTCTGAATGTTACTTTAAATTTTATTACTAATTTTATTAATTAGAACTTCGTTAGATTACACTGGTTTAGTTTAATTTCGTAACCAAAGGGTTTCTAGATCAAATATTAAATTTAAAAAAGTAAGATGAGATTTTTTGTTATCTGTGAGGTTACTCTAATTACGTAGTAATAAATTCGAAACTAAAAGAAAGTAATGTAAAGAATTTGTATACTTCTTATAGACTATTTAACTCATGCTCCAAATGGAGTCAATGACCAATCACATTTCAATGAATTTTGATTTACAACCAATCACAATCGTTTTTCATCTCGATTTTATCAATTTAATTTTATCACTTTAAAATCAGGCTCCTCCTTTTTAACATTCTGAATAGGTCAGACCATTATTTTGCAGTGACTGACTCTCTAAGAAATACGTTGAATATAACAATTTATATATTAAGATGTAAGAATTCTAGAATGTAGCCTATGTGGCTACCAGATTGTATATATAGTGCATGGATGTAACCAGATAGTGCTTTGCGGGATATAATATAAAAACATTTGTAACAATTGATTATACCGCAAAAAAAACACCGTTTGCAATTTCTTAAACGTATTATTTCCCCCAGGTAATAACGTTCCACAAAAATATAATTGACATATTTACATCATAGGACATAAGAAATTAATTAATATACACATTTGATGTGTTTCATTTTTTCTCCACTAGGGTGCATTCTTACAGTGTTGCGATCCTTTGGCAATAAATAATATGATCTGGTTGCAGTGACGAACAAGTAAAAACATAACAAACGTTTCTCATTTGTTTTCGAACATCGCCGTTTACATTAAATATATAAATATTTTAAAGCAACTATATTTAAATAATTATTTGTGAGTAAACAGCTTAATTTTATTCGTTAAATAGCCACTCTTGATTTCCAAATTCTCTAGATAAATTCACTCATGACATTTCTTATGATAAAATTAAACTTCTTCTAATAACCATTAGAAAGTTTGTACCCAAAACCGCTTTAAGAATCATACAGCTCCTATATGTTATATATAGACGATTTATAATCTAAATACTCTATTCTGATATATACGGTATTACCGTTGCCCAATGCTGAGATATGATTTTTATATTTTCGGTGCCATGGAATGCTCATTTAAGCTCTTTGTGCGAGACGGTCTCTTTGGACTAGTGAGTACTGACTGAAGTAAATAATAATTGATATACGATTATAATGATAGAAAAGCGAACAACTTAGGCGAAAATAACTCAGTCTGCAGAAGTAACCTTGTTTCCAAATTTAATGTAAAGAGGAAACGGAAATGTGGATGACTAGCAGAGAAGACCTACTTAGAGTGAAGCCGAGATCCGCTCAACTAAAGTGAGTACGAGCACGTCCATAGCATTATCATAGACATTGTCAACAAACTTTACTGTACCTATTGTCAGTATTAACCTAACGATTATTGTATTTTTATTCATTACTTATATTAGACAACTTCTTATAAATAACCTATTATTTTACCTATAATAATGTTTGTTTCTATATGCAACCAATGAGATTTTTTTTTCTCACTCATGACACAGACAATGAGAAAAAAATATATATATACACTTTTTTGTTTTAGAATTTGCACCGATAAAAATGTAGCCTATTATAGTATCCAGCTACGATGTTAAATTTATTCATTTATTTTCACATACTGTACATACATATTCCGAAGCCATATCCGAATAAGCAGTGGTTCATGCTTGGGTGCAGTTCAAATACTACAAAAAAAAAGTGATATGATTTGAATTTCAAATATGACTATTTACGTAGTTGTTTATTAATATTCGTATTCGGTATTTATATTTGTACACAACTGAAAGTAGAAAAATAAAAGCAAATAAAACAAAACTGAATGCGAATCTGAGTTAAAAAATGAAAATTTGTATTTTCTATTACTACAATAATGATTAACGTAAATTATATATTTATAGATATATGTTTTTTCTTGTTAAATATCAATTCGTGAAATAATAATTATTTGTATACTGCTTGTTGGATATGTCTTGTAATAATTACTAAAATTTTTTAGTTCTTAATTTATCAATAATTTGATTAACTATTGCTGATTTAATAATGAAGCTACTAAGCTTGTTCTCACGAAAATATTTTTGAAAATATTTACATATTTTCACCGATCCTATCTAATAGACACCGAAAATCACCATGACCAAAACTTATATATATATATGGTATATGTGCTTGTTAATGCACTAGCAGTCGAAATGTGAGTTTTATCAGAAAACTTGGCATATCGCAATAAATTAAAAAAATCTAAGGTTGAGTTCTATAATCTATGTATAGGAGTTCACCTGAAACTAAAATTTAAAAGTCTCTCTAGTGGTCGCAATTTTCGATGATCCGTAGAGAAACTCAGTATGGCATTGAAATAAAACGAGGAAGGTATTCTCAAAAAATCAGCGCCGACCAGTAGAAGTGGAAGTTTATCTGAAACCCGAAATTAAAAATCGCTCTTTGTTTTCACTGTGGTCCCATACTTTTAAATAAGTTGGCATCACAAATTGAGTTCCTCTAATTTAACAAAAGAAATATAAACCAGAAAATTGGACCAACATTCGACTTACTTAGTAATTCGTTTAGTTTACGCAATTCGTGGATGGACTTTTTTTAATAGGCCTATCTTTATATAGCGAATTCTGTCATTTAACTGTTTTTTTTTCAAATGCCCCAGGTTGTCTTTCGACATTCCTGGTTTCTCTCCTGGCATGGCGTACTTGTAACCCACTTCTGAGGTTGGGGCGCCTGGAAGGCGGGGTTACGTTGCCCCGATGATATGATGGGTGATGATGATAATGGTGCGCCAGGAGAGTCCCTAATCCTAAGCTTAACCTAAGATGAATACGAATGATGATTTTACAATGTCCAATATAGATTAAATAATTTATTATTGTTAAATTAACTTCTCTTCAGTTTGCCATGGGAGCAATGAACATATCTGCTTTCAGAGAACACAAGCACACCTATAAAATGGAAAATTGTCAGTTTTTAATAAAATTGTAATCAGTAGCAGTGAATTTACACATTCTGACCTAATGTGTAGGTTTAACAACTCTAATCCCTGCATTTCTTCCTACATAAAAGGTACTGTCCAGGAGAGTAGTTTTAAGTTCCAAAGAAGATGAAGGAAGTACGTACAGAAGGAGAGAGAAGAAAACGAAGAATGCTTTTAATAAAATTGTGACAGAGGAAATAAGTACGAAAAATCATACATTTTATGAAAGTAAATTTATAATTTTTGATTGGATCTTTCAGTTATTTTGAAGACATTATTTTCTCAAACTCTCAGTACAGCACGATGAACTTTTAATTATATAATGTATGAAACGTTTTAACTGAACTAGCCGAAAATTCAGATCTTACTTCATTTTGAAAACCTTTGATTGAAAGAAATGAAATAAATGTTATAATCCAAATCTTATTAAATTTATTTTTTGTGTATATTTATTTATTTACAGCATCCTCCATTACAATATAGTAATACTGTGTGCTATATGTTATAATAATACAATTCTTCAGATTAGATATATTATCCTAAGTAAAAGTACAGTATGTTACTAATATTGCTTGGGTAGATGCAAATACTATTAACATAGGCCCTACTGTAAGTTATATTTATTAAATATAGTATTATATGAAGTTCATAAAGTACATTTAGGGATTTGGGTTTATTTTAAATTCAAAATATAGGTTATCTCGTTTATCGTTAATTTATATAGTTTTCCTAATATTGTCAGAGTTAATATTCTAGGAGTTTGAGATGGATGGATGGATGGATGGATGGATGGATGGATGGATGGATGTCTCGTAGCTCGAATGGACAATAGACATTATTTTTTTATTACTTGACCTTTGAGGAAAAGATTGACAAAATACTTAGGCGGGAGAATAATAGGACGAATCTTAAAGAATTGCACATTATTATCATTTTATCTAACGACGCTCTTTAACATATTAGGTCATTAGTGTTGAAATGAAAATCTGGCAAAAAACTATTGTTCAGAACACTTCTATTTAAGGCTTGACCTTATTTTATGTGTCGTAAACCTACGACACGGAATCCACGGTTTTACTTGCTTTCCGAATGATTTTTATGCTCTTAACATTCTGTGCCCTGTCCTGATTTGAACCTGCGAACCTTAGAACCAGAGGTGAGCTCGCTAACAGCTTGTACACCAAGACTGGCAGTAGGCCTAAATTGAATAGGAAATATGAACAAAATTCAGTTATCTGATGATAAGGTCTAACTAACTAACTAATTCACTGGCATTACCGAACCCGTAGGTTCATGGCTGCTCGGACATAAGCTCTCCATACATCCCTATCCTAAGCCAATGCTTTCCAATCATCTCCTGCATAATCTACTTCCCTCAAGTTAATGTTATTCTCCCACCCGTTCTTGGTCTACCAACTGGGCATTTTCCTTCTGGTTTTCTGCAAGAAGCTTCCATGCACGTCTTTCATAACAATGCATTTGTGCCACATGTCCTCCCTGTCGCAGTCTACGAGACTTAACTGTTCTCATATCTGGCTTCCTATAAAGACCATGTAATGCATTGTTATGCAGTTTTCTCCATTCACCTGTCATCTCCCTTTGGTCCAAAAATTGATATGGTTTAATCAAGAGTCTTAATAACTGAGATATTGAATCTGCGTCGCTAATCTTGTTTTATCATTGTATGTTGATATTGGTATGACGTATTCCTGACTTCAATGAAATTATTACATTTTAAGACCAATCTTAGGCCGAGTGGACTATATTGATGAGAATGGCGCAATATATATATTTTTTAACATTGAACTGTCAATGACGTCTTGTGTGAAGTTACCGAGTACTGCAAGCTCTAAATTGAGCAAACCATTATTACACATAGAGTGCAGAACCGGCGTT
The DNA here is from genome assembly GCA_030220185.1 of Diploptera punctata. Lineage (NCBI taxonomy): Eukaryota > Metazoa > Arthropoda > Insecta > Blattodea > Blaberidae > Diploptera > Diploptera punctata. The sequence goes on from JASPKZ010000006.1 coordinate 15,859, forward strand.
CCGTGAAGGTTGCAACGGTACAATAATTTGCCTTCTCCGTAAAAAGTAAAATTGGCATCAACGACTTCGTGATGAATCCATGTAATAAAGTCCAATCATACACGTGATTGTTTTATTTCATTCTTATTTGTTGACTTTTTATTAATGGAGATCAAGGAAAACCCTGAGCCAGGTAGGTCGGCACCGGGATTTGAACCGGAACCACTCATATAAGAGTCTCAAACACCACTAAGGCCTGAGGCAACTCGCTCGGTAATTGATTGTTTTAAAACTTATTTTTCTAGAAAAAGAGAGGTGCAGTGGCTAGACATACACTCTAATCAACTTCATCTTCGACATTTACTTCTCTTTATAAACTGGTAAATGGGTCCCTTGAGCTAATGTGAAAAATGAAGAAAAATATCCACCCATCTAGTTTCGGTATCAAACCCAGATTATTCAGTTCTTAACCGTTAATTGGCAATTTATCATATGAGATATATTGGTTTATCTTATCATTATATTATTATTATTATTATTATTATTATTATTATTATTATCGTAAGTATTATTATTGTTATTATCGTATAAAATGTTGTTTGTACATGAAATTTACATTGTTACATTTAATGTATCTTTAACTGTTTATAATTAGTATAGTGTATATCTTTATTTGTCAAATATTTATTTGTATTTGTGCTGGTTGAGTGGAAGAGAAGGCCTTATGGACTTAACTCTGCCAGAATAAATCTTCTTCTTCTTCCTTCCAAGTATTAGGCCAAGGCCTGTTACGATCCTATAGAAATTTTCCCTCCAGCGTAAATAGTTTGATCCTTCCGGGAAATTCTCGTATAAGACTTGAAAGCATAATAATAGTCCCTTCGATTGTTGCTAGCCAAAGGAAGGCAAGACCAGTGATGGGGCTGCCATCTTATAGCCTCTGGTCAGGCTTTTCTGGAGAAAATAAAGAAAAGAAGAAATGGAAGAAAGGAAAGACTCCCTAACTCTCGGATGCCATAATAGCGTCGGGGTCGAAAAAACAATAGTTAACCAAGAGAGGTTAGATAGTAAAGTTAAAAGAGTGCAAAACACAAGTAAGTGGAAGAAATGTTTTGCTCAGCTTGGGCACCTTGTGGTCGCCATCCACATATCCCCTAGATGAGGACCCCTGAGGGTGCCAGAATAAATAAAACATTATTATTATTATTATTATTATTATTATTATTATTATTATTATTATTATTATTATTATTATTATATTTTTAATAACACAATATAAAAACGAATAGAAATCACTTAAACTTGTGTCGATTTAGATACCCAACACATAGTAATAACAGGTTTGTTTTAACACATTTGAGATGTATGACACTTCGAATTACATTGTATTTTCTTTTCCACATAAAACCACCTCATATATCTACAATAGGTCTTGCGCAAAATAATGTAAAACACCTTGCCTGATTCCATTTTTCTTTATAAATTGCGTATTAAAGATTTAAAATGGTTATATTTTATACCTTCTCATTTTAGGCAATTATATTGTATTCGTAGAGGAGAAAGAGGATTTAATAAAATTCCAATTTTCAAACTTATTATTTGAAGTTGTCTATAGTACATGGTTTTAATATCAGTAATAACAGCCCTTTTTTAGATTTGATACATCAATAGTGATTAATAAGTAATATATTGGCTTCTTACTCGGTACATGACTTCGGAACCACAGTAATTGAGTTCATAAACCTATGTAATTTCCTGTGCATCCTTCGCTACTCGAAGCAACCAAGCATTTGAAGTTCATGGTTCACATAGAATGAAGTACCCGTGCCATAAAATTAACTTTTCTCTAATATTTAATCCAATCCTGTTAACTGGAGAAAATAAATTGTTTTATTATTATTATTATTGTTATCTTTATTATTATCATCCAAAACACATTAGGCCTTACGATGTAAATGTCCTCTTCTATGTCTCTATCGAACGACAAACTGGTGCCTCTTGGCATATATCGCATTATAGAAGTTTTAGTAAATCCGCTGGAGACTACTATTTTTGTCATCAATAAATTATTGTATGTAAATAGTATTTTATATACTGTACTCCAACATTTGTTCAATTTTAAGTTTTATACACTCGTGAATATGCATGTGTGTATATATACACACACACGTATATGTATAAGTCCACCGCTGTGGTCTCGAGGTAGCGTACTGCCTTGTCACGCAGCGGGCTCGGGTTCGATCCCCGGTTGGGACAGTTTCTGGGTAGGTTTTTCCTCACCTGTAAGACAAATGTCAGCAAAACTTTAAGGCCCAAACGGTCCCCGAAATCATATGGCCATCATCATCATCCTTATCATCATCATCCTTCACCGGTGTGGAAAGCAACGGGAAGCTACCACACCTACAATTCCCTAGTAAAGTTGCAAAGCCTAGCATGAAAATGCTACGATTGCAGTGAAAGACCTGCCCTCGGGCAGAATTACTATGGATGGATATATATATATATATATATATATATATATATATATATATATATGCACACGCACACATACACGTAGTAATTCTGCCCGAAGACAGGTCTTTCAATTGCAGCTTTATTAGAAAATTATAGATGTGGTAGCTTCCCGTTGCTTTCTACACCGGTGAAGGTTGATGATGATAATGATAAGGATGCTGACGATGTCCGGATGATTTTCAGGACCGTTGGACCCAAAGCTTCCTGACTTATCTCATAGGTGAAGAGAAACCCCGGAGCCTGTCCCGGCCGGGAATTGAACCCGAGCCCGCTGCGTGCCAAGGCTGCACGCTACCTCGAGACCACAGCGGTGGACACACACACACACATTACTTTCATTAGTTTTCACATCCCAGTGATTATTATTATTATTATTATTATTATTATTATTATTATTATTATTATTATTATTATTATTATATTTCTCCTTACTTTAACCTATCATTTTGTACGTACTTTTACATACCCTATGCAACCCGGGCCTTGCAGGGACACTACTTGTCGGGAGGCGATTTGTATCTCTGGGTCACGCATTTATTTATTTTATTTATTTTTTGACCACACAAGGTTATCACCTCTATGCGAGGGCAACCCAGGAGATAATACGAACGTTTAAGACAAGACACGCTATCCATCCATTCATTTATGGCGAATGCAATAGTAACTGACGTAACAATTGCAATAATATATATATTTTTTTTAGCCTTCAGATAGTAGGACGCTACTTTACTCTTCAGAACGTTTATGTCAATCACTTTAACAGAAAATGTGGAGTTTCTCATTTTTTAATAATTGTATTTAAAATATACGGTTTTATATCGGGAATTCACGTAACTATAAAATGACGTCATGTTTTACAGAGTTTGTGTTAAATAATAATCTGTGTAAAGTTTTCAGTTTTATTTCAACAAACAATTGTGAATGTAATAGGCTATATAAAGGAATATTATAAAGACAAGTTTTAAGTTTTATGTTCTAATAAACTTTAGTCACTAATTATACAAAATAAAGGTAACTGACGGAACAACCAATACTACTGCCGGTATGAGAGATTGAATTAAAATAAATATAATTTCTTAGTTACGTATGAGTTTGTTCATATTCTACAATATTTTGGGATGTAGGCACTTGACAATCTTTTTAATAGTCGTCATACAACTTTGTGAAGCAGCGGAAAAACTTCAATTTTCATGTTTTATATCAAATTTTACTTGTAATTTACCTAATTCTAAACAAGGCGGATATGATATGGATCATTTGTGATAGCAATATGATGTTCGAGGATCATTTAGGGCTTAAATATTCCCGACATTCTTACAGGTGAGGTAAACCCCCGAAGAAAAACCTAACCAGAAAACTTGTCCCGACCGGGGATCGATGTAAGGCCTGCTGCATACGAGGCAACGACGTTACCTTGAGACTACGGCAGTAGTTTATTATTATTGTTATTATGATCAGCATTATTAGATTACGATAAATGGGGTCTGACAGTAAATTTAGAAAAGGCGTTTTATACAGGTGATGGAGCAGGAATAAAGGATTTAACATTGGGTATCAGAAATACCTTATTAAGGGAAGTGGAAGATTTGTGTATTTGGGGGTAAAAATAGATAAAGACAGTAAACTGGAAAACTAATGACAGTACTGTATTATTGAGTTTATTCTCACGCTAACTGTTAACATTTGTGTCAACTATACAATCTTCATTGAACTATCTGTACGATACAGAAGGCTTTGTTGATTGACTTATTTTTATAAAAACAGATGCTGTAATATAACCTAAATAATAATATAAACAAGATAAATGATAGAAAAATGCTATTTTCAGTTAATTATCTACAATGTATGCGGAAAACAATTGACCAACAGCTTGTGAAAAAGAGCCGTATTTACTGGGAGACCCAATATCCTGACCACTTGTCTTCCCTATATTGGTTGGATGATTGTCCAACTCTGTGATCAACACATGTGGATGTGAAACCAGCAAGGGCCTCCTAGGCATGTCTGGCCGTGAATCTTTTTAGTTATGTTATCCTTAATTTAAATTTAATGTGTATGACATTTATTTATTTTTTTATTTCAGGTAAGTTGTGTTACGAGATAATTGTCCTAGTTCATCAAAATGTAAGTAATTTTTTTGTTCAAGGGATATAATGTACATAGACATGGTTCTAGATAACACAAATAAAATAGGATCTGAAATAATCTTGGTTCAAAATCAATTAATAGACTGAAAGTCCATACATAGGACATCTTGTTGCATACTAAATGTACTTTATTTTTATTTTCTCCCTTAATTGTCATTTTAAGAACCAAAATCAGTCCGCTATGTGCTGCTTAGATTTATATATTTCGTCGTTATAATCCCTTATCGGACTCATAAATAAAACGTATAATCGAGTACCAACATGTTAGTCCATAATCTTTATTTACAATATTCATTTTACTGCATTATTTGAGTAGCATACATTATAATGTCAATTAAAAAAAATAAATACAAACTGATGTAGGCCTACATACATTTTTGTAATGTGAAATAATTTTATTTTTAGTTAACCTTATACACTCAAAAATTCAGCTAGTTAGTTCAAGCTGTACGGTTTGAGACTCGTGATCGGAAAATCCCAGGTTCAAGCTACTGTACCGTTCAAATTGACTTAGTTTTTTTTTTTTTTTTTTTGACTTTCGTCCATTTCAAGGCTGCTGCATTGTTGGGATTTCATTATTAGGATCCATATAATCATATTCATTATTTAATAGTATCAATAATGGACTTGATAATACCTTAATTGTTAAAGTGTCTGTAAAAAAAACGAAACAAATACACTTAACAAGAAATTAGGAACATTTTGAAGAAATGGTGGAATTGAAATACCAAGGAATTATGGCAACAATCAGGATGAGGTGCAGAAAGAAATTAAAAATGTGCTCGATTTTGGAAACGTATAGGAACTGTTTTTATTCAAAGTATTGTGGAAATTTTTAAAATAAAAAAATATATAAATCGTAAATTCCTCAATTTTTATTATATGGACACAACATTTGATATTTTACTTTGAGAGGAGAAAAGATTGAATATTTGATAATAAAATGGTTAGGAACATTTTTATTTATTTATTTATTTATTTTACCTTTTGCAACCAAAGTGAGGTGAATGGACATGTGGATGGAGGAAACCACATAACGGGCTCCATTTTCTTTATGGAACCAGATGTAATAAGAGTTGTTAAATCTTGTATTCTGTGTTACGGCATGTGGTACGAATGAGAAATGAAAGAAGATCACGGACACTTCTATACGAAAATAAGAAGGAAAACAAACTGTGGGGCACGCCATAGCGTAGTGGTTAAGGCACTGAGCTACAAGCCGGAGGGTCGAAGGTTCAAGTCCCGTTGGGGTCAGGATTTTTAAACTGACCCAAACCCTCTGGCGGCACTATGGCCCTGGGGTCGACTCAGCCTCTAACGGAAATGAGTACCAGACGCTTGTTCTGGGGGTAAAGGCGGCCGTCACGCAGGGCTGACAACCCGGCTGACATAAAGTGCCGATTGTCTAGAAAAAGTGGGAGCCTTAACCTCCTACTACCCCAAGGGCCTCCGGGCCTGTTGTGGGATTACTTTAAAAAAACTGTAGATAAGCCAAGAATGAGATGGGAATATAAATTAACTATGATTCGAGAGAAGTGAATTTTACAGGGAATGTGGAAAAATATTAGCTCAGGATATGAGTGTATATGGAACTTAGATCCGCGTGGACACAAATCTCCGGGTTCCATAGTGAAATCAAGCAAGATCTGTTGGTGCAACCTTACAATTTTGCAATATAATTTCTATCGATTGCCCTTGTTTACTTGTTACAAATAAATATTGTTATGTGGTCTAAGGGTAACATAGTTGACTCAGACGCAACAGGCCCTGATTAGATCCCGTCTGGACAAGTTTTCCTAGGTGCGTTTTTTTCTCTCACCTGTTAAGACAAAATGTCCCACGCCGTAGGCGAGTGACTAAGACATCATCTCTTGGCTCAGAGCTACGAGACATGAGCTGATTCCGAGTCCCCTTGGAAAAGTAAATTATGCTGTGAGACATGCGCTGATTCGAGTCCCCTTGGAAAAGCAAATTGTCTTCTAGAATAACGGTCAGTATAGAACGGTGCCCTCCCAGCATCGTGAGGAATTTGGATAGCTACAATAAATAGTGAAAATCCAGTCATAACAGCTAGAGAACTCAACATGCTGACCAGTTGTCAACCATATTGGCTGAATGATTGTCCAACTCTGTAAATATCACATGTCGACATGAGGCCGGCTGGAAGGTGGCTTCTAAGCGTGTTGCTCCATGGAGTTTTGTAGTAAGATAATTGTCAGGAAACTTTAAAGCCAAATAGTATCCAAACACCATGTGACCATCATAATTGTATGTGTGTGTGTGTGTGTGTATATATATATATATATATATATATATATATATATATATATATATATTCACTTTTTAAAATACATTACAAATACACAATAGGATCCCATAGACTAATGGTTAAACCTAAATATCCCAAGACGCCATATGTTAAAGCGTCTATAAATACGAATAAATAAAAGAGATTGCATTTTTTATTATATTATATTATATTAGTGAAAGTGTCGTCCCTACAGTGAATATTACACCACGTGGTAATGTAATGTTCCACAGTTATATTATAATATACCTATTTGTAATAACAATAATAACATTCGAGACAATATGAAATAAAATAATTTACGGTAATAATGTCAGGATAGCACTTCGTAACGAAGGCCCACATTGATGTGAGGGCTTTCTTAGAATTTATTAAAAAAGAAGGCAGTGGGAGAGAAAGTTAATCTATTTACAGTTAACCTTCACTCTATTTAACTACATGGTCAGATCAATGTTATTCATTCTTTTATGCTTTTATTATGGAATGTAAGAAAAAATCGCATTAATTAGGAGTGAATTCTTTATCCACCTCAGTATTGCTCTCTATTCTAATGTACATTTTCCAAAAAAAAAGTTGTAATATCCCTATAGTTTCTGTTCAGGGAAGTCTGTATTGAAAAGGGGGTAAAAAGTAATCAATAATAAAAATCTATACATTATTCTAATGACCTGACATTATTACAATTTTTCTTAATTAAGGGTATGCATCTTAAACGAATCAGTGTGAATTAATGTTTAAACTCAAATTTGGCAATTACATGCTTATTTTGATTTTTTTCCGTCTTATGTAATAAATAAAAAGGGAAAATTTAATTTTTTTCATATAAACCAATTTTGAAAATACGATTTTTTATTAACAATAGGAGCTTCACCGCGTAGTAAATAAAGTATTCTGAAAATTGTACAGCCATAGTTCATGGCAGTTCCTGACATGTAAACCTTCTCTCCTTTGATACCGGTTTTCCGGAAACCCACATATTTTCTGAAAGCTTATGTCACAAGTAGACAACCTGTGAAATCTTAGGGGCAGAGGGACAAGCGTTTAGAAGCTATAGGACCCACAAAGTATCAGTAAAGTGTTGGAAACATGACACCAAAAGTCGCTCAAATGCTCGTTTCACATATTTATATGAACTAATAATATGGTAGGAAGGTGGAGATCTCAATATAGAGGAAGAAACAACTAGTTGAAAAGAAACAATATACGTTGGGATGCTGAAAATGTGTACTGTTACTGACTTCAAACAAAATCTATTACAAGAGGCAATCAATGTGCAATTCATCAAATAAACAGTTAGATGGGCAGAAAGACAGTTGACAATGGGCACATATTAAAAAGCGATAACCTCACGCTTTGTACACTCATCATTTGTCAATGACTAATCCATTGGCGCAACCCACATTCCAAGTTCGTCGTCCAAGTATCCGCCCTTACAAAAAGCATACTTCATCAAGTTCTTCAAACGAAGAGCGCTGAATTGATACAGGGAAAAGGACTGCAGGGCCAGAAAACTATCGCGATGCCAAATGTGCTCCTGTTTTTCGATAATGATTGTGTCCGTTATGTAAAAAAATGAATATCCAGTACAACCTTCAGGTACGAGTTCTTTTTGTAGGACTTTACCATCAGGCACTTCGGAAGCTCTTTGTTAGAACACCATGAATCCCCTAAAAGCAGAATTTTCGTCCTGTCATCAGGCATACTTGGCCAAAATACGTCACAATGGAACATTTCTTCTTTCAACATGTTCGCTGTTTTTTTCCATCATACGATCGAATATTCGGAGGATCTATCGGTTTTGACTGCGGGAATTTTCCAGATGGCTCGGATACAAGCACATAAACTACGTTGGCCGCAGTATTTTGCCTTCCATTGAAATCACAGGCATAATCATTAAACTTGTGTTGCGTTGCAGAGACTGATCCAACAACATTGCGAACAACTGTTGTTCCTCTGGTTCGCAGGGTTCGATGGTCGTGTAACTCAAATGTGCTCTGGTCAGCATTGAAGACATGTGCTGGTGGAAAGTGTTCTTTGATGATGAGGTTACGAATCTTCGCAACAAAATCATCGCACGTCTGTGACAAATTTGCCTCCTTATTCTGCAAATTCCTGCCGACTGTGTGGTTTATTGCTCTGTCAAAAATGTTATTCCGCTTCTTGAAACGATATACCCAGGAAACAGAAGCTTTAAAATCGATTGTATTTTGCGGATCCATATCTATCGTAAGTTGCATGGCCCACAGTCGTAATGTCCGATTGTGAATAATTGCTCCTTCCCCCCCCCCTCTTTGAATTACTGCAGGACAGCCTGATTGATTTTTTTGATCGACGGAGTATTCATTTTTCCTCCAAATTGTACATAATGTTCGTGTTCTTAATTTTCTTGAACTGATTCATTACTGACGCATGCGACAGACGTTTTGTCCGAGGTTCGCCTGCCATAGGATCTGTGGTACACTTAAGTGCGCTGCTTGTAAGCAGTCCAATCCTCTTCTGTCATATGCTGTAGATCATCGTGCTTTTGCCTTTTGAGCGAAGGCATATACTCGGATGCCGACGAACTCGAAGTACAGGGAGGCGACTGTTGCAATGAGTATTGCTCTTCCTTAACGACACCACCATCTCCGAAGTCCATTTCCTCGTTCCATTCTTCTCCATCGCCTTTAGCAAATCCTAATATATGGATTTCTTCCACAATCTCCATATAATTTTCCAGGAGGGTAATTATGTGTTTTATCATCTCCGATTCCTGAATGTTTGGAGACCGATTGCATGTTCCGAATCGGGAGAACAAGTCAGCCACAACGACTTTAGGATCCATCTGCAATGTAAGAAGAAGACATACAATACATTAGTACCTGACAGTAACATACAATAAATCGAGACGTCATTACGGGAATATGTTCATCTATATACACTTTACTGACACATTGTGGGTTCTATAACTTCTAAACGCTTAGTGGACTCTGCTCCTAAGATTTCACAGGTTGTCTACTTGGGACATAAGCTTTCAAAAAATATGTGGGTTTCAGGAAAACCGGTATCAAAGGAGAGGTTTATTTGTGAGAAATGAGTACAAATAGAGTGTTTTCAGGAAATATTTATAAAGTAATTCAGTCTGAGTAGTTGATATGTGATATCTAAAACACACACACACACACAGGTCCTTCACTACAATCATAGCATTTTCATGCTATGCTTGCAGCTTTACTAGGGAATTGTAGGTGTGGTATCTTCCCGTTGCTTTCCACACCGATGAAGGATGATGATGGCCATATGATTTCGGGGACCGTTTGGGCCTTAAAGTTTTCCTGACATTTGTCTTACAGGTGAGGAAAAAACCCGATAAAACCCTCACCCAGAAAAACTGCCCCGACCGGGGATCGAACCCGGGCCCGCTGCGTGACAAGGCAGCATGCTACCTCGAGATCACAGCAGCGGTGGACATATATATATATATATATATATATATATATATGTAGCTTGCCCTTAATTAACAAAAATACGTATATTAGTGTCAGATAAATAGAACCTGAGATATTTATTATTAATTTAATTTTTCTCTCCTCACTACCATCTCCTCTTACCTGTTTGAATATTGTGTAAATTTTCATAGCATTTCCCTTCCTTTTTTTTTTTTCTTCTTAAATAAATATTCTGTATTTTGGAATTAAAAAAACTGTATAACGATAGATCTCTGAATATAAAATATATTTTGAAGGTATACCAAAATATAAATTCTCATAAATGAAAATAAAACGATTATACCTTCTCATTTCAAATTGTCAGATTTTTCATAGTTCTGTTTGTAACGATATTATGTTTTCCTCGTTTAAATAAATATTATAAGGTAGGTTGTATAGCAGAAATACGGCAGTGTATTTGATTGCATCGTATTATATTATTATTGGAAATATAATATTCCGTTGGAAAGGCAATTTTTTTTTTTTTTTTTTTTTCCAAATTTATATTTTCAGCATGTTGACATCTTGCGGCTTTCGGAAATAAACGGTCTCCTTCAAACAACCTCACTACATATAATCACGTTTCTGATGCGCTCTGTATATCAATTCATGTAATCTACTGTACTTATTTACTAAACTGATTTTACTTGTTCTTGGCGATATTTAGTTGGTTATTTAGGAAACTCCAAACTATTTAAATTTGTGTCTGTTTATGTCTGAATTTATTATATATCCTATTAGGGACTGATAATAAAATAGCATATCCCTAGAAGCTGAGTAGATATATATAACTATTATTTAAGACTTTTGATAATCTATAATTTTTAAGTTACAATTGATAAAAAGTATTGAAAATTAATGAAATTGTGTTCACATATTTATGTACGATTGGAGAAAATCTAGTCGATTCTAATCAACTGTCGAGACTGACTATAGCATGAAATAAATATTTACTAAGATATCAGAAATTAACACCATAGTTATAGTATTTATATTATTATAATTTTTTTGTAGATTATTTACATTGTATGCTTCTAAAATGCATTATATTTTAAGAAACACTTCTGTAGACAGATTTGGTCGTCCAGCAATTTGTAGATGAATGTTGTACTGTATTTATATCCAAGTTCGCCGTGATCTATCGGCAATACATCCTACTTACGTGATCAGCAGGTTAGTGAGAATAGCAGCGAGCAGGCGTTCGCATCTTCTGAGGCGGTAAGGAATTTCACCCGTATTTTCCCAGTTTTAATTAGACATTTCATTATGAACTAAAATTACTTTATATATATAGAAAGAAGGAATACGGTATGTAAAGCTTTTTCATCTTATTGTTTGAAGAGAAAATACAAATAAAACTACAAAAGGAGAGATGTGTTACGACTTCTTTTAATGAGTGTGTGTTTGTATACTGTATATTTTTCTGTTTCGTAATCATGGAACAGGACTAAGCACTTATGACTTCGTGCTCACTGTTATTGTAAATATGACACATTTTTAGTGTTAGTACATTCCAGTTATATATATATATATATATATATATATATATAATGTTTGTCTGTCCTTTATAGACTTCTAAACCGCTCAACTGATTTTCATGAAAATTTGTACATACAGGTTTTGAAGTAGGTGAGTGTTTAGACGTCATCTATTATGCTCTAAAACCATTAGGTATGGGAGTTTACCTGAAACAAAAATTTAAAAATCGCTCTAACAGTCGCAATTTTTGATGTTTCACAACGAAACTCAATATATGTTATTAATACGAATATGGAGGGTTGTTTCTGATCTCTGATAACAAATGATTTTTAAGTTTTACCTTAAGAAAAGCCGTGTCTCCACCATCGAGCATGCTCTAATTGATGGCTCTTCACCCGAGCTATGGTTCGGCATCGGAGTTTCCGCTGCAGAAGACTCTTATGCAGCACAGCCATGTCTAGAAGTTCCCACTCCTCTTTATATGCTTTCCAGAGACCGTCTATTGTTCGAGGACGCCTGTTTCCCAGTGCCCTTTTGAAGAGTCCAAAGACACAAAGTCCATCGGTGATGCATCAGGAGACTTCACTGGGATGTTGCTGAATGGAATAGCATGTATTCCAGTTTCCTGCTCCATTTCTCCAGGAATGTCAGGGTTGAACCCGAAGTGTGACTGGAGGCCTTGTCTTGGTGCACCCAGACTTGGTTTTTGTCTGTACCATAGAGAGCTGGGATTTCAGTCGGGTAAATTGGGGTGAGAACTTCTTCCTGGTAGTACTGGGAGTTGATTTTGGCCTTTTTAGCTACTCTACGAATGGTCAGTTTTTCATTGTAGCAATATCCCGCGATGACCATAAATCCATTGGAGAAACTTTCTCTGCATTCGGCATACCACTTTTGAAAATTTTTTTCACCCCTTTCTCTATAGTAAATTGCCCGGGGTTTGTTGCAGTCTCCTAGATAAACATATGCTTCATCAAGTGTGACCAAAAATTTCCATTTTTCTCCTGCCAGGTGCTTTTCATAGTTTCCTGCTGTTGGTGCGGCATTCGGCAATGTGACGTGGCAACAATTTATGAACCCTGCTTTTGTGGCGCTTCTCCATGTTTAAATCTTTGTTTATTATGGTGTTTACAGTTTTAAGGGATATTCCCAATCTGTTCGCAATCACCCTTTGTGTGGCAGGGTTACCACCAGAGATAAGGACCTTGAGCTTTCTGATTACATCTGGGGTTCGGGTAGTAGCAGGTCGTGGATTTGCCCGTTTTTCCCCTTTTGGAATTAATCCCAAGCGACCCTTTCCCTTTTTATTAAGCACTGAGCTAATTCCACACTTTGACACCATAAAATTACGTTTTTGCAAGCCTCAATAATCGCGGAATAACTATAATTAGCGTCGGAAAGGGCAGTAATGTACCCTTCCCAAAACGGGTCTATCTGATTAGGCATTATGAGAGCAACACGCGTGCGAGTGTAACAGAAGCAGCACACTGACTGGTTTGATCACCTCGCACACTCCTGTCCTGATGACTCACACTCCAACATCACAATCTACTTGGCAAATCGTTATCAGAGATCGGAAACAACCCTCCGTATTTATTGTTATTTTATATAATAATATTAAAACACAATGTATTTTCCATCTAACTTACTTCAGGCAAGGTACATAAATGATGATAATGATGACGGTGGTAATAATAATAATAATAATAATAATAATAATAATAATAATAATAATAATAATAATAATAAATAACTCTCTGGCGGAACTCACGGGTTTGATGCCACGTTTATTAAGGCTCTCCATCGGTCCCTATCCTCATTCAACTCGATTCAGTTCATATTTTCGATTAAAATATTTTTTTTAAATTTTACATCTTCTTCAAGTTTCGTTTATTTGTCAAACCTTTTTGATACAGTTCTCTAAGACTCATCCGAACAGTTTTTTGTTACCTACGCCTTCCTTTTACGTTTTTTCGGAAGTGTTCCCAAATAAAAAAAAAAATCAGATCATTTCTACTCTCACCATGTGTAACTACATGGCCATCCCATCGCAATCTTAATAGCCCTGACAATATTACAGCAATGTTATAAATTATTTAAAAAAAATAAATACATCAAATAATTAACGTTTTGTAAAAAGTATCGGCCCTTGCAAGCTTCAAACATTTCTGTAACATCAGCTGCTAATTGTATTATTAGAGTTAATAACAGGGAGCAAGCATCTACAGCCTAAGATTGTCTTGATAATAATTGGCGGTTTGAATATAAAGAATCACGCAGGATATGTACATTGCCCTGGGTTATATCGTGTGAGATGATAGTAAAGTAGCGGACTTCGCATCCGGCTTCCAGAAATCGGGGAACACGAGAAGATTGTCTATTTTTAATCTGGTGACCCAAATATAACAAACAATGGAATTTGTGGGACACGAAAATCGTGCGAAATTCTTGTCAGTCATCAACAAACACTTGAAGTAAACCTACGAGAGATACTTGACATAAATTCCATTTGAATCATAATAGTGCTCTTTGTTACGGTTCTCACGTCGATGTAATATCCCCATCAACAGTTCCAAATTCACAATCATATCTGTCTTTTCATCAAGTATTTAACAACTGTAGATGAGTAGTAGCTATAATTGAATCTACTTATTTTTGTATAATTCGACTCCGTGGCGAAAGTTTTCAGTCACTCACCATCCATCTCTGAGACCCGAGTTCGCGTCTTGGTTCCAATATATGGGATTCGTGGTGGACGATTCGGACCCAGGGCAGGTTTTCTCGCTTTCTTTTTTCTGTCAAAAACTTGATTCGCCACTTCTCCATATTCATAAATTTTGTTTATATAATTCAACCGCTCCTGTATTGGTGCGACATGCCTGGTCAGTCGCATCTGTGTATAATACAGACCTACAATAACACTAGTCAACATGATTTTTGTCTCATGAGTACCAATAGTTGCACTTAATGCAGTTTTTATCGTGTTTTCAAATATGTATTCGGAATTTTTCCATCACCCACAGTTTTTTTATTTCAATTTCAATTAATGGATTTGAATAGTTATTTTTTAATAAACTTTTTTTTCGTTCATTTGTTCATTGTAAAATAAAATCAAATGAGCCAACTCAAATGGTTTCAGCTATGAAAAAGAGATATCAAGGCAAATGGAATCCTAATATGCTGGCCGATCATTGTTGGACCATCAAGAGGA
The DNA here is from genome assembly GCA_030220185.1 of Diploptera punctata. Lineage (NCBI taxonomy): Eukaryota > Metazoa > Arthropoda > Insecta > Blattodea > Blaberidae > Diploptera > Diploptera punctata. The sequence goes on from JASPKZ010000006.1 coordinate 30,967, forward strand.
ATGCTCCACAGGCGAAATATAGCAGAAAATCATTTCTTACTTTTTAGGTGAGTCCGAATGTTCGAATATTGTGTAGTTGCGAATGTAGAAAATATTATAAAGTGTTTGAAATTATAAAAACCTGTCTCTCGGAAACCTTGCGTGATAGAGAAAAGCCGATATCATATTTGAATTCAGGAGAAAAAACACTATCAGAATCATTTTTTTTTTCTGAGACAAAAAAAAAGGTTTATTTTTTGTTGTTCAGTGTAATAGGTCTCATCCTCGATCTAGCATTATGCCGGATACGAGCAGAGGGTTTGTTTATTTTACTATTTTGATAGTGTAAGCCTATGATAGGCATTGTAGAGTAACAATTAGCGTGTCTAATAGGATTACAGGACATGAATTTGATTGCTGACTTTTCATGTAGGTATATATATATTTTTTGAGTAGGTAGCCTCGTAGCTATTTTATAGGCCTACAAAAGAAGGGAAGTCCTATTATATCTACTTCCACAGAAGACATTATTGAATCGATAGGTCAAACTTTATTACAGGCTGGATAACCATAAAAAAATTGCGGGACTGCATCATACTGACGCGACTCCATGTAGGCTATTGCCTTTGTTGAAAAATAAAAAGTCTTGATTTTTAGAATCTGATTTTTAGAGCCAAGGATTTCTATGACTATTTAACTCATGCCCCAAATGGGAGTCAATGACCAATCACGTTTCAATGATTTCTGTTTTACAACCAATCAGAGTCGTGTTTCACGAAATATTTATCAGTGTTAGGATTATCATATATTAAACAAAGCTCCTCCTTTTTAATATTCTGAACAGGTCTGACCGTTATTTTGCAGTGACTGAGCCTATAACAAATACGGCTACCAGATTGTATATAATAGTGCTTACATGTCAACATTTGTAGCAATTGATTATACCACCAAAAAAAGAAACCACTGTTTGCACTTTCTTAAATGTATTTTTTCCCAGGTAATAATCGAGAAAAATATAATTGTCATATTTACATCATACGACATCAAAAATGAATTAATATACAGATTGATGTGTTTCATTTTTTCTCCACTAGAGAGCATTCTTACAATATTGCGTTCCTTTGGCAATAAATAGTATGATCTGGTTGCAGTGATAAACAAAAGAAGCAGTAGAAGCGTACCTATCGTTTCTCATTTGTTTTCAAACATCGCCGTTTACATTAAATATATAAATATTTTAAAATAACTATAGTTAAATAATGATTTGTGAGTAAACAGCTTAATTTTATTCGTTAAATAGTCCTAACAAATGCCACTCTTGATTTCCAAATTCTCTAGATAAATTCACTCCTCACTTCGTGAGTCGTGAATTTATCGATAATTTGGAAATCACTCGTGGCATTACTTATGATAAACACCATAACATTTCTGAAGGGCAAAAATCTCCTACTTCAAGTAGGATTAACTCAGGAGAAGTATTACAGGAAAAACTAGTCCCTGCAAGCTTTATTTTATATTGCGTTTTAGTTATTACTGATTGCACTTTATTATTAGTTGGTCCCAGTGGATTAGTGGTTACCATTCTCGCCTGTGGTTTTTGAGGCTTGCGAGATCAAACTCAAACAGGATAGATTAACTTTCCAGATAGTAAAATCCTTCGTTTTGGCACGGAAGTAAAACCGTGGGTCTCCTTCCGTAGATCAGTGACACGTAAAAGAGCCTCAAACATGATATAAAACCTCTCAGAAAAAAAAATTTACCTTTTCATGCTCAGCTAATGACCTCATCTCTTAAATAGTGTCGTAAAATAAAAACTCGACTCTTGTCTATTATGTACCGTATTTATTTTTCACTTTCAAATATTTTTTTCTATTTACATCATGTCTAAAATTGTTTGTATGAATTTCACTATGTCCCTTTTTATTATAATCCATTGCCCTTTTCATAATCTTATCTTCCCTCTTGTTCTCTTTACTTCAGATAAAAATTGTTTCTTTCCCGTCACTATATTCTAGTCCATTGCTTTTTCACATTTTTATCTTACCTTCTTATGCTATTTCTTTATTTTTATCTATATTGCTTCGTTCCACTTTAATATTGCGCTTTGCTAATCTGATCTATTGTACATTCAACCTTCTCTAAATTGTTGAGACCATCTTTGTTTCGAGCGCCTCTGCTGTGTTTTTATAGTTCCAGAGGCGAGCATTATAACATTAATCTACATGCATGGACAATCTTGAAACAGTAGGATTGTGGGATATTGTAAAATATGAATCTACGTAGTCGGGAGGAACTATACTAGCCTTTTTTTTTTTTTGTTCATGGAAAATGTTTTGTAATTGGATTCTACATATTGTTATATCTGAGAAAATGTTTCGAAACATGTTGTAGATAAGAAAAAATGTAATGGAGTTTGTTTGCTCCCGTTATATTTATTATACAGAGTGTTAAACAAAATTAATGGTCCAAAAAGTTCAACGAATCCATAATGCTTGTACGCATTATATATGTACCCTCCGTAAAATACAGGATGTAACAGGACGTCACCTACAAAATGAGTGATAGGCCATGCAGAGAGGATAATTTTTGTGAAGGAACATATAGTCGCAAACACGTCGTTTATGAGTTATGCGCAGATGAAGGTGTTCACCCGTAAGGGTCGGATTTAAATACAAACAATTGTACACGTATAATTTTATTGAAAAAAGGCATGTTTTTACAATAAGTGTTTAAACAGTCGACCTGTGCCTCATTGTAGTTTGATATCGTCGCAGCAACGATCATGGCAGGATTCTTTTTTGACGTCGCGCCGTCAAAACACTTATTTTAAAAATGTATTTTTCAATAAGATGATACGTGTACAATTGTTTGTATTCAATTCCGACCCTTGTGGGTGAACACCTTCATCTGTGCATAACTCATAAACGACATGTTTGCAACTATATGTCCCTTCACAAAAAAAATGATCCTCTCTGCACGGCCTATCATCCCTATTATTTTGTCGGTGACGTCCTGTTACATCCTGTATATCACATAACTGCAGCATTTGAAATGTTGTCTTGGATCCGATTAGAATATAGCCCAAAGATACGTTGTCTCTGCTTCTTGAACCATACTCTGCCCGCCTAATCACCGTTTACCTTTTAACTCGCTTCCGTTCACTACCTTCTCACCATAATTTAAACATATGATCGAGAAACAGTTTAACTCTAGCTGTACCATTTAACATTTAGTATTCATCATTCTTCCTTGTTTTCGATATCCTTCTCTGGAATTCTCTCCCTTCTTTTATGCCAAGGAATGTCCTGCTCAAAAATAGATCAAACGCAAACTTACTGTAGGCCTATACTTCCTTAGATTATATAATATCCCCTGTTTAATCAAGTTCTAGGGATATTTTATTGCCTTTTGTATGTTTTGTACTTTTAAATCAATTTAATCGGGTTCTGTGCTGTTATTGTTAGAACTTTTTTCTACACTACGGTAGTTTTTCCTTCAATCTAAAGTAATTTTATTTTTCACAAAATTCATCCCTTGCGTATCTTCTTTCATCATTTCTATTCATTCATGCTTCTCATGATCCTATCCATCCATTGTACCTGTGTTTTCCTCATCTTCTGCCTCCAGCATTCCATTCCAAAATCATTTTCGGAATTCTCTCTTCTCCCATTCTCTTAACGTGTCCAAAACATCTCAATTTTCGTTCAATTATTTCACATCTACTTCATCATCGCTCTAATTCTTTGGTTCTTAATGTTATTCATTCTGGATTTTCTGTTAAACCATTGGTGTAGAGCGACAGAAAAATAGTATTATTACATTATTATTATTATTATTATTATTATTATTATTATTATTCCATCCATAGTAATTCTGCCCGAAGGCAGGTCCTTCACTGCAATCATAGCATTTTCATGCTATGCTTGCATCTTTACTAGGGAATTGTAGGTGTGGTAGCTTCCCGTTGCTTTCCACACCGGTGAAGGATGATTATGATGATGATAATGATAAGGATGATTATGATGATGATGGCCATATGATTTCGGGGACCGTTTGGGCCTTAAATTTTTCCTGACATTTGTCTTACAGGTGAGGAAAAACCCCTATAAAAACCTCACCCAGAAAAACTGCCCCGACCGGGGATCGAACCCGGGCCCGCTGCGTGACAAGGCAGCATGCTACCTCGAGACCACAGCGGTGGACGTATTATTATTATTATTAGTATTATTATTTATTCTGTGTTATTTTAATGTATTTTGTACTTTCCTCTACATTGTGCATTATGTCATAATTTAACTATAGATAATTCGTAACAATTGTCTGTATAATTTAACTCCGGTGACATGGAAGATAAAAATGTGTGGTCTTCATTATTATCTCTGGTATTTCACACCTCCCTACCAAAAACACGTCATTCTGATTATATCCTTAGTTTTTCATTCCCAATTATTCCAACTTTTCTTAAGTCCTCTACCACGTCATTTATCCATTCTGTCTTGATTCCAACAATTCTTCGCTTGGTATCCACCTTTGAATTTATTACCTGAATATCCGGTATGTTTTCTTTCTCCCATGGCCGAACCATTCAGTTATTCTTGCTTTAACATCAGTTATTGTATCAATGTCCGTGCATAGATTTTGTAATTCGCTATAAGTTATGATTCTCCAGTTACCATTCAGCTTGACTGGACTTAATACTTACGTTAAGATTTATCCTTTCCCAAGTAGCCAATCAGTAAATTACATTTTGTGTAAAGTACCTTAATTTCATCAAGTAAAATAAATATTATTATTATTATTATTATTATTATTATATTGACCTCGGTGATCTAGGGGTTACGTTCCTTATTTTTGATCCCTGGAGTCGTGGGCTCAAACTCGATCGCGGTCGATTGATGTTTTTATGGTGGAAAAATCCAATGGGACAAGTCTTCCGGGAAGTACTTCAAGCCATGTCCCTAGTTTGAATATTTTTGAGCTCGTTTAACAACCTCGAGACTAAATTAGAGCATCTGAGTAAAGTTTAACAGGTGTTTCCCTTAGTTCCATACTAGGCGTAGTTTTGAGGCGGTGAGATAACCACTTGTCACTCGCTTACATTATAGAAAAATTACCGTAACTAATTTAGCCTTGGTTAAATAACTCATGCAAGGGAGCACCTTCATCTCACTTGGAGTTGCAAGGGTATAGACAGACAAATTTTATATTATTATTGTTGTTATTTAGCAGGTTTTACAATGCTTCACATCATCTTCCTGCGTCCAATTATTCGTATTCTACTGTGTTTCATCCCCATATCCCTCTGTCATTCAAATCTCCATCGCCCATTCCGTTTTTTTTTTTTTCAACGTGCTGCTTAAAACCATCAAACCACTTTATTTTTTACCGTCACCTTCCTCTACCAGATAATACCCATTCTATTATTTTTCTTGGGAATCTGTCTTATGTCATTATTATTATTATTATTATTATTATTATTATTATTATTATTATTATTATTATTATTATTATTATTTTATTATTAATATATTATTATTATTATTATTATTATTATTATTAATGTTACTATTTTTGGAAGTTTGATTTGTTTGAATTTTTGTTTGTAAATGGTATGGTAATGTAATAAGTAGGATGGAAACAGATGCTGTTTGTATATCCTAAATTAAGTTTTTATGTATGAGAACATATGGAGAGAGCATACTAGGCGTATTTTTGAGGCGGTGAGATAACCACTTGTCACTCGCTTACATTATAGAAAAATTACCGTAACTAATTTAGCCTTGGTTAAATAACTCATGCAAGGGAGCACCTTCATCTCACTTGGGGTTGCAAGGGTATAGACAGACAAATTTTATATTATTATTGTTGTTATTTAGCAGGTTTTACAATGCTTCACATCATCTTCCTGCGTCCAATTATTCGTATTCTACTGTGTTTCATCCCCATATCTCTGTCATTCCAATCTCCATCGCCCATTCCGTTTTTTTTTTCAACGTGCTGCTTAAACCCATCAAACCACTTTATTTTTTACCGTCACCTTCCTCTACCAGATAATACCCATTCTATTATTTTTCTTGGGAATCTGTCTTATGTCATTATTATTATTATTATTATTATTATTATTATTATTATTATTATTATTTTATTATTAATATATTATTATTATTATTATTATTATTATTATTATTATTATTAATGTTACTATTTTTGGAAGTTTGATTTGTTTGAATTTTTGTTTGTAAATGGTATGGTAATGTAATAAGTAGGATGGAAACAGATGCTGTTTGTATATCCTAAATTAAGTTTTTATGTATGAGAACATATGGAGAGAGCATGATATGTGTTTCTGGCATAAAATGTAAGCTGTTGTATCTCTTATAATGACCCAGATACCTTTCCTCCTGCACATTCTTTATACCATGGCACCGTGCTTCACAGCTTCAGAATGGGAGTTTTTTCTCCCTCCTCCCCTCGCTCTCCAAGTCCGGATTCCTAACTAATTTAAAGCACAACTCCCACTACTTCTATTGTCATATTACTCTGATTTTATAACCAAGTAATTTGATGGAAACGTTTTAGCAATCCTCCTTGTAAGTTTATATTATATACGAGTCCAGATTATACACTGCCGGAAAAAAAAATGCAGCACCCTCAAAAACTGTGTTCATTGGCAACAGGGTATAATATATGCATACTAAGGGGTTGTAATGTTAGTAATTCATTTGTCTCGGCGACTATGTGGCACTCAAGAGGGATATCCATACTTCCCCTGTTTTAACTCTAGAGGCAGGAAACTGTGGTGCTTTTAGAGGTGAACAATGTTTACAACATGCACTCTAGGCTACAACAATGCCCCGCAGATGATCATGTACTCCTGTTGAACAACTTCGGCATTGTAGACCTGCAGGAAGCTGGATGTACATGTCGACTGATTTCTGCACATGTTGGACACAATACGTCGGTGATGTGTCACTGCGTATAGCAATATTTTCTGGAAAATTCTCACGCCCTTAGACCAGATTATGGACGGCCGCTTAGAACAGACCTAAATTAAGATTAACGCATTGTGTTCGTGCAGCGGTAGCCGCCCGAACAGCACCCAGGGAAGAAATCCGGGTACATGTTGCATCTGCTGTGTCACCAAGGACCATTATGAACCATCTTTTCAGCAGGACTAAGATCGCATGTGCCTGTGGTCAGACTACAACTCGCACCATGACGTTGCCAAGCACGGTTACTCTGGTATCGTGAATGGCGCTCTGTTGTCTTCAGTGATTAGAGTAGGTTCTGTTTGTATGCGAGTGATGGACGTACACATAAACGGCATAGACCTGGTGAGCGTCATCTTCCGGAGTACATTCGTCCACGACACAAAGGCATCGCTCCAGGCTTCTTGATCGGGGAGGGGTCATCAGTTATAACTTGCTGCCACTTTCGGTGTTTGTGTAGGGTAAAGTAAACAATGCCTGCTACATTGCACACGTTGTTAAACCCTTGCTACTGCTATTTCTTCGACAGGAAAGTGATGTGCTTTTTAGCAGGATAACACATGTCCACATATGGCTGCTGCGACTCATTGTGCTCTTCGTGATGTAGGCCTACAAGAACTGCCTGGCCAGCAAGATCCCCAGATCTCGCGCATTGAATACATGATGGAGCGGTAATTACTCTTTCTTCAGAGCCTGCAGTAACCACTGCCGAATTCTACAACAGGAACAGGTGCAATATGCATAGAACAATCTTATCACAGATGCAATTCAGCACTTACATGACAGTTTGCATGCGAGAATACACTCCTGCATTGCCGACTGAAGGAGTAAACTCCGTACATAGGGCACTAGGAAAGTTTTGCAATACGCAGTAATCCAAGGCCAGACAGGCCTGGTATCCTTAGGGGAAGAAAGAGGGGTTCAATCAAATGTATAATTGGCGGAGCATTCTTCCACAGATGCAGTTTTAGTTTAAGAGCAGAAGTGAAAGTTGTCAGAAAATCAGGATGGTCCTAACATTAGTATAATGCCATTATTCGATACAACTTTTCTCGTGGTCTGACTATAGATCAGTGCTTTGAGGAGATGGTTCCTGTTTTGGGGAATGATTGCCCACATCCCCCGACCATATTCCGCTAGTAGAGAGAATTGAAGAAGAGAAAATTTGGCCTTGAAGATGATCCTCGTTCAGGGCGGCCGGTCGAGTCAGTTGTCGACAAGAACATCGAGGCTGTGGAGAAACTGCTGGAGAAAGAGAGGCGAAGAATCTACCGCCAGATAGAGGAGTCTCTCAACATTACTTCACCAGCTATTCGTAAAATTTTACATTACCATCTTCATGCTAAAAAGGTTTGTTCATTGTAGGTGCCACATGCAATTACTGAGGAGCAAATGGTGCAAAATTATGTTAAAAAGTTTAATAGCGGGGCTTCTCCTAACGTAAACGTCATCGTCACAGGGGACGAAACATAGCTGTATTACCGTGGCGTCCAAACGAAAGCCTAGAACAAGGTGTGGCTATTTGAAGATGAGGGTAAGCCAGTGGCAGCGAAGAAATCTCGATCGTCTTCTTCACCACAAGGGGGATTTTGGAACGGGCTGTACTGCAAAAACAACGCACAGTCTCTGCGAAATGGTACACAGAAGAATGCCTGCCAAAGATGATTGCAGCGCTGAAGAAACTCCGCCCAAGGTCAAGGCTAGACACATGGATGTTGCATCATGATAATGCGCCTGCCTACAGGGCAAGTGATACCGTGGAGTTCTTGAAGAAATAGAAACTTCCGCTGCTTGAAGATCCTCCCTACAGTCCAGATCTTGCTCCTCGTGACATTGGACTGTTCTCGGAAGTTAAACTGAAGATGATAGGAAAGCGTTTCCCTTCGGAAAATGTGCTTCTGGCAGCATGGGACAACGAGTGAACGGAGCTCTCCGAAGAAAAGTGAAAGCAATGGTTTAGTGATTGGTTTTGACGTATGAAGAGGTGTATTGAGTGTGGTGGAAGTTATTTTGAGAGGTCGTGAAAAGTATGTCCATATTGCAAAACTTTCTAGTGTCCTTTGTATTGATGCTACTGTTTTGGAGTGACCACTCCTCCTATGAACTATGTATTTAATTTGGTCTGAATTAATCATCATATACTCCTTCAATTATAAACTACCTGTCATCAATAAAATGAACTTGTCCTTGAGGAGGGTGTTGCATTTTTCCCCCGGCAGTATATATATCGTAGCCCAGATAATTAACTTTGGTCTCTAAGGAGCAATCGATCCTCATTCTGAAGTTTACTGTTTTAACAGAACAACGGATTTTTTTCCGTTCTATAGGAAATAAAGCCATGAGTCCAATGTCGCAGATTTAGGTCTACGGAACTTAAAAATAGGCAGTATTTTATTTTAATGGTATAACTTAGGTCATTCGCGACTCAATTCAAAGGTGAGCGTGAAAGTTCATACAACTTTTGCTCAGAGGCATCTTATTTTAGGCTTTTACTTTACTTTCGAGGAAAGGCATACTCAGAATAATATTACTTCCTGAAAAATTCTAGAAATGCCTACATGGGTTTTTGGAAGCGTTCAGCTGGAATTTCTAGAAAATATAAAAATAAGAAGCGATGTAATTAAACAAAAGACGAATGTTTAAACGTCAGTTATGAATTTAAAAAAAATAAAATGGCATGATCATGTAAAAAAAATGACCTAAGGCAGATTCTTAAGAAAAATAGTAGAATGGGTTTCCCTTGAAGAAGAAGACGGCAAAAAATAACGTGGTTTGATGGTATTTTAAACGGGATATGGGAAAAGGATTAGACCATGGAGATTTGGTATGACAGAAAAATGTGGAATAGAATGACATCAGTTTAATTGGGCACAAGAAGATGTGAAGCATTGTGAAACTAATAAATAAATAAACATCTCTCAACCCCGGTCTGGTTTGAATCAGCAAATTTCGAAACCAGAAGCATATAAAGGATTTTCATTCTGATATAAGAGCCCTCTGTGCAAATTTTTCGGCCTTTTCATACCCAGCTTTAAATTGCTACGCCATTTACCTGAGTTAAAAACTGTCGTTAAACGAAATGTATGAAACAGAATTGACATTTTTTTCCTAAGTTACCTATATATTAATACTGTTATACTTAGTAATGTTCCATAATTTATTACATTACACTTGATATTGGAAACCTTACCGTTATTTTCCCTAACTCTATAGAATGTTGAATTTGTTTTTTTTTTGGGGGGGGGGGGTTCTGTTCCCGTTAAAAAAAAACTTCTTACTTTGATCCATCCGTCTTGTCAATGATCGTCCCCGACTCCTTCGCCCTTTGGCTTTGTATAATAGTGTTTATTTTGCTATGTTATCTCTTGGTTGCCGGTTTAAGTGGTATGTCTATTTTGTTCTATATTATTTTAATTTAAGTTAAATATATTTAATTATTGCCTTATGTCATCACTTATTTTTTATCCATTAGCCACGGACCACTCAAAATGACATCTATACGAAAACAAGTGTAACTAAATTAGTATGGTTCAAATTCTTCCCTGTAGGGGGAGAGCACCTAAATCTCTGTTAAGGGAAACATGGGCTTACAAGATACAAGAACTTAACTTGCAACTTATCTCAATGTGATTAGTTCGTTTAATATGTTCTGCTATTAAAACTTAAGCTAATTTGAAAAATTGCATTACGCGAAGTACATGCCTCCCTGTACTCATAGTGACAGCAACCATTCCAGTCGGCCTTGCCTCTCAGGAGCTGTTGTGCCATGGATTTATTAATTTATAGAAGTATTAATTCGAGACTGTTTAGTAGCTTATATATCCGAGCATTATATAAAATTTGTAACTGCGTTTAGTAGAGGTAGACATCTGTAATACAGACTGCAGAGCCATCTGTTGACGAGCAATAAAAATGTTTACCGCAGTTGACTATAGCTCTGTTATTATTGTAAAAATTATTTTAAAGTCAGAATGTTTCTTGTGAATTTGTACCCCTTATTTTTTCTTTCTTTAGAGTAGGGTAGTCGAGTGAATGAAAAAGTATAAATATTCGACGACACAAACCAAATATTCATTTTTACTATCCCTAAATACTTTTCCTTCTTCTTCTTCACTTCCTGGTTTAGGCAAGAATTACTTTTCCTACAATACATAATTCGTCCACCGCTGTGGTCTCGAGGTAGCGTGCTGCCTTGTTCGATGGGCAGTTTTTCTGGGTGAAGTTTTTATCGGGGTTTTTCCTCACCTGTAAGACAAATGTCAGGAAAACTTTAAGGCCCAAACGGTCCCCGATATCATATGGCCATCATCCTTATCATCATCATCCTTCGCCGGTGTGGAAAGCAACATGAAGCTACCACACCTACAATTCCCTAGTAAAGCTGCAAGCATAGCATGGAAATGCTATGATTGCAGTGAAGGACCTGCCTTCGGGCAGAATTACTATGGATGGAATACATAATTCCTCAGGTATATTGTACATCCTTGTTATAATAATAGTAATAGTATTAGTTAAAACCAATAACATTTCAAGTAGCTATGGTACTCACGTTTCCTTCAATATCAGTAGAATTCAACTTGTTTTCTCTGCGTACCCCTAAGGATTTTTTTTCACAATATACGTAACTATATAAAAATAAATGCTACGAATAATCACTCATTAAACAGCCTGTTTTACTATAAAAAGGAAAATCATCATATAAAGTGATTGTGTTTATTTCAAATAAAGACGCCAATTAATAGTATGCAAATTTAAATTTTACAAAATAATGGCAGTATCTATGTCAATACATGACATTAAACAATTACTAAATTAGAGATAAAGAAATTAGGAATAGCTTAAATTAAGATTTTATGGCCGTTAACAGTTGCACAACCATGTAAAAAATATAAAAATGAATTAGGAATATTCAATTTTATAGACAGCATTTAAATAAGTAATAGTAATTGCTTTAAGCATATTGGAAATATGTCGCCAAATATAATACCATACATTTTACTTAATGAGATGGAAGGACCCTATCACTTGATGTGGAAAGAGGTAAACTGCCTAATTCCAGGAGGCTGAAGAAGAATAATGTCGTTCAATATTTATGTTCATTAGTGAAGCATGTGTGCTTATTTTTAAATTTTACGTGCCCGTAAGAAGTCCTCACGTAACCCATATTAAATGCCATACTTTTCTAGGGGGTGGGTGGACCCCATTCGAGATTGTATCTGTCTGATTGTCTGTGTATACCTGAATATCCCCACGTGGGGCAAGGATGTTCTTTTGCGGGAGTTACTTAAGCTAAATTTATACACTTGTTTGTTTTCCTACAGATTTCAGCGAGTGACAAATGGTTATTTCATAACCTCACATAGCATCTCATATGGAATTAAGTTTACTTGGATGGAAAAGAACGATTAAATTTTGCTCAGAGGCTGTAATTTAGGCTTGAGGCTTATTTATGAGCCCGAGGATATTAGACTCTGGACCCCCGCTTTAGTTCCTCCCGGAGGACTTGTATCTTTGATTTTCCATCCTAAAAACGCTATCGGTCCCGCGCCTTAGCCGAGCGATTTAATGCTTGATGCCTTGATGCAGAACTATGGCCTTGCCCAGGTTCGAGTCCCTATGGAGTAAGAAATTTTCTTATACCCTATGGGGTAAAAAAATTTCTTATAGAATTTCGCCCAGTATGTGGCCGTTGCTAATCCAGTACAGCTACAATAAGTGGCTCCAGATTGAGAGAACCAGATATAACAGTTGGGGGTCCTGACATACTGACCAGATGCCACTCGTATACTGGCACCTCTGTCAACACATGAGAGTTTGAGGGATGAAGTTGTCTGGTAGGCCAAGGACCTTCTAAATCTGTCTAGCATGGAGTTTTTTTTTTAATTCTATCGACCCCGGCTGGATTTGAACCTCCGCCTCGGAATCAGCGACAAGAAACTTAACCCCTAGACCACCAAGACCGATTTACTGCAGACTCTATCAAAGAAAGTTTCTGTAATTTTTTTTGCAAATGCCCCAGGTCTTTCGACATTCCTGGTGTTTACTCCTGACATGGCGTACTTGTAACCCACTTCTGAGGTTGGGGCGCCTGGAAGACGGGGTTACGTTGCCCAAATGATACGATGGGTGATGATAATGGTGTGCCAGGAGAGTCCCTAATCATAAGCTTAATCTAAGATGAATATGAATGATGATGATTGCGATGGCCGTATGATTTCGGGAACCGTTTGGACCTTAAAGTTTTCCCGACATTTGTCTTACAGGTGAGAAAAAAACCCCATAAAATCCTCACCCAGAAAAACTGTCCCGATCGGGGATCGAATCCGGGCCCGCTGCGTGACAAGGCAGCACGCTACCTCGAGACCACAGCGGTGGACAGTTTCTGTAATTTTAATTCTAATAAAATTCATATTAAATTCCGTTGAGGTAATAGTCTTAGAGTAAAATATAAAAATATAGGCCTGTGCCTTTCTGATGTTTCGGCCTCTGTTTTCATTACATTCTGTATGCTTCGTAATATATTGTCCTAGTGAAAGAAGTTAACTATGAAAGGAAACAACTAATAGAATGATAAAATGTTCACATTCTTATTCACATTTTTTCTGTATTTTAATACCTTTTGGATGACTGTCTATGCTTACATTTCGTAATAATTTCATTGCAAATGTTTAACCGCACCCACTATCATGTTTGCATATCTATCTAATCACTAAAAATTTCGAGCTAGAATTCATGAGTCATAATTTGTGTGTCACATCTTGAATTCGAATTAAATCTAAATCTCTATTATCGAAATCTGTTTTACTGTAAGATAAACGTATCTCTTAAGGGGTGGTTCGAAATATAGTTACAACTAGCGATGAATGGTGTTGTCTTATGAGGCGAGGCATGCTCTTGTTATCGCAGAGAAAAAAAAGGGAGGTGTGAATGAAGCGTGATTAGCAAAATAATGATTTGTGAATTGCTTGCATTTTAAATCTATTTACAGGATTTCTCAATTTTTTAATTTGGAGACTCCTTCACGCGATCCATAAGTTTAAATTAATCTACTGTAATAGGTAATAACTGATGAAAACTAATGTTTTTAATTATTAGTCAAAATATAATCAGAATTTGAATTGAGTGGGATAGTCTAGGGCCAGTTTCATATTGTTTAGTAAGTAAATACTGTATTTATCGAACTCGATTTTATCAAATCTTACAATGCTGACTCTTTATAAAGAGTTTTCTAAAAATAAATCTTTGAAATAAAATCCTGCAAGAAAAAGTATGTGATGGTTGGGGATAATTAGTGTATATTGAGTTCAAGCGAATCGAATATGTCAATGATGTTCACTTGAGGCGACAGAAGGAAACATTTCATGCATACCCAAGACGATTATTAAAAATTACATTAGAAATATAAGGACATGAAATTGAAAATAAAGTAGGCCTACCGAAACAGAAATAGATTTATTGAAGTTCAGTAATGCAGTATAAAACTTCTGTGGGTCTTTTATCCCATTGGAATATTTCGCAATCCATCGAACTCTTGCACTCAGGACCCACCAGTGGGTCGAGACCCATAGGTTAAAGAACTCTGGTATACAATATTAAATGTGTGAACAATTTAATCTCTGCTTCTAAATCTACGGCTAGTTGCGAACGGTAGCTGGATCATCGCTCTACCATTAACTTGAAAATACAATCTATGGGCTGAAGAGGGCATTTAAGTCCCTAAAGCAGCCGGAAGGCACAGGCCTCTGGCCCTGCTCGTTGATTCCACCTGACGAACTGAGTGTAAACTCGATGGGCCAGGGGACAATGAGTATGGGTACATAAAGCACTGCTCTTCCAACCCCATGTCTTGTCTGTTCGGAAATAAATTGTAGGAAATCAATGGTACATAAACTTATATAATTAATTCGGAAGCCCTGGATATTGTAATGGTTAGCACATTAGCGTACTAAGGTAGAGTTATTTGTGTAGGACTTCAATATCTATAATTTTTCAGTATTTAGTTTTTTTCATTGATATTTGCATACTGTAATCAGATTCAATCGCAAAAAAATCGTCTAGGCTTTACTAGGTTAAGTATTCGCTGTTATTCATACTTTTTGAGTAAGTAAATAAATTGCAGTGTGTTTTTGGAGCTGCATTTTAGTTTTCTGAGATAACAAGAAACTGAACTTTGTTGCTGCATATTACAGAACGGTTCATCTGTTGCGTGCATCCATCGTTTGATGGGACATAGAAATCTATTATTACCACCTATCTATAGTTTCATTGATCATCTACACATTACTTTGATGAACATGTAAACCATATTCTATGTAAGCGTATTCAATTTACACAGTAGAACCTGATCAACTTTTGTCACTTTCTATTATACATTAAAACGTTGCTTTGATTATTAGTGTATACCAACTCTGTGTTCATGTTTACAGGCATACCAGTAATGATGACGATGATGATGATAATAATAATAATAATAATAATAATAACTTCTTCTTCCTTTCATGTGATAGACCTAGTGGTCAGTTACGGTCTCAATCCAACGTTTTGAAGGGTCTGCCCAAAGATATATTGCTTGGTGGCTGGTAATTTAAGATTTGACGTGGTATTCTTGTTCTGTTTGTAATTCTTTGAGAATATCTGAATTCCTTTTATGGTCTGTTCTTGAGTAACCTGCAGTACGTCTCATATATTCCATTTCTGCCGCAGTTAGTCTTTGTTCATCTACACTGCGAATTGTCCAGGCCTCACTGCCGTAACATAATATGGGTCTAGCTAGTGTTTTATAAATTCTAGTTCGTGTGTGTTAATGATAATGATAATAATAATAATAATAATAATAATAATAATAATAATAATCTTGCTTTTACGAAGTTAGGTAATTACGTAGAAATGTCACCTTTAATCATTTGAGTGCACGTATTAGTCTTCCACTTATAAAAATAGTAGTTAAGGATCTGGTTTGTTAGTCTGCCATATTCCATTCGAAAAATATGCTTTAATACATCTTGTTTTTTATATTCTAAAAATCTTCATTTTCAAGTAGGCCTACCTAGGAACTATACATGGTGTCCCATTCAAACCTCCCACATTTTAATTAATCATAACTAACAAAGTATGCGGAATTCTGAAATGAGGCCGGTATTAAACGGAACAGGAACTCTAAGTATTTTCATTGTCACACTCTAAAACACCTCTATATGTGCACCATTAGTAGGACGAATAATGTCAAGTCTGCATTCGATTTTGTACCACGTTCTGTTCAACATGTCCATTGGTATTGTTGCAATTGTGTCAAGGATACAGATTCGTAAATCATGAAGATTTTGTACTGGTGTCGCAAACACACGGTCTTTTACATACCCCCAGAGGAAGAAGTCCAGTGGAGTGATGTCTGTGATGTCTGACGAACGTGGTGTTATGTCATTATTGTTCAACATGCGACAGATGAATTAACTGCAACAATGAAACAAAAATTCTTTGAGTTTCTCTTTCTTTTAATAACAACCTCATTTCATAATTCCGCACAATTTGAGAGTTATGACTAATTAAAATGAGGAAGGTTTGAATGGGACACGGTGTATTATTACAGACAGTAATGAGGTGTAGAAAAAAATCGAACCTAGGATCAACTCTGGAAATGCATGTTATTATGCATTACAAGAACTTTAAAATATCACCCGAGTTTCCATGTCTTTTAACAACTCACTCCCATCACTAAGCTCAGGTCATGGATTTGTACAAAATTAAGATTCTTGTGGTATCATATTTCCTTGATAATATTATTTTTCCTCAAGTATCAGTAAGACCAACCTGACTGGGTTTGTTTCATGGTTTTTCTTAGTCGGTAAAGCAAATTCTGGGTTGGAATTTTATTACACCAACCATTTTATCTTTAATCGCCATTTGATAATTAATTAAAATTTAACATGAGTTGTATTTACACAAGATATATGAATAAAGACAGACATTATCCTGTATTCTAGTATACACCCAAAGATCATGACGCGATATGTCGTAGATGATCCCCAGACTGCAGTATTTTTCCAAAACTAAAATTAATTAATATACTCATGATTAAGATGCCTCTTCCATAGTCACATTTTCACGTTAAGCAGAAAATATACTGTAGAAATGTCCCCCTAGTATACAAGAAGTTTATGAAAAAGAAAGTCATAATAAGGTTATGAGTTATGACTCAAAGAAGTGGTTGCTATTCCTCAACCTTAGTTTTAACATATGATTTCGATATTTCATACATTTCTCAATTGTCCTCACGAGGTTGATGGATCCCTTTCCAAATTGTATGCAGAAAGAATAATTTATTTGGTGTAGCCGGCAATTTAACCCGAGATCATGATATTCAGATATACTAACCGTTACACCACAGAGGCTGTACTAAGCTATTAGTTATTATTATTATTATTATTTTCATGGAAGCTACTTGTAGAAAAACAGAGGGAAAACGCCCAGTTGGTAGACCAAGAATGAGGTGGGGAAATAATATTAACCATGATTTGAGGGAAGTAAATTATACAGGGGATGGTTGGAAAACATTGGCTTAGGATAAGGATGTGTGGAGAGCTTATGTCCGCGCGGCCATGAACCTACGGGTTCGATAGTGCTAGTTAATTATTATTATTAATAATAATAATCATCGTCATCATTGTTATTTTGGGACAGCATAGTTAAATCGAAAGGTCGCAGGTTCAATTCCCGAAGGGGTCAGGATTTTTAAACTGACATAAAGCTTATGGCGGCATCATGATCCTGAAGTCATGAAATTATTACCGGATTTAACTTATATTATGAGGGTAAAGTCCACCGCTGTGGTCTCGAGGTAGAGTGCTGCCTTGTCACGCAGCGGGCCCGGGTTCGATCCCCGGTCGGGGCAGTTTTTCTGGGTGAGTTTTTTATCGGGGTTTTTCCTCACCTGTAAGACAAATGTCAGGAAAACTTTAAGGCCCAAACGGTCCCCGAAATCATATGGCCATCATCCTTATCATTATCATCATCATCATTCTTCACCGGTGTGGAAAGCAACGGGAAGCTACCACACCTACACAATTCCCTAGTAAAGCTGCAAGCATAGCATGAAAATGCTATGATTGCAGTGAAGGACCTGCCTTCGGGCAGAATTACTATGGATGGATGAGGGTAAAGGCAGCTTTCACGTAGAGTCTACAACCGGGTAACATCTCATGCTGATTGTCTAGAAAGGTGGGAGCCTTAAACTCCTACTACCCCAAGGGTCTCCTAAGACCTGTAGTGGGATCACTCATTATTATTATTATTATTATTATTATTATTATTATTATATATTATGTTATATTATATGTCCACCGCTGTGGTCTCGAGGTAGCGTGCTGCCTTGTCACGCAGCGGGCCCGGGTTCGATCCCGGTCGGGGCAGTTTTTCTGGGTGAGGTTTTTATCGGGGTTTTTCCTCACCTGTAAGACAAATGTCAGGAAAACTTTAAGGCTCAAACGGTCCCCGAAATCATATGGCCATCATCATCATCCTTATCAGGATCATCATCACCATCATCCTCCTTCACCGGTGTGGAAAGCAACGGGAAGCTACCACACCTACACAATTCCCTAGTAAAGCTGGAAGCATAGCATGAAAATGCTATGATTGCACTGAAGGACCTGCCTCCGGGCAGAACTTCTATGGATGGATTATATTATATTATATTATATTATATTATATTATATTATATTATATTATATTATATTATATTATATTATATTATATTATATTATATTATATTATTATTACAATTTTTTGTTATTATTGTTGTCCAATCCCTATTTACAGGAAATGATACTGCCTTTCGAAATAACTTACTTTTGTTAAAAAGTACTATGAAAAATATTGCTCGATTTTTAATCTATTTATTTATAGTCGATTTACAATCTCAGTTCATGTCGCGTATAATTATTTTTAATTAATCGGTACTATTATGAAAAGTATCCGGAAAGTGAAATTCGAACCCTGAATTTGCTTTGACGATTGAGGAAAACCAAGACGTGTTATGTTGATCGGTACTAGGATTTGAACCCGGGGCCTCCCGCATACGAGTTTCAAATTCTACTTCTTGAGTCATCTAGCTAGATATTGTTCGACCTTCATCTCTCTCGAAGACGTATAGCCCTGTCTTAACAATACTAAATATTAGCAGATGTAATGACATTTTTTAAATTGCGTTAAGCACATGCTTCATTACCAAATTAAGACAAGAAATGAGATACATCTCAACACCTGAGTAAGATGTTATTGTTCAAGATGCTAGGCATGCATATTTGAAGCATCTCAAGAATGTGGTTATCCAAAGGAAGCTGTTGGAACAAACAACCTGCAATCAGGGCGATCAAACAATTGCATCTTTTTACATTCTTCATACGTCACAGATTCTATTATAAAAATTAGTGTGCCAACTAAATCAGGGGTATTAATTCTGTTCCTTCAGCACATGACTAGATTCTCCTATTTACCTTCAGCCAGGAGCGGGCCTTGGCCAGAAACGCCGATCTGAGGAGGCGCCAAAATAATAATAACATTTTTATACGTTTAATGTAATATTGATCGAATATTCTATCGTGATGATGGATGTCTCATTTTACCTACACTTTATCGTCCTTCGTGCATTTAGGATTTTAAATTATATTGAAATGTAAAAATAGCTTCATATAAGTATATGCCTATACTTTTTAATAACTAAGGTTATATGTCGCGTCTATTTATTTATTTATTTTTAATTATAATATGGTAATGAAATTTCATTCCATTATTTACTTTGAGACTGAGGCATAACAGATTGGTCAGCACCGGAGTTTGAACCCGGGACCTCCAGGATGAGTCCCGAATTCTACTCCTTGAACCAATTCGCTCGGTAGCTTTTTTTTATTCATGTAAATGAGGACTCAAATCCAAAATGTATTTTTTTTTGTGTAGATAATAAAATATTTTATATAACAAATGCCATACCAATTAAATATAAAATTAACATTAATGAATAAATATAAAATATCCTCAACTCGTGTCAAACTCGTGGTCGGGTCGAGGGATGAGAATGTGAACATCAAGGGTGCCGGCCGACCACGCCTGACGCACCATCACTGGGGCAGATGAATGAAATGAAATGATTGAGATGAATGTGGAAAAGTGGTGGAATGAAATTGTGGTAGGGGAAACCGGGGGGGGGGGGAAAACCCGAGAAAAACCTGTCCAAGCTCCATTTCGTCCAGCACAAAACCCACATGGAGTGACCGAGACTCGATCTCGGGATCCCAGCGGTGAGAGGCCAGTGTCTAACCGCTTACACCACGGGGCCGCCTATAAAATTAACATTCGTTGCGATATTTCAGCAACTTTTGTAATATATAACAGAAGTTAAATGTCGGGTTCAGTAAAAACGAGTGTTCGTTGATCTGAGAAAATTAATTCTTTTTTTTTTCTTTCAATCCCACATTTATAAGACAAAAAAAAAGTAAAACATGCTAGGCCAAGGGACTTCTATGCCTGATCGCGCCATGGAGTGTAGAATATAATATGAAGTTCGTTACGATGGACAAATCCTGAAGTTTAATAGGAAAAGTTGTTTCCAGTAGCTAAATCTCTTCATTAATGTATTTGACAAAAAAAAAAGATTGAATTATAATGTAGGCCTATTATGTTTCAGTGGTTTTCTTATATCAAAATCTCAAAACTGGATTCGTTGGGCGTGCGTGAATGTCATGAATTGTGTAAGAAATTTATTTGTACCAAACTTGCCTTCAATAAAGAGATTTCCTTAAACGAAAAATTCCTATGGAGTATAGCCTAGATCTCAAAAATTTATAAATTGCCAGTAATTATATATATTTATTAATGAGACAATTCGCTGTATTTTGTGTCAAAATTTAAAAAAATCTGAGCTTATACAATTCACTCTATAATGTTTTATTGAACAGGATTTTAACTTGTTGGCCTATCTTCATCTACTTTGAAATGCAAAATATACAGGCTATATGAGTGTGTATGTATCAAGATCGGAAATGAAATGAAAATATACGAAGTGAACTAAATATATTCAAGCTATTAGATAGAATTGCCCAATACAGGCATGAATGGACCACATCAATAGAATGGATAAGAACAGAATTCCGAAACCGATCTTTCACTAGGACGAAGAAATGTAGAAAGACCAGTAAAAGATAGACCAATTCTAACATGAGATCTGAACAGACCTTAAGGTCTAATCCTTCATGCTGATTATGATAATTCCATCTGTCCCTGTGATGGGGTGACAGACCCGGCTAGCTGGCATCCTCAAATATGACGGGCTTCATCTCATCTCAGTCCCTCACCATAGCCGATGGTTAAGGCAAGAAGCCTTGGCGCAGAGCTACGAGACTTGAGCTGGTTCGAGTCCCCATGGGGAAGAAACTTTTCTCATGGAATTTCGGCCAATATGGGACCGGTGCCCACCCAGCATCGTGAGGCATTTGGGAAGCTACAATAAGTAGCGACTCCAGATTGAGAAGACCAGCTATAACGGTTGGGGGATCCGACATGCTAACCATATGTCACCCCTACACTGACTTATGATCGTCTACCTCTGTGATTAACACATGTGGATGTGAGGCCAGTAGCCGGATTGTAGGCCTAGAGCCTTCAAGGCCTGTCGCGCTTGGAGTTTTTTCATCTCATCTCATCCCTCGACTTGCATTACGCGGACACTCAAATATTTCAAATTTTAATGTAATTTATATCCTTACCGTCTGAGCGCACTCTCTAGATATAGAATTTTATTTTTCTTAGATTGTATCTATGATAAAGTCCACGCTGCATTCTCAGGCAATTTTCAAACAATTAATTATGCAACACGGCCGAGGGATTGGGTACTGACGGATTACAAGACGGCAAATCGTGTTGGAATGCTTGTTGATTCCCTAAAAGGAGAGGTCTATGAGGTTAGGATATGGCTTTATGTATAGATGTCATCCCCTATATGGCCAACTTGGCGAGTACATTGTCCACCCACTATTGTCTCAAACATCGTAACGTGATGCACTCTTGTATTGTTTAATGTTTCACATGTCGTTCTGCACGTAATTAATATTATATGCCATCCCTTACTATCTTCTGGTATTCCACAATATATATATATATATATATATTAATGTATCAGATTTACTCCAATAGTGGACATAATCGTAAAGAAATTAAACATAGGCTCAATCTGGAAATGCAATTTATTATGTATTACAGACTCTTGTCCAAACTTCTCATAAACATTAAACTGAAAATATATATAACTATTATTCTCCCAGGGGGCACGCCGTAGCGTAGTGGATAAGGCACTGAGCTACAAGCCGGAGGGACGAGGGTTCAAGTCCCGTTGGGGTCAGGATTTTTAAACTGACCCAAACCCTCTGGCGGCACTATGGTCCTGGGGTCGACTCAGCCTCTAACTGAAATGAGTACCAGACGCTTGTTCTGGGGTAAAGGCGGCCGTCACGCAGGGCTGACAACCCGGCTGACATAAAGTGCCGATTGTCTAGAAAAAGTGGGAGCCTTAACCTCCTACTACCCCAAGGGCCTCCTGAGGCCTGTTGTGGGATCACTTTACTTTACTTATTATTCTCCCAATTATATTATATCGTTGCCGAACATAGGGAGGAGAAAACATTACGAGTATTTGAGAATAAGGTTCTTAGGAAAATGTTTGCACCAAAGAGAGAGATGAACAGACAGGTGAATGGAGAAGCCTACTTAACAGTGAGTACATGATATTTACAGGAAACTAGATATAATAACAGTTATATCTCGTAGACTGCGATGGGCAGGGCATGTGACAGGAATGGAGAATGAAAGAGGGGCATGGAAGGTTCTTGTAGGAAAATCTGAGGGAAAATGCCCAGTTGGTAGACCATGAATGAGGTGGGGAAATAATAATCATGATTTGAGGGAAGTAGATTATTCAGAGAATGATAGGAAATCATCAGCTCAGGATAGGGATATATGGAGACATTTTGTCCTCATGAGCATGAACGTACAGGTTCGATAGTGCCAGTGGGTTGGTTAGTGGACATAATTATGTTTTACAATATAAATGAATTGTTGTTTAATTCCCAGAATTGCAATTTCCATTTCATTTTAAACACGCCATCAAACGTTGTTTTGAATGGATATGCATGTATTTATTTAATTATATATTTTAAAGTTAAGCGCTGATGTCTTGTAGTAACGTCAGTATCGCATTCGATCTTCCCGGTTGAAGCGTATTGGCCTAACCAATTATGCTCGGCTTTCTCATTTCTAACACTTCAGAAGATACATGATATTTATGCTGCTTGTAAAATCTATAGGCCTATATATATATAATCAGCATATTTATAGACATTATAACATTTAAATTCATATGTAGGATCTTTCAGGTAAATTCAATAGGCCTAGGCTACTGTAATGACGATTATATTGAAGGGTCCTGGTAATTAAATTGTAGCCCAGACTTTGCTTTGAGACTGAGGAAAAAAAAAAAAAAAAACTCTTAAGATGGTCGGCCCGGAATCTTCCGATCAGATTTCAAACAAAATGTTCTGTAAACACCAGAGTTGAAATGTATACAACGATAGCGCGATATGTTATTTCTGTGGCGAGTTAACGATTCCGGCTTTTTCTTCCACTCAGCCACAACTTATAAATGTTACATCCATCCATAGTAATTCTGCCCGAAGGCAGGTCCTTCACTGCATTTTCACTGCTTGCAGCTTTACTAGGGAATTGTAGGTGTGGTAGCTTCCCGTGTTTTCCACACCGGTGAAGGATGATGATGATGATGATGGCCATATGATTGTGAATATAAATATTATTAATGTGATTTATTATGTGCTCTAGAAAAACTCTGTCTAGGATTCCATGTATGGTGGGTTACAACATTTAACAGCCAGTAATGGGAAGTAATACATATCTTGAACCATTGGCATCAAACCGACTAACCCGAATTTCCCGGAAAATCCCATTTTTAAATGCCCCTTGCTTTTACTGATTTATTTAATCCAAGTTAACATAATGAACAAATTCTATAACAATTCGTCCATTTTTATGTTTCTTTAAAAACTATGGTAAATGTTAATCTACATTATCATAAAAATGTTTCTTTTCAAAGTAGAAAAAACATACTTTTTTTTCAGTTTTGTAGAATTTCATAAAACAATACAGTAAAAGGCAAAATCTGTTGAGTACTAACGGTGATGTATGAAAATGTGTTAACCTTTACATTTTTAATGTGTTTCCTTCAGCCTGATTATTACTGTTCATGCGTAATTGCATATAGCTATATAAGTAATAACAGAATTGAATTTTATAACGATTGTTTGGAATCTACGAATCGTATCAAGAATGTTGATAAAACCTAAAATGCCCCTCTTTCTTCATCCCTTATTTTCACTTTTGAAAGTTGGTATCCTTAGCATCATATTATTGTGTAATGTAATAAATTACTGTATACCCTAATTCCTTATATCACAACATTCAGGCAACTTTCCTCAACTTATGTGGACCAATTAAAGTTACAGTGGTGTCAGCCATGTTGTCTTTATTTAAACTGAAGCGATTTATTTGGTTATAGTAAAGTAGAATAATGAAATATGAATAAGCCATAGATCGTGTAACTATCCCATTTCTCGTGGGGTTTCAAACTATATTTTAGATTAGATTATTCAGAAGTAAAAATAAGTTTGCCAAGATTGTCTCCTTCATAACTACCTTAGAATTTTCAAAATATAGGAAATATTTTCAATTTTAAAATTTTCAATAGTTTCAGTTGGCGATCTCAGCGTTCAAACAGTTTATAAAACCATATAAATGCTCCAACTATCAGACTTGTTGATCAGAACCATATAAGGGAACTTGGTTCATCCCAGTTTCTAAATCACTTTGAATGGCCGTTTCTTAGCATTACATACATTCCTAACAATCGAATTCCAGCCAGCGTAATGGACAAAGATATTTTACAGCTTTTGCTATGAGTAAGTAATGATTCATTATTACTTGTGTATTGTGGCTTCTTCGACGCTTTTCAAAGAAGGTTAGAAAGGTTAACCACTCCCACTAGTCTTTAATACTTTAGAAGCTTCTATGTAAGGTTCATAGTTCGATTCTACACAGGTCAAGGGGAAAACGTTTTATGTAAAGCTATAAATTGTATCCAAGGGAATTCTGTAATGCGTTTGGAACTCCATTTAATAAACAAACATTCAAAATATTACATATGCATATAAAAATGTTAAAAAAAGAGTAAAATTTTATATTCAGAACCATCTTAACATTTTCTAAGAATCTAAATATAAACATGTATAAAACGATACCTGTAGTGTGAGTGTGAGAATTGGTCCCTTACATTTAGGGAAGAAAGCAAGCTAAAAGTATTCTAAATATGATCTTAAGGGGAATATTCGGTGCAATAAATTTGAGAATGGGAAATGATAGAAATGTCATGATAAAGAGCTCCATAATTTACGAGATATCATTGTCGTAATATTGTCATCGTTTTTTAAGTCTAGAAGATTGAGATGGTCAGGTCACAAGCTAAAAGTATTCTAAATTACCATCTTAAGGGAAATGAATAATTGGTCCAGTGAGATTAAGAATGGGAAATAATGAAAGTTCATAATGAAGAGCTCCTTAATTTATATCGTTGTCCAAATATTATCACAGGTGAATAGAGAAGACTGCATAACAGTCAACTACATGGTCTTTATAGGAAGTCAGATATAATGAGAACAGTTAAGTCTGGTAGACTGCGATGGGCAGGACATGTGGCACGAATTGGGAATAAAAGACTTGCATGGAAGCTTCTTGTAGGAAAACCAGAGGGGAAACGCCCAGTTGGTAGACCAAGAATGAGGTGGGAGAATAGCATTAACTATGATTTGAGGGAAGTAGATTATACAGGGAATGATTGGAAAACATTGGTTCGGGATAGGGATGTATGGAGAACTTATATCCGCGCCACCGTGAACCAACGGGTTCGATAGTACCAGTGAGTTAGTTGATTAGTTAGTTAGTCCTAATATTATCAGGTATATTAATTAAATCTAGGAGATTAAGATGGGCAGGTCACGTAGCTCAAATAGATTATGGTAAAAATTATTTTATAATTTGTAACGGGAACCCATGGAGAAAATTTTATAGGAATGCCTAGAAGTAGGTGGGAGGATTATATTAGAAAGGATTTAAGATACTGAATACTGGGTGAGTTCGCTGAGGATAGAGAACTATTAGAGGGCTTTAGTGAATTCAGCACTAGATATACGGGTTCCATAAGCCAAGTAGGCCTAATTACAACTATGTAATTATGTTACATTTTTAAGGAAATAATAACAAACTTGAAAATAAGAGGGTAGACGTATAGAGCTTGAAACTCATTTTAGTTATTAGAGTAAATATAAAAATAATGTTCTGAAACAACGTTTTCTTAACGAATGTGTATACGAACGGTTTAAGGCTTGATGCAGAGCCACGGAACTTTGCTGATTCAAGTCCACATGGGGGGGGGGAATTTTCTCATGGAATTTCTGCTAGTATGGGACGGGTGTTCCTACCCAGCATCATGATGAATTAGTGTAGTTACAGTATTATCTTCGAATTGAGAAAACCAATTTTAACTTCTGGGGATCCGGACGTGCTTACCACATGCCATCCTTATTCTGGCTGGATGGATCGTCCATCTTTGTTATTAATATATGTGGATGTGAGGCCATAAGCCGACTGGTAGACCAAGGACCTTATAGGCCTTTCGCGTCAAGGAGTTAAGATTGTCTAAATTTATTTATATACAGATTTTTAATGTTTACACATCTTTCTGTGCCTAAAGTTTTATAAATCTTTAGGCTTTTTAGCAATGTTATGTATTTTGTGACGAACAGAGAGCTGGCCTGATGCATCAACCCCCCACCTGGAGGACCAGGTGATTTTGGATCAAGGTTTTCTTCGTCTAGCCTTTATCAAACAAATGACTGCAAGGTAGCAGTATCAGTACCCTAGGTAAGGGACCCTCACTGGGTACTATCAGCCGGGCGTACTGAATCCTGATTTTTAACGAGGTTGTTACTCCTCCCCGTCACCCTTTTATAACCTGGCTTGGGACAGGCTTTGGCGGGTTTATTGTCTAAATACGTAAATAAATAAATAAATAAAAGTATATAAAATTAACTATACTCGTCTTTGGTTGCAAGATTCAACGGATGTTTTCAGGGCGTAAAATTCCTGTTGGAAGGCGAAGTAAAGCCATGTGTCCCATGACATAGATTTGCGTCAAGTGAAAGGACGCAAGCCTAAATATTAGGGGTTCTGGCCAAAATTGATGGTAAACATAGAGTTTGACGAAAAACAAATGAAGTTGACAAAAATGAAAACACTATCACAACCATTAAGCGTGAAGGCGAATCCATGATGATTTCTGGCTGCATGTCAGCATATGGAGTGGGGAAAATTCAATTTATTGACTGTAATATGGATCAATGGGTTCATCTCGGCATTCTGAAGCAAAATTTGAAATAAAGTGCAACTAAAACGGGTATGTCATATAACCTCTTATTTTAGCAAGATTGGGATCCAAAGTATAACAGCTGATATTAATAGAAGACGGGTCCTCTGGAATGTGCCTAAACAGTTTCGCAATCCAGCTCAATCTCCCGATTTAAACCCCATTGATCACCTTTAATCCATTCTCGAAAGAAGAGTCTTTAAGAAGAACATCAATATAAGAATACTGAAAAGTATAGTTATAAAGGAAATGAATTAATTTAGGCCAGACACTTACCAAAACCTTGTTAATTCAATGAATAATAGATACAAAACATTGTTTAAAATAACATATTATACAACTTCGCACTGAACTATTGAGAATCTCTACAAATAAAAATTTATTTTTGCCTTTCAATTTATATATATATATATATATATATATATATATATATATATATTTCTGTGCATACAATGATGTGTTAATTTCTTTC
This sequence comes from Diploptera punctata, assembly GCA_030220185.1. Taxonomy (NCBI): domain Eukaryota; kingdom Metazoa; phylum Arthropoda; class Insecta; order Blattodea; family Blaberidae; genus Diploptera; species Diploptera punctata. The sequence continues at coordinate 58,937 of JASPKZ010000006.1, forward strand.
TTTAAATTAATGTAAATGCCATTTATCAAAATGAGAGATGAACAGACAGGCGAATGGAGAAGACTACATAGCAGTGAGCTACATTATCTTTATTGAAAACCAGATATAATAACGTTAGGTTGCGTTGGTAGGACACATGACACAAATGGAGAATGAAAGAGGGGCATGGAAACTTCTTGCAAGAAAACCAGAGGGTAAAAGCCCAGTTGGTAGGGCAAGAATGAGATGAGAGAATAACATTAACAATAATTTGAGGGAAGTATATTATACAGGAGATGATTGGAAAACTTAGCTCAGGACAAGGACGTATGGAGAGCTTATGTCCACGGTCGATAGTACCAGTGAGTTAGCATTTATAAAAAAATATTTTTTCTATGTTTAATAGTTGTGTAAGAATTACTACACACTAGATATTATAAAGATAAACGTTTTTCTAATATATTTAAAGGAATATTCCTGTAAAACCTAAGTGTACAAACGAGACTTACTGACTATATAATTATTTGATTACATGCTCTAGTACAAAAATGAATAGTAGAAAGAGTGCATCTCTTTGCTTTAACTCATTGTGAATTTCAAATATGTCAGGAGAAATTGTACTGAATTTCTTACTTGAAAGGGCATTTAATTTCTTTAGGTATAGTATTTCGATTAGTTGACAATGATCCAATATGTTTTATTGTATTCATTTTTCATAAGCATTGCCTGTATTGCATATAATTATCCTGTCATAATCTGCTATATTTCTTTCATGGTGCATCGCCTTATTATTTTTTTCTTAATGAATTCCCTTCCAGGCGTTTAACATTGCTTCTGCATTTCTTACTAACCTTATTGAAAACGTGATTAACACTCATATAATATATATATATATATATATATATATATATATATATATATATATATATATATATATATATATATATAATGTATAAAGGTCTAAGTGGATTCTAGAACTGTTCTGGAGGTGAATAATAATTTATGAAGAATAATTTCGTGATGGGATGGTATGATATTATGAATTATACCAATTGTATACTCTGTAGCATTCCAACTTCTCTTCAAAAATTTCAAACTAAAAATTTATTAAAAGACTATTCTTCCAATAAAATGCAGGAGACAAGAGAATGGGGAAAATTAGGCTAGCTGCATGGTCTTTATGGGGAAACTAACTACATTATGTAATAAATAAGAACTGTTAAGTCAATGCCGTCTCTTGTCTTAAATGTTCGTACTGTCTCAGAGAAGGCCCTGGCATTGAGCTGATCACTCATCCACGGAGAACACAGATGTCATTGTGTGGTCCCATAAAGGGAGAGGTTAAACTGCGATAGCCAGGACATGTGGCACGAATGGAAAATGAAAAAGGAAAATGCGGAAAGGATAGAAAAGGAAAGCGCTCAGTAGGTAGGCCAAGAATGAGATGGAGATTAATATTAATCATGATTTGAAGAATGTAAATTGTACAGGGATTTATTGAAAATATTAGCTCAGGATAGGATGTATGGAGAGCTTGTGTACGTCCGGTCATGAATCCCTGGGTTCATTAGTGTGAGTGAGTTAAGATTCCTGGTACTCAAATGAGGCAGAGTGGACTTCTTTGGAGACGGATAATTAAAAAAAATTAATAATAATAATAATAATAGAATTGAAAGTACATCCTTTATTGGATAAGGTCATGAATTACAGACAGAAATGGATTGATCTTATGGATGGAATGAGTAAGGAGAGATATCCATTGTTAGCAAGAAATTATCAAGCAAGAGGAAGACGTGATGTTGGAAGACCTAGAAGACGTTGGGCTGATGCATTATGAAGTCGGAACGGGCAATTACCTAATCCCTGGAGTGATGATGAATAATAATAATAATTGCGTGGTGCTGAGGTTGCCAGCTAGTTTTTGTTCACTCTGTATTTAAATTCCACAGGGTGTATGCAAACCATTTATCACGTATTGTGCACTTCCTGTGTAATATACATACGTGTAGTACACCATGCATTTCCTCTCTTTAAACAGATAGTAGTAGTAATTTACGTTGTCCAATCAAAAATATCCGAACTAAGATCCGGTCATTGAGTTAGAAAACATTTCTTTCTTTGGGGGGAGGGGAGATTATGTAGAGGGGAGGTAGAATGTAATGTACCAGCAGGCATCCTCAAGGTGTCGGGAGTAGCCTGTCTGATCAGCTTGGATGCCTTCGAAACAAAACCTGAGTTTCATTCAATGAGCGGTGGGATTGTTCATGATAGGCCTGAGTAACCTCCGAGGCACCGGCCGGATTTGTCGCGTTTCTTCATTCATTGACATCTTCTTTCATTTTTAAGTGATAACAAATCAAGACGACATTTTTAAGTAAGTTGCGTGTATGTGTTATTTCAATATCAAGTAAAACTATTGACATTTTCACTCAATTGATAAAATACCAATTACTATACATTTTAAGTGTTATTTTCAAGCCATTGATTAATCCAATCGAGACATTTTACTTTCAGTAAGACAATTTTATTAGAATTAATTTCTTAGTAGTCATATTTTACATTTAGACTATAATTTATATACAATTTTTAACACTGATCTTATTTAAGTTCTTTTTTTAATTGTAATTATTTTACTAATACTAAAGTTCTATGGTCCACAATATTATTAGGTCTGTTATTATTATCAATAACCATCATAGTCATCATTACTATTACTGACCTATATTATTTAATTACGTTACTTTATTATATTTATTTTATATTACCATTATTAGTATTATTATCATTATTATTATTATTATTATTATTATTATTATTATTATATTAGCGTTATTTTATTATTATATTACCTTATGTTTCACTATTGTTAAATCTGTGTACAACATTCAAGGGTTAAAATCAGGGAGAAAAAAAAAACAGCTGCACAGATAAAAAAAAATCAGCTTGTCACTTCAAATTCGTCGTAATTCGATTGTATCGTTCAATAATATTTAGTGTTTTGTTTGTGCAAAGTTTAAACATTTTTATTATTATTATTATTATTATTATTATTATTATTATTATTATTATTATTATTAAAAATAATGTATTTATATTACTGCTATAACGTATAGCCATTTTATTTACGAAAATAAAAAATAAAACTAGGTATTCTGGTTTTTATTTTCAAAATTTTCTCAATTAATTTTTTTAATAATATGTATTTATATAAAATAAATTCAATTTAAATATGAAATATCCCATTTTAAATATAGAGTAAATTCAAGTTATTTGTAAGGTTTCTTGTACAGTCACTTAAAACATTTAAGGATAATCCTTACTTTATGGTTAGTTGTCAACATATTTTTTCATTTTTTATAATTGCTTGGGAAACTTTTTTTTTTTAGTTCATAATAAAATTGCAACATATGTGGTTTATGGTTCCCCAATAAAATGTGTATCTACACTTGATACATTGTAAATAATATAATTTTATCAAGCTAGTTTTCTCAAGCGGTATCGTTCGAGGATTATATTTGGGACGCCCCGAGTTCAAATTTCGGTTCTAATAACCGACAAGCTTAATGGCTGATTTTCCACATTCGTCGTGGATGTATTTTCATTATCAATCACCATTTCATATTATCATTATAAAATAGTAATGATATGACCTTAAATTTTAGAGCTTTTTATAAATAAGAATAAATAAAAATCAACTTTTGATTGTTGGATTTGTTTCAATATAAAAACAAAACTTAAAGAAAATACTGTACTTTCAGTTTATTTGTTTTAAAACAAAGTTTAATAAATACCATCTCACGTATATATTTCAACGTATAATTTCAACTATCAAAATACAATAATTCGTTTTAATCTTTCATTAGTTTTAAAGTTGAATTTATTCTTAAATCTGGATGCAATACATCAACCCATATATTCCATAGTTATGCTGTTTCTTAAAATTTCTGTTACTACTTCATTTTTTATTTTAATGAATGCATTGTGTACAAAAAGTACAGTGCAAATTACCATGAGATTAACTGCCGACACTAGGGTATAATTCAGTTAAACATGGGTGACTGTAGGCCTACATAATAAAATTAAATAATTTAGTATTCTCTTTTCTAATCATAGTTAGATGAAATATTACTTAGGGGAAAATAATAATTCATGCTAATGAGATAGAAATGACAAATTGACAAATGTGTACTTCCCACATTTGGGACTGTGGGAATATACAGGTTATATAATCGTGATCTATTACAATAGTATATTTAGAGAAAAAGAAAAGTGACACAAACCAGTACAACATTCGTCATTGTCTTTTTCAGAATCTTGATTGATGCTAGATCAGCCATTATATAAAAAAGTGTGAAGTTTCCGAATAACTTATACTCTTAAAATCCTTGATAAAATTCCTTTGAAATATCAGTCAAACCCATTTTAAAATATAAAATGTATACCTGCAATGTACTTTCTCTTTCAGCTTGGTCATTTTATTTTTAACGCTATAGGCCTTTCGGAACACATTCCATCATCAACAGGAGGTTATATTTTTTTATAATTCTGAAGAGAGAATTGTCCCTAGAGGATGCGTTCTCTTTTAATTTTTTGTTTCAATTTATTTTAATTTTGTTTTATTCTCCAGTATGTTTATCTTAGCGATATTTCTCTCTAAGGATTACTTTCTAATAGTAATAACAATAAGAACAAACCTTTCTGTAGGCTTATCACAAAAAACGAACATAACTATCTGCGATGATAGAATGTATTCCGAAAGGCCTACAGTTCAAGAAAAAAAACTAAGTTAAGGAAGTGAATATCTTACAAATATTAATTTTATAATTGTATATTTTCCGAAGAAGACAACGATTCTAAAGTATAACTAACTCATTGGTTCTATCGAACCCATAGGTTCATGTCAGCGCGGATATAAACTCTCCATACATCCCTATCCTAGGCTAATATTTTCCAATCATCCCCTGTATAGTTAATATACATAGTTCATGTTATTCTTCCATCCCATTTTTTATCTACGAGTTGGGCGCCTTCCCCTTTGGTTTTCCCACAAGAAGTTTCCATGCACCACTTACATTTCCCATTCGTGCCACATACCCTGCCTATCGTAGTCTACAAGACTTAACTGTTTTTATTATATCTGGCTTTCTATAAAGATCATGTACCTCACTGTTATGTAGTTTTCTCCATTCATCTGTCTGTACATTTATCTTTGGTCCAATGATTCTCAAATATTCCAACTGTAATGAGTTCAAACTACAAATCCTATGATCCTAATAACTACGTCACTGTGTTATGTCACTTTTTTATTTTTCTAAATAGACTAATTCCATCATTACTGATGAATTAATGTTCTATATAAATATCTTCGGCATTTTGATAATTCATTAGGCATTAAACAGCTATGTTAAGAATGTCTCAGTAAAATCGATAAATATAATTAATTTTAAATCGAGATTACTGAATAGTGACTGTTGAATTATAAAATAAGTAGTATAGTATATAACTTATCATTAGACTTGAGAAGTAATCTCTATATACATGCTACTGTATTTAGCATAATCTTATCACTATTATAATCTGGGATTGTCATAAATAGTTAATTTTAAGATAATACATTATATTTAGTGTATTTAAAGCTATTTAATTTCCAGCTTTCGTTATTTTTTACCACTCCTTTGTTTATGTATTCTAGAAACGTGGTTTTCCACTTAAAATAAAAAGAGAGAAAAGAGTTTAGAAGACGCCATAGCTGGAAGTGCCCAAGGTGTAGTTTTATATATTTTTTGTCTAGGTTTCGTGTTTTAAATGAGCCCTGAACTCCTTCTGCCTGAGGGCAGGACTGCGGCTAAACAACCCAGCCAAATCGTGAATGAAGAAGTCTTTGAAGGAAGGAATATTTTCAGTCTATGCATGATTCCGAAAGATTACAAACACAATCAACTTGTTTCCATCGTGTGTGTATCGTGTCTTTGTGTAATTTAATCGATTTATATATTACACTAAACTGTTTTAATGATAACAATGGTTTATTATCATTTGAACGTGAAACTATGTAAATTATTTTATGTGAACTAGATACATTTGATATAACTCGTACCAGAACTAGCGTTTTGAAAATCAAACCGTAGAATTTAAACTATTTATAGAAATCCATGTATTTTTGGAGTTAATGAGGGATTCTTCAAGATTGACTCTGGTTTTATCAAGGTGGAATACTATAAAATAAACTTAATAAATGTAATACAAATAACGAGTTGAATGTTTATGTGAAGTGAATGTACGTTATCAGTGAACATAGTTAAGTGTCTGGAGAATAGACAATCTGCATTAATTGGACAAGACAGTTTAATTAAAAGAAAACTGGATTTTATTGTGATGCATACGATGGTAGCAAGAATGCCTTCACAACCGGCACCCAAAGTCTGGCAGCCATGGGTCACCGTCGAAAAAACAGGTAAAAAAAATATTTTGTTGTCACGTGTTATATCGCGTCATGATTTCTTATTCATATGTATTACTTAGTGACCTTATGGCCGGATTGTATTTGTTATTCCTCGCTTAAATGAATATTTTTTTATTGTGGATGAAGACATATCTTCAGATTTCTTTGCTAGCTTTGAGATCAAGATTATATGTTCTTCACTTTAAAAGGAAATTTATATTTTATTTTTATTTTAAAAATACTTTATGTTGTTTCTTTATTTCTTCTTCTTTCTTTGGTTTTTTCCTTATATTTTTCCCTATCTTTAGTTCTCCTTCTTCCTTATTTATTTTTTATTTTTTTTATTTCTTACCTATTTATTTCATTCTTACCTTTTTTTCGTTATTTTTTTTATTTTTCTTCATTTTATCTTTGTTGTTTCATCTTACTATTTTGTCATCATTTATCTTACGATTTCGAATTTTCCCCTCCTTATTTGCTTTCCATCTTTTTTTTTTTTTTTCCTTACAAATCTTTCTTCTTTTCATTTTTACATGTTTTTAGATTATGAGACGTACAGTAATAATAGAAGCAAATTATATTATGCCTTTTATTTTACCTATTTTTATAGGATAACATTAACATAGATACTCTACCTTATAAATTTAAGAAAACCTAATGGTGAAAATGTTGAAAAAAAATTCATTTTTTGTTTATTTGCTTTTTAATGACTCTGATTCTTTAGGATCATTTTCATGTAAACATTTTTATTGTAGGAGCAAAATTGACCCCATGACATGAGCGTTTAAATACTCTTACACGTATGGTTAGCATTACTACTTAAAATTTAAAATGCGTTTTTTTTTTCGTTTTCCATTTTTTGACATTTTCCAAAACTTAAAATGCTCCTTACGATGCATTTTTTTTCTATCAAAGTGAAATTTTGTGGTTAGACTCCAATAAATGCTAATTCAAACTTGCCATGCAGTTACTAGTCTGATACACGTGTGTTCTTTTAAATTGAGATGGAAAAAATAATAAGAGTGGCAATTAAAAAAAAAATAAATAAGCAGTATCCTCCCTTTATGAATATTTTTTGCATAGCAAATGTGTTTAGTGGAATCATGAAGACTCTGAATATCAAATTTCAACAGAGAATATTTAAAAAGTGCATCGTAAGGAGCATTTTTAGGAAATATTTAAAAAATAGTTTTAAAAATCATAATTCTGAAACTATTCTACTTATAAACACCAAACTTCACAGAAACGCTTCTATAAGCACATACTGAATGTGATAATTTTTTTTTTAAATCGGATGAAAACTAATAAAATAAATTTGAAATTCACCATTCGGTCCCCTTAATAGAAAAGTCGATTAAATTGGGGATATAAAAATGCTCTCTGCTATCGGGTTCAAATAATGTAAACTTTACAGTAGGCCTAAACCCCGTTTATATAGCTAATATCGTGATTATATTTTTATTCGTCACATTTGATCTAATCCTTTAAGTTTTCCAAACTTACAAAGAACACAATATGAGCACCAACATTTCACATACACACGCGCGCGCGCGTGCAAAAATACATTCTTACACACACACACACACAAGCATATATGCGTACGCACATACTCACTGTATATATAGGCCTATATATAGCTTATAAACGAAAGAGAAAAATACGAACAGTTATTTATTGCCTGTCCACCGCTGTGGTCTCGAGGTAGCGTGCTGCCTTGTCACGCAGCGGGCCCGGGTTCGATCCCCGGTCGGGACAGGCTCCTGGGTGAGGTTTTTATCGGGATTTTTCCTCACCTGTAAGACAAATGCCAGGAAAACTTTAAGGCACAAACGGTCCCCGAAATCATATGGCCATCATCATCATCCTTATCATTACTATCATCATCACCATCATCCTTCACCGGTGTGGAAAGCAACGGGAAGCTACCACACCTACACAATTCCCTAGTAAAGCTGCAAGCATAGCATGAAAATGCTATGATTGCAGTGAAGGACCTGCCTTCGGGCAGAATTACTATGGATGGATTTATTGCCTCACTCTGATGGTTAACCGTTTATATAAGAGCGGGTGCCGCACGGCAATGCTTGACATGCGGTGTTGTCACGTTTCTCATAGTGCTATGGGCGTTTATTACACAAGGACAGAAGACATTGATTATTTATGTTATTATTTAATTTTTGTCCACCGCTGTGGTCTCGAGGTAGCGTGCTGCCTTGTCGTGCAGCGGGCCCGGGTTCGATACCCGGTCGGGGCAGTTTTTCTGGGTGTGGTTTTTATAGGGGTTTTTCCTCACCTGTAAGACAAATGTCAGGAAAACTTTAAGGCCCAAACGGTCCCCGAAATCATATGGCCATCATCACCACCATCCTTATCATTATCATCATCATCATCCTTCACCGGTGTGGAAAGCAACGGGAAGCTACCACACCTACAATTCCCTAGTAAAGCTGCAAAGCATAGAATGAAATGCTATGATTGCAGTGAAAGACCTGCCCTCGGGCAGAATTACTATAGATGTATTTAATTTTTATGTTATTATTTGGTATTGTTTAACTTTTAAAATTAAATTGTATGTGTATTTATTTATTAAATAATTTAATTCCAACATTATATAGCTTGTAGATCTACATAAATTTAATATTCATAGAAAATCATGCTGAAAATATTATATTTATTATTATTATTGTTATTATTATTATTATTATTATTATTATTATTATTATTATTATTAACTGTTCGGTCTGAAATATTTTCCCATGGCCGCCACATGTTGAAATCACTTATATATTAAACTAATATAATATGTAGATATTGTATTATTATTCGAGCTATACATCACAATAAATCACTGATAATTATACCATTAATTACGGTATACAATTTTATAACTGGATCGAATGTTCCACATCGTTCCGAGTTTTAATTGAAACTGAGGGAAGAATAGCAATGTGGCAACATTTTGGTAGTCGCGGCAGTCGAGATCTTTGTATTTTAATAGCATAGCCTATAACAGCTGCGGGGAAACAAAGCGAGCCGATTGTTAAGTATCATAGTGAGGCAATAATAACATATTTAATTGTTTGTATTGTTTGTACAAAATGTTTATAAATATCTTACATGTTTACTTTATTTTTTCATAAGTAGTCCCTACATTAGTTAAGATCTTATCATAATCTTGATATGAAAATATTTATTCCAAGCTCTCTATTTTCAACCATTAAGTTGACTAGAAAATATATTTTAGGCTTCCAGGTTCATTGTAATTGAATATCACTTATTTGCAACCTACAAATGTGAATAAATTATATAATTGCTTCACCTGTAGAAGTACTCGGTTCAATTCCAATTTTCTCGTTAATTTTCTTAGATTTTTCCCAAGCATAAGTAGATATCCGGAAGAAGTTCAGACAACATAGGCCCTAAGTTATTCTGTGGGTATCACTTGGTCGTCATAAACATTGGGCAGATCGAGTTGTCCCAAACGATAGCGTTTCTGACTAGTAGATCCTATTCAGGAGATCTCGGTTCAAATCCGTGGTCGCTCAATCAATCTGTTTCTCTGTCATAAGGTAAGCATTTAACCTCAGAAAAATTAAAAGGGGTTCGGTTGGTTTCAGCCAAACAGGAAGTAAACCATACAAAGCCTTAGAACTAGTAAATTAAATCCCTACGAGATGTCTGGAGAAGAAACGCCGTCCGAGATAGTTGCTATCATTGGCTATCATATGGTTGTATAAGAAGTCATCTTGAAGCAGTCTTTTTGCCTTATTCTCAGTTTTCTTAACGGAATCTCATTACAACTCATATCAAAGAGTCTCTATGGTCCTAATGTGTCCAAGTTGTCCCTTTTCCAGTCCATATACTAACCAAATCATTCTATGCCTTACGGAGCTCGCATGTTCAATGTAGCATTAACTAAGGCCGTCCATTGATTCCTATTCTCAGTCAACTGAATTCATATAGGCCTATTACCAATGTCCAGTTCCCTAAGATTGGTCCGAATATTATCCTCCCTTCTGTGCCTAAAATCTTCATAATGATATTTTCTCAATGAATATTGTGTAAGCATTTCTACTTTACCCATTCGAGTTAAATTATAATCTGCACATCTCACTTGTCAGTCTCCTAGACCCTCACAATGTTAGGGAAATTATATAAATTATGGAGTTTCTTGGTGAAATTTTATCCATTCTAATTTGTTATAAGGAAACGGAAGAACATTCCTCATTTGATCTTATTTTCGAACAAACTTTGATTTTTTCCTTAATGTAAGATATATGTTACATATAGAATTAGCTTACTACAGGAAATATTATCGAGTTCGAATCCCGACTCAAGCATTCATTTTTCTTTTCATATCATATTTGCCTTCATTGCCAAATGTCAAAAATATATTTATAATATCTATATATATATATATAAGGTTGATTAAATCAGCTGTAATAGGTGGGAGATTCAACATGCTGACCATATATCGCCCCTATACTGGGAGAATTATCCTCCATCTCTATAAATGACACATGCGAATGTAAGGCCAGCAGTCGGCTGGTAGTCACGTCTAAGCCATATACTCAAAGAAATTTTTGATGAAGCCAAGGATCGAATCCAAACCCTCTGGAGTTCATGTTGGGCACGCTAACCATTACACCATAGAAGCAGTCAAGTAAAAAAACAAATTCAGATATCAATATTGCTTTTCGAAATATGGTCAACTTGTAGCTGTATTGAATGGGATATGTCATTCTCAAAAAGAATAAAAAATGTGAATTGATAAATGTGTTTTGTCGTAATATGTAGTGTTTCTCAATTAGATAAATATTTGTGTCCACTTAACAGAGAAGTAGTGAATATCAAGTAGGCATGACGGAAGTTTGTCGGCATTCCTTAGCTTGCGGCGACGACGATTTACAGATGAAGAATGCAGCACGTTTCGAAAGAATTCGAGATCATACTTAGGGAATGTGTATTCAAAAGATAAATAACATCACATACGTACATATTGTCTTATCCATTCAATGTTCTACCAGTTAACATGTCTGTAAATTACATTATACTTTATTTAAACATTTTTATCGCCCATAACAGGTTTTATTTTCTTATTCCATTGTGAATGGTGAACTTACACACTTTCATTCATGTGATAATCTGTGAATTAACTGTGCAATTCATAGAGATTAATAATGAGAGTCATTCCACCGTAACGTGCGTCATATTATTAATATGATAGCCTCGTGGGCTAGTCGTCAGCGATTCTGATTACAGTTCATTAGGTCTCGTGTTCGATTCCCAGTCAAACCATATGATTTTTTTTTTCTTAAAGGTTGCCCATGTTCTGGAATTTAGGTTAAGTTAAGAACTCTCCTGGCGCTTCATTGTCATTTATCACCCATCATATGATCGGGGTAACGTAACTCCGCCTTCTAGGCGCCCCAACTTCAGAAGTGAGTAACAATTATGCCAATGCCAGGAGACAAACCAGAAATGTCGAAATGACAACCTGCATTGAATAAAAAAAATCGTCTCTTGTAGTTTTTGAATACGAGATTTATTTTTTTTTGTAATTAATTTTTTTTATAAATGAGCATTCAATTATATCACCGCACTTATTGTACGTATAAATGGCACTCAACAGATAGATGACGTTTAGCATGTAATATATTTTCAATAACTGCCGCCACTTCGGCAGACCACGTTATGAGGTGATGTGAACTATTATTATGAATAGAGAAATGTAAGATGATAATATATTCAAATGTTTGTGTAGCGTGTGTGTTGTATATGGAATTTTGATGAAATGAAGGGAGAAGGTGAAACAGTGCCGGCAAGAGCCTGCTCCTGTTGAAAAGCACCGAGGGAACTGTAAGGCTTAACGTCCCCATGCGACCGATGAATTTAATCAACAGTACATCATAGGTTAATGTCCTGCGGAGGAGATTTGGAATTTAATCCAGGGATCTTGTGCACAATAGAGACATTATACTTTGTACACCTCTCCGCTTTACCATGAGATTGAATATTTTACAAATAAAGTGTTCTGACTAATAAGTCAGGAGGAAGACATGCTGTCAGTTCAACGTATTCTCAATGTATTGTGGGGGGGGGGTTTGGAAATTAATTTATATATCTGGTGCACAATACAGATATTATTGCACGGGGAATTTCCAAAAACATTTGAAAACAAACTTTCCCTCATGAAATTTGTGCAAAGTATACTACAGTGTAAGGAAAGTATTTGTGTAAACGAATATTAATCGCCTGTATTGTAACTGTTAATGAAGCTCATGTTGTACGTTTCCACTATGATTCACTGGATTCCGAAACATAATCTTTGTTTGCTTCATTTTTGTAAAAGTTCACGGATATTATAAAATGGTGAATGTGTTGAAACGAATCCTGGTAATAAAATTGTATCCCTGCATGTCTTGGCACTTAGAATAAAAATAAATAATAGTTTTAAAAAACTAAAACAACGCACTTTATTAGAAAATCGAACTAAAAAATGAAAAATAATTTTAATTTCCAACACGCTTGGGATAAAACTAAGTGGTCAACAAAAAAACCATCTCCAACACATAGAGTTATCAACAAAAAGAAAATCATTTTACCATCAAAAGCGTGGGGTGCTCTATATCAATTAATATATTTGATAATAGACAGATATTGGTAAAAGTAAAGCCTCTAAGAAGAAAATGTAAAAATCATAAAAAGCACCCCACGCTTTTGATGGTAAAATGATTTCCTTTTTGTTGATAACTCTAGTTTTATTCTATGTGTTGGAGATGATATTTTTGTTGACCACTTTAATTTTATCCCAAGCGTGTTGGAAATTAAAATTATTTTTCATTTTTTACTTCGATTTTCTAATAAAGCGTGTTGTTTTAGTTTTTTAAAACTATTATTTTTTTAACTATTATTTATTTTTTTATTTTTAATATTTTACAGAATAAGATAAAAATGTAAATATCTTTAAATTCGATACTATTCTAGTATGAGCTAAAAGTAATACTCTTCTAAAAAATCCTCCCAGCCGGATTTGAACCAGCGACCTATGGATTACTGAAATTATATACCACTACAGTTCACCGCAACTGAGCTCTTACAATGATTGACTAGAAAGTCGACAAGTCCACAACCTATTATACCAGTTTTCATTTTTTTGATTTTCTGATGATTCTGGCCAGGATTTTAGAAACAAAATATGAAATTATTGTATTGTCATGGGTCCTTTACAAGTATACAAAGTTTCAAGTCGATCCAATATTTCTAAGTGGGTGAAAATTGTGTTCAAAGATTCCGTTACGTAGAAACAAAGGCACTTTTTTGATTTTCTGATGATTCTGGCCAGGATTTTAGAAAAAAAATGAAATTATTATATTGTCACGGGTCCTTTACAAGTATACAAAGTTTCAAGTCGATCCAATGATTTTAAGTGGGTGAAAATCGCGTTCCGTCACATAGATCGATACAGGTCAAGCTAACATAAAGCGTATAAAAAATCACGTCACATTGGTCGTCCACACCGTTCGGATTCGAATACGAGGCTGAACCAAATCGTTCAGTAAATTTGTTTTGATTGTAATATTATATACATAAAATTAAATTTATTAATCAGATGAATATAAGATAGGCCAAGAATGAAGTGGGAGAATAACATTAACCACGATTTGAGGGAAGTGAATTATACGGGAAATGATTTGAAAATATTAGTTCAGGATATGGATGTATGAAGGAAATGCCCATGACGGTGCGGTCACGAACCCCAGGGTCTGAAATTAATGGATTTTTTAATGGCAGATGGATTACTGCCAATCGTAAACGTTCGCATTATTGTCAGACTTCTCCCGCTCCCTACCTCTGAAGTTTAACATTTAGAATGAATCATACTACCGTAATATGCGGATTAACACTGTCTATTTCGAAATAGCATATTATACCTCAAGAATAATAAAGAAAACATAGTTAGTTTCATCAAATCCAAAAGATTACAATGATTTGGACATAGACGAAGAATGCCAAAAGGAAGATTGACGAATGATATTTTGAATTGGAAGCCACAGGGAACAAGACCAAGAGGAAGACCCAAAGATCGATGGGAAGATGACGTAATTGAAGATTTAAGAGAGATGGGGATTTTTGATTTGAAATCTACTGCAGAAGATAGGAAGAAATGACGTAAACTAGTTGAGAAGGCCAAGACATTCCACTGGAAGTCGTAGACCCTGTCGAAGAAGATTTTATTTTATAGCAAATTTTATATGATTGTTTCATCTAATCTCTCTCTTACATCCAAAAAGACCTTTTAGCGAATTTTGAAGTAGACATATTGAGGTTGTTCTCACAAAACGATTTTCGGAAAAAAAAAAAAAAAAAAAGATCTGTACCGATCCTATCTACATGACACCGAAAATGACAATGACCAATAATATATATATAATCTCTGTTAACGATTTAACAGCCGCAAGTTTTGATTCGGAAACAATACTTGCCATACACAATTTTAAAAAAGTAAGGTTGGATTTGTTAACCGGAAAAATCGGACCATTATGTGTAGAGTTCATCTAAAACGAAAATTAAAAATTGCTCTAGTTGTAGATTTTTTTTTTTTCACAATGAAACTCAATATATGTGATTTAAAAAAACCAAGGAAGATATTCTCTAAAAAATCAGCAAAATCCGACAATTAGAAGTGGAATATATATTCCGTAAACCAGCAAAATAGAACCATAAATTCGAATAGCTGAGTAATTTCCTTAAGCAGTTCCTATGTAGCAGACGTTTTAAATTTAAAAAAAAAACATAAAAAATATCGGGAACTGTAGCACATTAACACATGAGAATTTCACTTTTATGAAAGTAAAACTGAGTTTTTGCTGTACAAAATATCCCCGACAATCAACATTGCATAGAATATCCTAGCACAGTGAAAGAAATGTACAGTGGTATGTTGCGAGATCTCAGTTATTTGACAGCGCCGCGAGGCGAAGAACCCAAGATTGGTAAGCGCTTCTTCAACAGTCCCGCCTTATCTGCCATGAAATAATCTACTCGTTTTAGTTATAATTAGATACATTTATTGTAATTCAACTATTTCGCGCGATAAAATCAGAAGTAGAGGAAATAGAAACAACCATCTTCTTAATTTATAGGATATCGCACCATCTGTGGATGTCTTGGTAGTAGCTATTGCTCAAGGCATGCCTTTGCTGCCCAACTGGCAATACCTGTCATTATTAACGCATTATTGAACCCATCATCAGAATGCCACGCTATCGAGCATAAGCAATATCTAGCGTAAAACCACATGGACCCCAAAGCCCTCGGGAATCTCACGTCCTGTGCACCTGTAACTAACCGGAGTACACGCACAGTACCTATAAATGCTAATTAATATGATTACTGTGAATACATTGAACCAGGGCTGGTCGGCCGGGGTTTGATCGCAAGTAGAATTATTTTATCCCACTGCCCATGTGCCCTTTGTTATCATTGAGATTACAATACAGTAAGCCTATAGTAATTAAAATAAATAATATTTTAAAAAAACTAAAACAACGCGCTTTATTAGAAAACCGAACTAAAAAATGAAAAATAATTTTAATTTCCAATACGCTTGGGATAAAATTAAAGTGGTCAACAAAAACATCATCTCCAACACATCTAGAATAAAACTAGAGTCATTGACAAAAAAAATAATTTTACCATCAAAAGCGTGGGGTGCTCTTTATCAATTAATATATTTGATAATAAACAGATATTGGTAAAAGTAAAGTCTCTAAGAAGAAAATGTAAAAATCATAAAAAGCACCCCACGCTTTTGATGGTAAAATTATTTTTTTTTTTTAGATAATTCTAGTTTTTTTTTTCTAGATGTGTTGGAGATGATTTTTTTGTTGACCACTTTAATTTTATCCCAAGCGTGTTGGAAATTAAAATTACTTTTCATTTTTTAGTTCAGTTTTCTAATAAAGCGTGTTGTTTTAGTTTTTTTAAAACTATTATTTATTTTTTATTTTTTAGTTTGGTTTTCTAATAAAGCGTGTTGTTTTAGTTTTTTTTAACTATTATTTATTTTTTAACTTTTAGTTCGATTGTCATAAACCGGAATCCCATGAATATTTAATTGCTTACGATATTTTTAGTGTCTAGGAACGAATATATATATATATATATATATATATATATATATATATATATATATAAATTATTAGCTAACATTATTATAATATCTTCTAAAAATCCTCCGGGCCAGATTTGAACCAGCGACCTGTGGATTACTGAAATTATATACCACTATAGTCCGCCACTCTACCAACTGACCTACCAGAGGATATACAGGGTGGACCGCTCGAATGGACCTAATTTCAATTGCTTGTTACTGGCAAACGGTTGAAGATAGAAACTTAAAACAACGTTCATATTACAGAAAAACTCACCAAGTTTTGATATCCAGATCACCACATCTCTATATGAGCCCCAGCAGTCACTGTGACGATATCAAAGCGATGAACAATTTCTTGCCAAGTACGTTGGAGTATGTCTTTTGGAATGTTCTCAATAGCCTCTATGATGCGCTCACGAAGATCACGAAGGTCTTTGACTGGGGTGGTGTAAACTTTATCTTTGACATAGCCCCAGAGAAAGAAATCCAGTGGTGTTAAATCGGGAGATCTCGGGGGCCACGCGATTGGTCCTCCCCTACCAATCCAACGGCCAGGGAAAATGTTGTCCAAAGTCGTACGAACTTCATTGGACCAGTGGGGAGGAGCACCATCTTGCTGGAAAACGATGTTAGGCTGCAGTTGTTCAATTTGTGGAAAGAAGAACTGCTCCAGCATGTCAAGATATGTGGTACCACGAACAGTTTTCTCGGCGAAGAAAAAACGGTCCAATGACCTTATTATGTGACAAACTGCACCAAACATTCATCTTCGGACTATCACGAACATGCTCTTGAATAGCGTGAGGATTCTCCGATCCCCAGATCCGCACATTATGCCGGTTTACCTTGCCTGACAAATGGAAAGTGGCTTCGTCCGAGAAGAAAATCTTGGTCATGAAGTCAGGATCAGCGCCGAGACGGTCCAGCATCGTATTGGCGAATTCCACTCGTTTCGGCATGTCATTCGGCTCCAGACGTTGCACTAACTGCACTTTATATGCGTGCAGTTTGAGGCGTTTGTGGACAATCCGTTGTAATGTCGATTTTGGTATTTGAAGTTCCCGCGAAGCTCTTCTTAATGACTTCCGGGGGCTTCGCTCAAATGCGGCTTGAACATTTGCTACCATTTCATCGGATGCTCTGCGACCACCACCATGCTTCTTCAACACAGATCCTGTAGCTAATAATGTATCACGCCACTTCTTTATGCTTCTAGCAGTTGGAGCATCACGGTTAAACACACGCCGGAACTCCCTTTGAACTCTAATGATTGATTTAAACTCCGCATACCACAAAACAGCTTGCGCTTTCATCTGCGGAGTCGCCATTTTCACAAACAATTAAATCTAAGAACGAGAAACGTATCTTTGTGCCATCTACCGACAGGATTCGAAACTTGGTGAGTTTTTCTGTACTATGAACGTTGTTTTAAGTTTCTATCTTCAACCGTTTGCCAGTAACAAGCAATTGAAATTAGGTCCATTCGAGCGGTCCACCCTGTAATATTAATTTCTTACAACGATGGACTAAAAAGTCGATAAGTCCACAACCTATTATATTATATTATATATTATTTATGAAATTATTGTATTGTCATTGGTCCTTTACAAGTATACAAAGTTTCAAGTCTTTCCAATGTTTTTAAGTGGGTGAACATCGTGTTGAATGATTCCGTTACATAGATAGATACAGGTCAAGCTAATATAAAGCGTGTAATATGTATTCGTTACATAGTATATAACTATTTACACTAAAATAAACTTCGTCAATGCAACTGTTATTTGGGCCCTTGAGTATTAAAATGGGCCATGTCCGCTCTTGATGCATTTACGAGTGAACACATCTACTTATAGCTTGTATATTTAATGTTTATACTTGTATTTTTCTAGTGTTACTAAGTGCCTGATGGAGTAAAGAAAATAGTTGTTCTATGTATACTATTTATAACATATGATTTAAACCAGTAAACAGAAGAACATTTCAGTTTTCTCTAAATGTGACAAAATGGTCATGGTCCATTTTAATACCCAAGGGCTTATTTCATCCAATAAAATTCCTTCTATTTCACTAAAGAAAAGTCATCTAGCGACAATGATATAATCCGATAAAATAAAAATTCTGTTTAACTTACTGAAAGCTCAAGTAACTAACTCATTGGCACTATCGAACCTGTTGCTTCATGGCCGCGCGAACATAAGATATCCATAAAATAAAATAAGTTAAAATATACCTTCTTAGGTAAAATCCGTCGTCAACTTATAACATATGTAATCTTTATGCCTGTAGGCCTTTCAGAACATCCGTTCCATCTTCAGCAGGTCACTCTTCGCTACAACATCCAGTATGATAGTTGATGCTGCTGGTCCTAATGTGGCTTTGTCGTATGTATGTATATATATATATATATATATATATATATAGGTTGTAATTTTCAGTGTCTACTAGATAGGATTGGTGAAGATCTGTATTCCTTCGGATTTCTGTAGAAGACAACGAACACTATAAATGCAATATAAACGTAGATGTTAAAGAACATTTAAATAATAAGAATCTACTGTTTAACTATGGAAATGTCTCATAGCAAATATATAATCTGATAGGATAATATATTTTAGTAATGGATAGGCCCTAGTTAATTCTCCAGTCTCTTGTTATTAGCCGAATAACTTATAATAAAACTGAGCACTATCGTGGAGAATATTTTTTGCATGTAATGAAAATATGTAACTAATAAAGTAGTCCACCTTAGTGGCCAGGTATCAAAATTGCCCTGTTCACTGCAAAACCGGGTTGTATCCTGGTAGGGACAAGTTTCCTGGATATGGTTTTTCCATTGATTTTCCCTTCCCTACAATATGTGACAAATTATAAGAAAATTTAAGAGCCAAATATATCAAATTCATCACCAAGCTAACATAATCACATATCCCTCTCGTTTTAAATGAATCTATGGATGAAAAGTATTTGTCTTAAATGTTCGTGCTGTCTCATAAGTAGATTAGCATTTATCTGATCACTAATCCGAAAATTTCCCCCCATGCCCTTTTGTGGTCAGAACAACTTGTATATAATATAGAATTAAAAATCGATAGGCTGAATCCCCGTAATCCCCGATATATAAACAACATTGGAAGGTTTTATATAACTTACTACACAATCCATTAAATGTTTCAATGATATTACGTAGCGAATTAATCTAGAAACAAAACATAGAAAAGTAAAACAAACAGCTTTCCATTAAATATATCACTGACAAATTTTACACTAGGTAAAGTTTGAATTTCTTTTGTCACTAGCCAGCGCGTGAGATTCCGATGGAATTTCTTCGAATAAATGCTACAAATGTTCATTAAAAAATTCCAAATTCACTTAATTTGCTTCATAAAATGTCACTGATTGTTCACAAATAATTTGGTGCTAATAATGATTCTGCCTCACAATTTACTAATCGTACAGTCGTTTATATTCGCTGTCAGTTTCACTTAGCACAGTTTCCTGCCTTCACTCTTGATATAGCTTCACAGGTCCGCTGGACACGGCTGACCTTGCATCCTCTTATATATGCTATGGTCAGAACCATCTGGAAGACAGTCCAGGCTTTTCTTGGTCGAACACTCGGGAATGAACCTTTTTGGAGAGGGGTGAATTGACACATGTGAAATATTCTCCGCAGGCTTTCCTATTCGTGAGTCGACAGCTTACGAATCCTTCTCTATCATGCAAGGCGAGACCCCGACTTTCGCCACCGTGCGCGCCATCCGCGAAAAAAAATGTGCCGCACTATTGTCATTAAGTGATCCCACTACAGGCCTTAGGAGACCCTTGGGTCAGTAGGAAGTTAAGGCTCCCACTTTTCTAGACAATCGACACTTAATGTTAGCCGGGTTGTCAACCCTGCGTGACGGCCGTCTTTACCCCAGAACAAGCGTCTGGTACTCATTTCCGTTAGAAGCTGAGTCGACCCTAGGGCCATAGTGCCTCCGGAAGATTTACATTAAAGATATTATTGTTGAACTTTAGTAAATGTAACGTAGCAATAACATTAAGTTATCAATTATTATGATTGCAATATACACTAAGTTTATTTAAGTTTTCTGATAGTCGACTATAACGCATATCTGTCAGAATGGTTTTGTACGATGAAGTATGCTACACATCGCATAATGTGTTAGAAGCATATTTGTATCGCACTACATTTTTTAGTAGTTGATGTTAGTGGGAGTAATACTGGTTGACCATACCTTCAAGAACTTGGCCAATTTCAGAGTAGGCTATGGAGTAAGACCTATAACCTTGATTGAAAATACATTTTTGAAATGTTGAACATTTGCTCAAAGTGTTATGAAATATGATTTGTTTAATGATATTCGATTCTACACGTCATAACATGTAAGTATTTGTCTCAATTCTCTCGTGTTTAAAACATGAAATTTCATACAATTTCCCGCTCTGTACTACTGTCTTCGAAGAAAACGGTTAAGCTAAGAGAGATAGCAACATTGAGAAACAGTGTATCAAATCCATTTGATAATACGAGTATATTACCCTTATGGAAGTCGATATACAAACAAATTCAGTCCTTTAGGATGACCGTTTAAGGGATGAATTCTAGGGCGGTAATTTCATTAGTAAGTCGCATAAATATGATCTTGTGAATATTTCAGCTTTGCTATGACTTGACTTTTTTTAATGAAGTTTAGAAGAAACCTTCAAGCTGTACTTTTTGTTCGTCCTCCAACTAGAGGTATCATGAACCCAAACACCATTCCATTGTTCGCCACTTGACATGCAGCTACTATTATTATAATAATTGTATTATAGTACAACTTGTCTCAATGAAAGTACTGACAACTTCAAATAAAGTCCAGAAGCTAATGTAGTGAAAAGGTATATATATTATCTTTAGGCATATTGCCATTGGGGTATCGTGATGGTTCCTCAAGGCTTATAATGACTTCTGAAATGTTATCGTTCACCTCTTCCCACGAATATTAAAAGATTGGTTTGCACGCAGAGTTTACATATAAAAAGTGTTCTTGTTTACATACAATATATAGCAACCTTTTTAAGTTATTAAAATGTGTTTTATAATTATTATGGTCCCGCGCTGTAGCTGAGTGATTAAGGCAAGATGTCTTGACGTAAAGCTACAGGACTTGCGCTGGTTCGAGTCCCCATTGGAAAGAAATTTTCTCATGGAATTTCGACAGTATGGGACCAGTGCCCACCCACTATCATGAGGACTTTGGGTAGCTACAATAAGTATATAATAGGCGTATATTAAAGTAGTAGTAGTAGTAGATAGTAATAGGTCTTTACACTCCCTGGTGTAACATAAGAGTTCCCCATCTGACGCAGTTGGGAGAACTAGCCTTCACTTCGGTCAAGGTTCTTCCAATACCCTAATCCTTATTTTCAAAATCGTATTATCGTGTCCTTTTTCCATCCCAAGTAGTACAATTTTGTCCGTTCGCTTTCTTTTATATCAGATATTAATGTAAAATACGAATGAAAAATTAAAGTTGCATAGTATATAATTTGTTTTTACGTTCTAAAAAAACAGCTTGTGAACGGAATGCGAGGTAACAGAACGTGCCACCGTCTAGTATATTAAGGTCAGAGTCTGCATCAATTGAATGGTATGCAGACATAACACTGGAGACAGTATTCTCTAGTCATATCATACAATCAGTGTTTTATCTTAGTTTTCTCCCCTCAGCTGCAAGAAAAATTCCACAAAATTAGGTCATTTTTATCTTCCCGATTCATGGGAAATTTCATTGAAAACTCCTTTCGGGAAATCTTGATTCAGAACTTGTGTTATTTTTGTTGCAGCTGAACACCTTGTTTCATATTTCATCACATATATTGTACGTATTCATTTTCAGGTTGCAAGTAAATAACAGAACTTCTAAGGTCACGATCTGATTAGTTATTATTACCAGACCTTGATCTAGGATCACAAAATTACATTTCTAACGTTTGGAATGCCGTTCTATGCATTATTGTTATTATTTTTTTTTATTTCAGGATTGTTTCTGTTATTTCACAGGTATCCTCAACCAAAATATACATTTTTTTTTTTTTCTTCCACGCTTCTCGGTCTTATGTCTGCTTCTGTCATATTTCTCTTCTTCGTGTTGTCTTGAATTCCCTTTATCCACGTTGACTTCGGTCTACCACGTTTTCCTTTTCCAGGAGGTATCCATTTCAATACTTCTTTGTTTGTTTCTGTGTCCCTTCTTCTCATTATATGTCCATACCCTCATAGTTGGATTTCTTCGATCTCTTGTACATTATCCTTTCTACATTCATTATTTATCTTATTGTATTATTTTTTATTTTATCTAATTTTGATATTCTTGTCGACCTTCTTAAAAAGTCCATTTCTGTGACTAATCATTTGTTTATGTTTTTTTATTATTGATTTCGTACATCTCAATGATGGATAAATCATATTTGAAGAGAAAAATTATACGCTCAGACCGGGACTTGAACCCGGGACCCTTGGTTCTCTAGACCAAGTGCTCTACCAACTGAGCTACCTGAGCAAGTACCGATCTAAACGCAAATCTTTCTCTATATACATTGTAATTCCCATCCACCAAATGCTGTGAAGCCATGCTTCTATCTTGCAAATGGCGGCTCCTTTATTAAGAAGACATATTTGGGAATTATACATTACAGCCAGTACGGCTTTTTCCAAGTTTTTTTATTATTGATTTCGTACATCTCAATGATGGATAAATCAATTTATCCATCATTGAGATGTACGAAATCAATAATAAAAAAACTTGGAAAAAGCCGTACTGGCTGTAATGTATAATTCCCAAATATGTCTTCTTAATAAAGGAGCCGCCATTTGCAAGATAGAAGCATGGCTTCACAGCATTTGGTGGATGGGAATTACAATGTATATAGAGAAAGATTTGCGTTTAGATCGGTACTTGCTCAGGTAGCTCAGTTGGTAGAGCACTTGGTCTAGAGAACCAAGGGTCCCGGGTTCAAGTCCCGGTCTGAGCGTATAATTTTTCTCTTCAAATATGATTTATTTATGTGTTTTTGCTTTACATCCATGTTTCCGCGCCATGTAATGAGATACTCTTCACAATTGTATTATATATTAGTAAGTTAGTCCTCTTGATTATATGCTTACTCCATAAAATAGAATTTAATATGCCAATAACTTTCATTGTCTCTATTATTATTTTTTTCGATGTATAATTCAGATGATCCATCATTTTGAATTATTGATCCCAAATGAGCCTACTTACAATATTATACTGTTTTAATCTTTGTTCCATTTATGTATAATTTCTCGGAAAGATCTGTGCTCATATATTCTGTTTTATTATAATTAATTGTAAAACTCCATCTTGAGTATGCTTCCTCTAGTTTCCTACCCATATAGTTTGCATATTTACATCCTGAAGTGACTACCACTTGATCATCTGCGAATAATAAGCTATGTATGTATTGTTCTCATTTAATTTTAATCCCATTGGTTTACATTTATTTGACTATTCCTGTAATACAATATCTATGTATATTTTAAATAATGTCGGTGACATTGTGCACCCCTGTAGTAACCCGTTCGTAGTTATCAACTCTTCCGTTAGTTCTGAACGCATTTTAACTCTATGTTTGTTATTAAAGTATATCTTTTTTATTATATGTATAATTTGTTCATTAATATTCGCTTTTTCCAATGCTTGCCATAATAATTTTCTTGGTATAGGCCTACTATCATAAGCTTTCTCTAAATCATAAAAAATCAGTCCCACATCCTGTTGTTTAACGTTACATTTTTGTAAAATTTTTCTAATTGTAAATATATGATATATTGTAGAACGTCCTGTAGTAAAAATTATTATTATTATTATCATTATCATTTAAGATAAAATATCCGTAATTTAAGTGCATTAATCATATAGGCCCTACCCATATCGATTCCACTGCAAGCGTACAATTGTTATAATGAAGTTAATTGTGCCATACTAATAAGCAGTTATTTTCTGTTCTAAATATCATTGTTTTCATTTATATCTGTAAGTGTGAACATATAAATTTGGCGCCTTATTATGATTGTTTATATTTTGAAGCAACGAGTAACGCTACGCTCTACTGTTATATGCTAAGGTGAACAACTCGCTGTAGGGGAAGGAACGAACGCAAAAAGACCATGTTGCGAAGCTAGCACAACTGCAAATAAGAAATCGTATATACTATCCTGAAACGTCGACCTTCAAGCCGCCATCTCCAGTCTTACTGTTTACTGTTGTGAATAATGTAAGTAGTATGTTTTTTATACCCTTCGTGGTATCTCTACCTTGTCGTAGTGGAGTGGCGTGCGTTTCTCTATGTGCGTGCTTAAATGACCCCGAGAGCTATGCTGGCGAAAGGGTAACCTTGGTTGAAAGAATGACGATCGTTCACCGTAAAAACACAACCGTCAAGAAACGCAGACATGGGTTCCACTGGGGTAAAATTCTCCGGAGGTAAAATAGTCTCCCATTCGGTTCTCCTGGCGGAGATTACTTCAAGGAATCCATGCCAAAGGTAAGTCTCGTAGATTGCGATGCACAGGACATGTGGCACGTATGGGGGATGAAAGAGATTCATGGAAGCTTCTTGTAGGCAAAACCAGAGGGAAAACGCCCAGTTGGTAGACTAAGAATGAGGTGGGAGAATAACATCCATGATTCGAGGGAAGTAGATTATACAGGAAATGATTGAAAAACATTAGCTCAGGATAGGGATGTATGGAAAGCTTATGTCCGCGCGGCCATGAACCTACAGGTTCGATAGAGCCAGTGAGTTAGTATGTTTTTTTAATGTATATCTTTGTCTGAACACTGTCACCCCACCCCTGACGTCATTGTAACAAGATTATCCCAACAGCGGGTTGTTCAGATCAGCATATAACAGAATTTACCATTAAGGTTCAACCTACCGTATACTGAGTTCTGGTTTTTAGTAAAATTAATTGTCCAAGCATTCGAATAGTGTCCGTACGTTACCATCGAAGAAACCGCCCGGAAACTAAATTAATAACCCGTAACAAAGAGATGTGAATGAATGTAAATCGTTTAATTCAATTTGTTTTAACGATAATAATTACAGCATTAGAATCAATAAGGAACTATTAATATATTTCAAATGATTATGATTGAGAATGTCCACCGCTGTGGTCTCGAGGTAGCGTGCTGCCTTGTCACGCAGCGGGCCCGGGTTCGATTCCTGGTCGGGACAAGCTCCTTGGTGAGATTTTTTCGGGGTTTTTCCTCACCTGTAAGACAAATGTCAGGAAGCTTAGGGCCCAACGGTCCCCGAAAAATCATCCGGCCATCATCATCATCTTCCTTCACCGGTGTGGAAAACAACGAGAAGCTACCACACCTACAATTCCCTAGTAAAGCTATAGAATGAAAATGCTATGATTGCAGTGAAGGACCTGCCTCGGGCAGAATTGCTTATAGATGGATGATTGAGATTTTCCAAGTTTACTGAGTTAATGACACCAGTTAAAAGTAATAGTATAGTTCCTGTCACTCCTCTTGGAAGCATAGGACCTTTGTGATTTTTTTTTTGCTAAATTCCTGACTTCGTCCTGACTTTTCCTTGTTCAATTTCTATTGTTACAATGTTGCGTCATGCAATTTTTGGTATTCCTTGTAGATTCCATTCCAGTGCTTTCTTTGACACTTTGTCTAGTTCTCTTCTGAGAGTGTGTCCAATTCATTTCCATTTGCGATTAATCTCCTTCCAGATCTCATCCTGTGATATCTTTACTGAGTTGATGACACCAGTTAAAAGTAATAGTATAGTTCCTGTCACACCTCTTGGAAGCATAGGGCCTTTGTGAAAGACGCCACCGGACTCTGTTTTTTTTGCCAAATTCCTGACTTCGACTTTTTCTTGTTCAATTTCTGTTGTTATAATGTTGCGTCATGTAATTTTTTGTTTTTCCTGTGGATTCCATTCCAGTGCTTTCTTCGACACTTTGTCTAGTTCTCTTCTGAGAGTGTGTCCAATTCATTTTCATTTGCGATATTAATCTCCTTCCAGATCTCATCCAGTGATACCTTCCATAATTCCTCGCTTAATATGATTTTCTGGCTACCAGATTCTCAAAATAAATATCAGGCATTTATTTATAAGTACTTGCATTTTTTATATAATGTGATTGTTCCTTTTCAAGCTCCACATCCATGTAACAATATATTCCCCACATTACTATTAAATAGTCTTAATTTAGTTATAGTTGAGATTTGTTTACATCTCCATATGGATGCCCCGTTAGAAACACAAGCGCGTTTCTCATTGGTATATATGATATGATCGTTTGTAGAAAGAAGTCAAATTGTTACCACATCCCGATTAAATGGCAAGTGCACTGATTACGTATATATTTATATCAAGGTCTATTTATCAGATTATTGAAATATTCGTTTCGATTCGTAATAGAGGTTTAGTACTTTGCTGCAACCTAAAAGTAAATCCAATATAGGATCTTTCAATATACACCAGTGAGCTATTATTATATCTTAAATGAATGATTATAATAATTATATTTGAGAGAACTGGAGGCAATATTTATCCCCGTCCTTTATTTTGATTGTATTTTGGTTGGAAATTGCTACTGTTGAATGAATCGAACACCTGACGTGAAACAGCTACTGCTCGGTACAGTTACGCCGCTCTGGGGCACAACAAATCATGCTACCTGTTTTTTTAATTATGAATGCACAAGTATATCGTATTCCAAGGGGAGTCTGAATGAACTTCACGCCCTTCCTTTTTCTAGTAGCCTCAGGAACTCTTCATTGGATCTTCCCAGGAGAAGGGGTTCTCATCGATTTCCTACGCTACTTAGAATTTTAAGTAGTTCTTGTGGTCTGAGGAAGAGGTTTTACTCCAGGCAGAGGCATATTCATTTATTTATTTACTGATTTATTATTTTAAGAGAGAAGTTACAAATGTTTTGCTATAGGCTACGAGAGCCCTTCCTGTGTCTGGAAATAATGATAATTAAGGGGAGAATATTTATATACAGATCTGAACCCGCAGCACGAAATGTGCAATGGGTGGCATTCTAACACGTGCATGCACATATACAGTTCTACTAACGAGTTCTGGATCGGTAGCACTTCCAACTTGTATTTAAAAAATCCCATGTTCAAACCCCGGAACCGACCAACATGAAAGGGCTGGTTTTACTGCTGAAAATTTACCAAGTATTTCTTTATTCAGTGTCATATTGGAAGTTTTGAATGAGTAATGTATAGTTTGTTATGATGAAGATGATATGCATAATATGCATCTTAAATTTTTAATTACTCTTATTTTAATCCCATATACTTTATAAATGTGGGACTTGAAACAATGGCGAAATTTGAAAATAACCCCTTTTTATATATATGTAAATTAGTACCCACATCCTCAAATCTAAATTTAATATATAGCCTATACTCTGCTGTGTATTATACGAACTTGCAGAATTTCGAAATGAATGTAATTTTGATGCACGATTCAAATTAAAAAATAAATAAAATAAACTCCCTCATAAAAAACGAGAAATGTAGGATATCTAAGAAAATGGGTGATTTTAAAATCTATAAATAGGTTCAAAGTTTCGGTATTTAGAGAGTGGAACAGAACTGTATCGACCGAATTTACATGATCTATCGGAACCCTTTATCAAGATCTAAAGGACATGCTTTTATGTATAATATAACGACACATTACTCTGTAATAACTAAATCGTCGGAGACCATGTGTTTCTTATATCAAAATACTCAGGCAACATCCATGAACAGCCTGTCAAAGTTGTCGGTAGTGTTATGTGCAGAGCCTGAGAGATGAAAAAGTGTAGATGGAATATTACGTTCGTTATGTCCCATTTTCTATTATTAAAAGAACATGGTCCATTCTATACCCATCGCTCTAGTATTTTTGTTAAAAACAGAATATACAAAATTAGTCTATACTGAACGTTATTACTTTGTTTCTCGCAAATGCTCATAATTTCTAAAAATGGGAGTTTTAGAGACTTGAGAAAGTTTAAAACACGAAATAAAATGACCTAATTTTATATTTTATAGCCTAAAATGCCGGAGCTTCATGAGTATTGTTAGAATTTATATTTGATTTATTTATATAATTAATATTTAAAAGTTAGGTTTAAGAGCTACATAACTTTATTGAATGATTACAAAAGTCATACGATGTTATCGAAGAATTTTCACTAAACATTTCTGTATTATTTTATTGGAGAAAAATCAGAATATGAAACATTACTTTTAATTTGAAGGAATATGACGCGTAATTCATCATGTAATACGTGATTTCTGGAACATTGTTCCATATGAGAAGCTGCAGGAAAATCCTTCCATGCCCCTGATTCTACTCTATACCGTCTAACTGTACCGGGATCGATACTCGAACCTTTTGAGTGGTGTTTTAGACATGCGCCTTTAAAGTTTGTTGAGCCATTCGTTTACCAGGCTGACGTTATTTCTCAAATCAACCGTTTTACACTGAATCTTCTAATATACTGGAATTCGAACCCCATGCATGTATTTGTATCATCATCGCAAATGATATCGATGGAAATGTTGTAAATATAATTTAATTAGGCTCATACATAGGTTTTATTCTTCTTCTTTATTGATCCTATTGTCCTACAAGGCCCTTCGCTTCTTTAATGTATCTACTCCATTTTATCCATCTATGATGGGTTTCAATGTTAGTGTTATTTAATTTTAAAATTCTTCAATATATTACATACTGTTTGGATGTGTATTATCAGTTTTAAAAGTTGTTGGATCTGAAATTACCAAAACATTATAAACAGTTATATTTTTATCATTTATAAAAACTAACTTGTCTTTGAAAATGTATTGGGCTATATAATGACATTTGATAAACTGACGTAAGTTCATTGAGGTCATTGACTGTAGGGATGTCAGTGCTGACATAAGTAGGCCTACCTGTTGTGCGATTTTGTGCATTTGTTTACTGTACTCCTTCCCAAAATACACATCTCAAAATGCACCAATCTGCGTTTACACTTTCGCACATGAAAGAGTGGTCACGTGCTTAGAAAGAGAGGATCAATTACAGAAAACTACACTTCATAGAATCCAATGTAAGAGAGAAACAAAATTATAACAACATTTTTTTAAATATATTTTATTTATTTCATTAGTTTTCTTTGTGTGTGCACATGTGATTATGCGAATATCCAGAAACCGCCGCTGTTTTTATTTTTTTTATTTTTTATTTATGTATTTGCTCTTAGTGTGCATAAGCTTATTTTTATTTTAAGTATACCAGAATGGACAGTAGCTCGTGCTCTGGCACAATCCAAAGACAAACAAATCACAACACAACTTGAGATACAAAAATGTAAATTTTTATTGTAATATTACATTTGGTATCGTAGACTGCGAATGCAGGACATGTGGCACAAATGGGGAATGAAAGAAGGACATGGAAACTTCTTGTAGGAAAACCAGAGGGAAAGCGCCCAATAGGCAGGCCAAGAATGAGGTGGGAGAATAACATTAACCATGATTTGAAGGAAATAGATTATACAGGGGATGATTGGAAAACATTTACTCAGGATGGAGATGTGTGGAGAGCTTATGTTCGCACGGCCATGAACCTACGAATTAGTTATATATGTCGCACATGTGAAAACTAAAAATGAAAAAAGCAAAATAAAATTTTAAAACAATATTCGGTGTGAAATATGGGAGCAAAAATAGAAACGTTTATTTATAGTTACTATAATAGTCATAATCAAAAACTATAAAGATTAGGCTTTCTGTTCTGTTCCGCCTCAGGTGAGCTTCTTCGCCCTTCCAAGATCTCTCCTCCCTTTAGGTCTGTAGGTAAATATTTTTTTAGGAAGTCTCTCAATTAGAATCCATTATATGTGCCCGGTCCGTACCAATTATCTCGGTAAATATTTATAATATCTGTATTCCAGTATCGGATGTCAACATTCCGTTTGTGATAAAAATAGTATAACCCGCTAGGGGTCTTATCAGTCTCATCTCAGTTGGTTCTATTCTTCGGAGTTGATACAACGTCATAGTCCATGTTTCTGATCCATATAACAAAGTAGGAACTGCTTTTGTTTTATAGAATTTCAAAATTGTCTCTTGTCAGACTTCTCTTGTAGTGTTGATTTTATTGTACCTAAAAGTTGTTGAAATTTAGCTAATTTTACGTCAGCGTATCTGTAGTTTATGTAGGAGGGATTACAACCGAGGTACTTGAAACTACAATAGTGTTAACCTAAATTGCATATTTTATAGACTAAATCATATCGCGTTAAATATATTTCGTTGTATACTGGCAGGCTGGTAATGTAAATTGTGTTTAGAGTATTGTTAACTTTTTTAGTATTTAATGAATTACATACAGAATGGTTGATTAATAACAAAATGACAGCAGGCTAAATATTACTTCAATGTAGTGAAGATATCCGACTAAGCATAAACTCTATCACACACACACACTAACAAACATACACGGGCCTTACAGGGACACGACTTATCAGGAGAGGATTTATAACTTTGGGTACGCACACGTTTTGACAACATAAGTCACATGGAGCGCCTCCCAGGATGACCGATCAGCTCAATATCAGAGATACCTCCGAAACAACGCGATAATATAAGAGAAGAATCGCCATTCATTCATACTAAACAAGACGAATATGATATGGATGTTTACGATGCCAAGATGTTCGGAGACATTTTGGTAAGCATAAACCTCCATTTTGTAAGTATACAAAAATATCACGTTACGAAGAATATAACCTCCAAAAAAAAAAAAAAAAAGACTCACCGGCCGAGTTTGAACTTGGGAGTTCTCGAAGGGGAGTATTGAATAATTATATTCCACTCAGGGTAATTTATTTTATTTCATATTCTGCAGGTAGTTAATCACCCGAATTGTTAACTAAAATGATTCTTCATATTATTATTATTATTATTATTACACATCGACCCCGGCCGGGTTTTAACCCACGACCCTCGGTACCAGAGGCACGGAGCATAACCACTAGTCCACCGCTTTTCCGTTTTTTTATGATGGAAAAATCCAAGGAGTAAGACCTCCGGGAGGGACTTTAAGCCGTGGGTCCCGAGTCTGAAGATTTTCAGGTTCGTAAAAAATCCTTAAGCCTGAATGAAAAGGCCTCTAAGCAAAATTTACCGAATTTTCCCGTCCTAGTACTACCTTCGTTTCCTATATGTCAGTATGAGGCGGAACGCTGACCACAGACTACTCAAATGACATCTATACGAAAACAAGTGTAACTAAATTAGTATGGTTCAAATTCTTCCCTGTAGGGGGAGAACACCTAAATCTCTGTTAAGGGAAATATGGGCTTACAAGATACAAATTATTATTATTATTATTATTATTATTATTATTATTATTATTATTATTAATTATAACTTTATATAAACTAAGTTAAGCTCCTAAGACCTCACATCAACTCTCAAGCAGTGAAATAAGATACATGAAAGTATTTACATAAATATACTAATTAAATATGAAATTAAACTAAATACAAATACAGGAATTATATAATTACATTACTCCAACAAAATTACCAATTGCATGAAGGATTAAAAAACATAAATAGGAAACTTATCTTTAGTTAGATTACTAAACGTACACTAGACTGACTTTTTTTGTATATTGTAATATTGCAGCTTCTTCTTTTTCAGTATCTCCTTGATGTCTTAAAAATATGCTATATATTTATATTAAACTGTCATCCATCAGACAAGTCTCTGGAATTTGTTTATTTACGAACTTAACAGTTTAGTTACGCCCCTCATACGGAAATGAATTTAATAACATTATCGTATCAATATCAGTTCAAGTGATACTTGATTGTGACAGATTTTTTTCCCCATAACATGTTCATTTTGATTGGCATATCATTATCATTTATCAATCATAACAATTTCTGAATTGCAAATATTTCTTGACAAAATTCACGTGATTATTTAAAATATTCTCTAGAGGAAAATCATACTTCGACTTCTCGCTAGAGAATTTAATTTAAGTAGAAAATATATTTTTAATAACAGTATTTAAACTAAACAATACCTATTATTTCTCTCTTTGTCCTTAAAAAAAAAAGTCAAGCAGAAACTGTGTAAACTAAGCAAATTCCTCAGCAATTCGAATTTATGGTCCAGTTTGCTGGTTTACGGAATATGTATTTCTTTTATCAAATTGAAGAAAATTCAATTTCTGATCTCACCTTAATTTCAACCACAGTGAAAACAAATCATAGATAACCATAAGTTATTACCTATTTGCATGTATAATTTAAATAATATCTACCGAATTATTTTTCCAATAGGCCTACTTTATTCAAAAAATTGAATTAATTAATTAATCTTATAGGATACATTGTCAATTTAAGGCTTAATTAGGTCTATACTGTATGGTTTACATTGCTACGAACCAACATGGCTTGGCTACAGTCAATTTTTAATTCTGGGTTTCAGGTAAATTATCCCTTCTAATGGTTGTATTTCGCTGATTTTTGGAGAAACCTTCCTCGGTTTATTTTAATAGCTTATAGGCCTATTAAATTTCGCTGTGATACATCGAAAAATTGGACCGCTAGAGCGACATTTAAATTTTCGTTTCAGTTAAACTCCTACATCTAATGGCCAGATTTTGCTTCTAGCGAACTCTACTTTTTTTTTTATTAATTACTATATATTCAGAGCTGACAATTCGGCTGTGCAAGTTATGCAGATTGTCTAAAAAGGTGGAAGAACTTAACCTCCTACTAGCCCGAAGTCCTCCTGATAACTATAGTGGGAACATTTTACCTATTTTATTTCAGGCTCCTTTCTTATTCTACGTTTTTTTAGGAAGTACGTTTTTACAATTTAATTAGTATCTCCTTCAGAATGACAACCCATTCAGCTCTCCTCTTCCATCTCATTCCCAAATCTCTTATACTGTAGCATGTGTGTGTGTGTGTGTATGTATATATATATATATATATATATATATATATATCCATCCATAGTAATTCTGCCCCAGGGCAGGTCCTTCACTGCAATCATAGCATGTTCATGCTATGCTTGCAGCTTTACTAGGGAATTGTAGGTGTGGTAGCTTCCCGTTGCTTTCCACACCGGTGAAAGATGATGATGATGATAATGATAAGGTTGATGATGATGGCCATATGATTTCGGGGACCGTTTGAGCCTTAAAGTTTTCCTGATATTTGTCTTCAGGTGAGGCAAAACCCCGATAAAAACCTCACCCAGAAAAACTGCCCCGACCGGGATCGAACCCGGGCCCGCTGCCTCGAGACAACAGCGGTGGACTATATATATATAAGCTCTACATGCGTCTCTTTTGGAAGGTAATATTTTCCAGTCATTCTTTGTAGCCTATCTTAAACCATTATTTTTATTCTCCCATATCATTCTTGACCTACATACTGGGCGCTTTCCCTCTAATTTCCTAAAAGAATTTTCCTTGCCCCGCTTTCATTCCCCATTCGTCCCACATATCCTGCCTATCCACCCTGTTTTTATTGCATTTGGTTTCCCATAAAAATCATGTAGCTCACTTATGTAGTTTTTTCCAATCATCAGTTTCTTTCTCTCTTTGTCCCAACTATTTTCCCAAACACTTTATTCTCAAATGCCTGTAATATTTTATGTTTTATTAGTTGTTTTACGTATCTTCAATATGCGTCACGAGACCCATGACTTTACTTCCCTTCCAAAACAAATATATTCTTGATGTTTATGCCCTTAAAAATCCTACGACCCCGGCCAGGTTGAACTCGCGAACCTGTGAATCTGCCAATGGTAATTACTTGTCCTGTCCACCAGGAGTAACATTTACTATTTTACATTCTGTTTATTACGATTTAACATTTTTAATTGCTCTGGCCGAGACGAGGAGAAGTTTAATGGATTAACTCGCCAGTGAAATAAATTTAATAACGATTTCTCATTGTTCGATTCCTAGCAATCGTTATAGAACATTGTCAGAAGAATGCTACAATAACATAATAAATTGATGCATCATGAAGTAGTATATCATTTCCAGTGTAATTTAATAGCATACGTTCAATGCTGTATATAATTACGTCATGTTGTGTGGGGGCTCTTGTAATCCCAACTGGATCCTACATTGAGTTTGATTATGACAAAAGTGCGGAAGTTCTCATTATTTTTTACTTTTTATAGCGTCCCAAGAACTTGGAGTGCAAGATTCTTTCTTCTCCACCTCTTTCCCCACTTCTTCATCTGGACACCGGGCACGGACCTAGGTCGGTTGAAGGTCGACTACTGACTACCCCAGCCCTCCTCCCATTTCCCATCTGAAAGAACTGGGCTTGGTCTTTGCCTTACCTGGGGCAAATTGGAACCACCTCCTTTCTTCTTTTATTTATTGTTTTGTATTTTTCATTTTTTATTTTATTTTGCCAGTAAACTAGGTGCTAGTACAGTCAATGCTTATGATATTTGCTGGCCATAAAATGTCGTAATGAAATCAAGTTAGGGTTCATCGCTGTTCATTTTCTTCAATATAATACAATTTAATAGCTGTAGAGTTAATATTTTATACTTCAATACTTCATTGTACTGTTGCAGCTCTTCAAAATCCCCGAGCCCCCTCACATATATTGCATATTTCCATTGATTTTTATCTAAAAATAATAATAATAATTGTATTTAACTTAACAATATAGGCACGTAGCCTAACTCCTATCGAAAAGTACCAAGGGGGCTGCCAGGCATAACGTCTCCATCCGACGGACAAATCGCTATCAACAGTACCATATGCTTTCTCAACATAAGTATTAACTGATCGAGTGGTAGACAAGGCCTTAGGGCCTTAACTCTGCCAGGTAAAATAGAGCTATTATCTAATATATAAAAATGTTTGTTTGTTTGTTTGTTAGTTTGTACTTCATGCGTGACCATACCGATAATCCGATTGTGATGTGGCTTTTTACAAAATGTTCAGGAGATTCCCGGGATGAACATAGGCTATAAGAGAGTTGTGATACTCAACTTCTACACCCTTAAGAATTGCAGTGGAAAACGTGAAAAAAGTAGCTCTTTGGACGCTTAAATGGCTTACGCTGCCTAAACCATAACAAATACACAAAATTAATGTACACAGAATAGAATATCTCAAAAAGCTCTACAAAAAAAAAGTCCGCGACAGCATATGTTTATCTCTTGCGGATAACTCACAATTACCATTTTTGTCTTTCGTTGATGCCAAGAAGATCGAATAAGTAAATTCCCGGGCAACATCGGGTAATCAGCGCGGGAATCTTAAAATAGTTACGATATATATTTATAATTATTTTCCATATTACTTATTCAACTAATAATTACATATTTTTCGTCTTCTAGCTCATTTATGCCAAGAAGTTCGGGATGAGAAGACAACGCCGGGTAAACAGCACGGGGTATCTAAAATTAATTACGATATAAATGTATTCCCCTTAGCTATTTAACTAAACATAAAACACATTAATTTTCGTACTTCAGCTCATTTATGTCAAGAAGATTCCCGGGCAACGCGGGGTAATCAGCACGAGGTACCTAAAAAAATATATAAATTTATATTTACTTTTCCTTTTACTTATTCAGCTAAACTTAGAAGCACATTACTTTTCATTTATTTAGGCGTAGCAGCGCACGCTGGGCTTTAGCTAGTTATTAATATATAAAAGTCCATCATCATCCATGCAAGTATTAGGCCATGTGGCCTGTTATGGTCTCAAAGAGGAATTTTCTATCCAGCGCTATATATAAAAGTCTAGAATATGTTAATTTTAGACAAATTAAATTATATTGAATTGCACACAATAAAATGTTTCAATATAAATGAAAATCCGAATCCACATTCAATTGGTAAACATTTTTATCGGCCTTTTTTTTTTTTTTTGGAAGGATTGATGCAAGAGTTGAGTTGTATAAAATATCCATTGTTTGATGTGTATATTCTGCTTTAGATTTTCTGCATTATCAATCCATTTTCTTCGGTCCTGATAGCCTAGAGATATCATTCTCGTGTCTAGTTGCAAGACTCAGGAATTCAATCACGGTTTTTAGAGTACAGAAATTTCAAGCACGGTTTCTTTCGGAAAGGAAGTAAAATCGTGGCTATGTATCGTAGATTTACGCCATATAAAAGAACCTCAAGCTTGAAGTTGCCCTAGTGATTACCATGCTCGCTTCTGGTTCAAACCCGACCGGAGTCAACGGGTTTTCTCAGGCCGTGAAAATGAGTATGATTTACTTCGAACTGGAACTAAAGCCGTGGATCCCGTGTCGTAGATTTACGAAAACTAAGAGGACCTCATGGCTGGAGAAAGAGGCCTCCAAGCAACATTTGTTGGTCCTTTTTCATGCCCAGATTTGAATTGTTACGCTAATAGTGTGAGATGTTATAGAGCATCGTTAAATAATATACGAACTGTCCATCTTGTTTCAAAATTTTCCTCTTTTACTTTTTACCCTGCTTTTCCTTCTACCGCCTTTTGGCATTCATATTACCTGGAATTCTAAAATCATTCCCCTCTTTAACTTCATTTGCAATTCACATATATTTGTAAATGTCCAAATCTCACTTCCACTTGTAGACTATTGATTTATTTAATTTATGGACTGCGCAATTTTTTTTAATGCTAGTTTACCATACCTGTTATATGTAATAACTGTTTTATATAAATAATTTTTCTTTAATTTATTTACTTAATTTTTTACATCAATCATTATTTTAATACGTTTTCAATCTCTTTGTTCATATCGCATAAGGTAATATGTGTATCGCATCTAGATATTCGGCTGTATAGACTGTCTATGGTATGCATTAATGAGACAAACTAATTGAATATTAATTTTATAAAAGTGATGATTAATGATGAAATGAGCCACGATAATGAAATTCCACCCAATATTTACCTTGACTATTTAAATCATGCCCCAAATGGGAGTCAATGACCAATCACATTTCAATGATTTTTTATTTACAACCTATCGCAGTCGTGTTTTGCCTAGAAATTACCAACTAAAGTTTATCATAATAAAGAAAGCACCTCCTTTTTAACATTCTGAATAGGTCATAGCATTATTTTGCAGTGACCGACCCTCCAAGAAATACGGCTACCAGATTGTATATATAGTGCATAAATGTCAGCAGAAAGCGAATGCAAGAGATAATATAAAAACATTTGTAACAATTGATTATACCACAAAAAAAAACACTATTTGCACTTTCTTAAACGAATTATTTTCCAGGAAATGACGTTGCAGAAAAATATAATCGACATATTTACATCATAGGACAGAAATTAATTAATACCTATAACGTTGGTTATAAATTTCTCCACTAGGGTGCATTCTTACAATATTCCGATCCTTTGGCAATAAATAATATTATGATCTGGTTGCAGTGATGAACAAAAGAAGCAAATGAAGCGTACCAATCGTTTTTCATTTGTTTTCAAACATCGCCGTTTGATTGAATATATAAATATTTTAAAATAACTATAGTTAAATAATGATTTGTGAGTAAACAGCTTAATTTTATTTTAAATAGTCCTAACTAATGCCACTCTTGATTTCCAAATTCTCTAGATAAATTGGAAATCACTCGTGGCATTACTTATGACAACTAAGGAACGCCATTAAAAACCCTTTGGTGGTTGATCAGTTCGGATTAAACTTGAAACCTTCCGGATACAAACATCAAATACCCTTTCTGAGCCAATTTCCTTGTTACTGAGAATTACATTTTATGTAGGCCTCTGTGTGTATCTGTGGCAAGATAATTGTGCTCTCGTATGCTCGTTAGTTTTAGTTTCTATGAGGGGGAAGAAATTTTCTCATGTAATTTCGGCCACTGTATGGGACAGCTACCCACGAGGCGTCTTGAGTATTACTGTATGGAAGCTACAGGTTGATCAGATATAACGGCTGAAGGGACTCAATACGCTTGACCACATATCAGCCCAATGTTGGCTGAATGATCGTAACTTATGTCATTTATACGTTTGGATGTGAGTCCAGTAGCCTATCGCATCTTAGAGTTTAGGATTGTATTATAAAAGTTGATGTAGACTGCGATGGGGCAGGACATGTGGCACACATGGTGGATGAAAGAGGTACAAACATGATCCATGATTTGAGGGAAGTAGATTGTACAGGGGATGATTGGAAAACATTAACTCAGGATAGGGATGTATGGATAGGTTATGTCCGCGTGGCCATTGGTTCGAGATAGCCAGTGAGTTAGTTGGTTTATTATAAGAGTTGATTTTACATTTGAATTTCTCTCTCAGAAGATTTAATTTGTCTAGATTAGATTGTTAAACTTATTTGAGCCGCGTACCATTTCATACATTACCAAACCTTTCGCTGGGCACACACAATCTATACACCTTTCCACTGCTAAACATGTTAGTGCATTTTAATTGTCTGAGTTGTTCGTTCCAATAGTATATTACGATACAAAGATGGAAGATAGTGTCTTATGTGTAAGTTGGAATGTAACAAATACATAAAACAATTCCATCCTTATATTGTACTCTTTTATCTATACTAAATTGGATTTCTTACCTTTAATTAAATTAGTAACATTTTGTAAATACGACGTTAGCTATTATATTATGATGTCAATTTTATTGCCGTCATTTAGAATGTCAAATCAAATATAGAGGGAGCATTGAGCAATGATTGCAAAATTCCTCAAATTATTCTAAATAAGTTGAAAGAAGGAAAAACAGATTAGTATCTTTAATTGAAATATTATATTGAGCAGATCTTGTTAAATATAAGTTAAAATTAATTCAATTCTCATGATGTCAAGTTAATTATGCCGGTCACTTGCGACATTGTTTTCTTCCTTAGGATACGATGCTGCCAATATGAGGTATGTATAGCTGTTTTCTGTACATTGAAAGGTTTCTATTGATAGTAATGCCATGTCGTGAACAGGTTTTAAGGGAAACCAACATATTTTTAAAAGTGGGTCCAATTACTGACATCTTAAATTACTGCTTTAGAATTGTATATATACAGATTAAAATATTCATAAATTGGTTATGTTATAATGAGTCACCACATGCTACATTTTAGATTTATCTGAAAGTTGTGTGGTAAGGTAAAGGGTTTGAGAACTGTAATGACTTGCTTTCCATACTCCTTTTAATAACCTAAACATATACAATTAAACATGCTATGAAATAATTTCATATTTGTAGTTTATAGTACATTAATTGAACAGGTGAAGGATCACATGTGACCCCAGTTTAATAAAATGCTTTTCTGTAGTAATGTTTAATTAGTTTTCTGTCTCTTTGTGTGCTTATAAATTGTTAGATTTACTGTGATTGGTTGTTTTGTTGCAGATGATAATAGGACTTGTGCTACAAAAGAACTACCTACAACAAGGTGGCGAAGGGAACGAAGATGCAAGGAGAGGAATGGGGATTACACAAAAAACAAGACTAATCATGACAGGTTAGTTAAATTTTAATGAAGAAATCTCAACATTGATATATTTCATGTAATTATCTCTAGTGTAGTTACTATGAGAGTTATACTTCATGTTCTGCTTTAAATAAATTGTTCTATTTAATTTTAAAAACTTGGTATTTAGTAACATTATTAATTCTTCTTTTTCTTGGGCATATAGCTCTTGTAATTTATCTGGTGCCTCTTTCAGAAAGATAGCTCTCCTCTTCTATCTCCTTACTACCAAATTCCTTTTTTTTTTTTCTGTACAGGTCAACCTAGGTCGCCTATATTCCTTCTTCCTCCTACCTTACCCATAAAAGCTCTTCTCACATTCATTGTATCTTCCATTCTTATTTACCAACTTATTTACTGAAGTCTTCTAACTTTAATACAAGTCACGATGTTAGGTTTCTGATAGTTTTTCAATTTCTAGATTAATGTACTAACAGGTCCAGTTTGATCTTGATTGAATCATAAATCTTAAGTATGATGTGTGACAAATAAAAGCATATAATAATAATAATAATAATAATAAACTCTTGTTTGTATAGCATTGTATATTTTTATTGTAATTCAAGTTATTTTATACAATTGTTCATCTCCTTAATTTATTGCACTATTTACATCACATTTATTTTTTAATTTATGTAGACGCAGGCTAAAGGTTACATTAGAGAAGGGGAAAAAAAAAGTACTTATATAAAAGTGGAGTAAGTAATTCAAGAAATGCCATAAGTCCATTTTATTTACTTTATTCTTTTAAGTAATCAATTGATTTGGTGTTTACTTGATGAAAATCCATAACTTATTTAACTAAATAAAAATAAAACTTAAAGTTTTATGTGATTTTCATATTTATTCTTTTAACTCATTCTTCCATTTTCTTTGTCATTTACTTTTTACTCTCTTTTTTTTAATCCTCTTTGCTTCATAAAACTTGAAGTTGCTGATTTAATATAAAGACACAGTAAATTTGTATTTACTGCATTTGTTAAATAAATATATTAATATGAATTACCTCTTCATTAAATTACTGTAGATACAAATGAGAGAATATGCTCTTTATATCACCAATTTGAATGACACTTTGTGAGATGAAAATTCAAGACCTCATATGGATAATCCCTCATTTTAGCGATATTATCAATTTTCTACAGGATAATCTATATGAATACTATTATTATAAAAATTAAAAAATACGAGACATGGACCTATAAACTGCAATTTATCTTTGAATGCCTGAACATAAGCAGATAATTTGGTTTTTTTAGCTACCTCATAGGGTGGTTTATAAAGGTTGTTATATAATTTGAAATTAATTGCAGAAAAATATTCAATGAAACTCATCATCATCCTCTTATCGTGTCCTCCTTTCGGAAGGTCAATTCCAAATATGCCTCCAACCATGTCCATCTTTTGATGCTATGCTTCTTTTTAGTTTTTTCCAGTTGTATCCTCTCTCTTGTAGACTTTTCTTACTTGGTTAATCCATCTTTCTCGTGGTCTGCCTCGTGATTGTTTTCCTTGTATCTTGAGATTTAACAGTCTTTCCTTTTCCTTTTTTTTTTTTTAATGTCCAAACCATTTTAGTCTACTTTTTTCTATGTCTGTTGTTAATTTTTCTACACTTAATATCTCCCTGATTTTGTCATTCCTTATTTTATCTCTCCTTGTTTTATGTACCATTCCACATAAGAATGAAGCTATCAGCTGAAAAATCCAAAATAATGGGCTTTTTTTGATAAATCCCTAGTAAAATTTACATAGACAACAAAATTATAGAAAGGCAAAACTAATTTAATTATCTAGACTTCAATTTATTTTTTACAAGATTATAAAATTTAATAAATCTGTAGGAATAATAAATAATGTAATGAACTCTATTATGGTCCAACATATGTTTTTGAACCATATATATATATATATATATATATATATAAAGATATTGGCAAGACCAGTTCTATGCTATGGGAGTGAGGCACATGGAGTTCTGTTGATACTGATAGATGTAATCTATTGCACCATATTCATTCCTCAAGGATGTCATACTTTTCTTCTGTGATTTCACCTGGTTACTTTCATCACTTTTTTATGACATCCTTGAGGAATGAATATGGCCCCCATAATAGTTATATCCATTAGTATCAACAGAACTAGCATCAACATATAGACAGTATGTTCAATTCCAGGATTCCTAAGGCAATTCATTTTTTTTTTTTTAATATTAAAGTTTAATTTCAAAGTACCAACCAAATGGTAAAAGATTGCTGGAACAGCCTAGAAAGAGATGATTAGAAATTTTTTGTAGACCATAAGAACTGCGACATGAAAAGGTGATAATGATGATAACAATAAATGGTTACTAAAAAAACTCTTGTTCATGTGATTTCCTGCTTATGAGGATAAATACTGGGCTATCATCCTGGTAACCTAGGTTCAGTTTTGTTTCTACTTTTTTATTTCTTTCCCCTCATTTTATTAAATATATTTATTGTTATACTCATAGTTATCTATTTTATTATAATTCTCATAGGATTAAACACACAAAAATGTTTTAAACAGTATTAATACTGTTTTAGAGAATTTAAATATGTGCATTCATATAGGTCACAAAACATGCACCATGTATAGCAAATTATTTAGTTTAAAATATTTTGAAGTGTTGAACATATTAGAGATTATAGAAAAAATAATTAACTGTGATTATAGTATTAATCTTTATTTAAAAAAGAGAAAAAATAAAAGATAGGAACAAATATTTGACCTCAGGTTGCTGAGGTGACAGTCTGACATTTGACAATATGAGCTAGAAGGTCGTACTGCCAATGGTTTCTTTAATAGTCACTTGATGTTTGTATGTTACAAAGAATTGATCTTCTTCTTTCCAAACAAGGTCCAGGCCCTTGGACCTTTTCTGAGGCTAATTGAAAATGATCATTCCATCCTCTCCATTGTCATTCAATGTTTCTTTGTCCAAATGATTCATAAAAAAAGACTTGCCATGGATACCTCAAAGGGGACATTCTTAAGATATGATCTTCCAGTCTTTCTAATATCTTTGAATCTCTCAAATTATATTGTCTTCCATTAACTATGCTCTTATATTTGCTTTTCTCATTCTCATCAGTGGTCATAGAAATATCATTTTAGCTGCTTCCAATCTTGATTTCTCTCTAGTTGTTAGGACCCAAGATTCGAAAAAGTATTTTAATGCCTAATTTTAACATAATGTTATGTTTCACTTCTTTTCTCATACATTTCTTTCAACTCATAAATTCTCACTCAAATATGTTAAAACAGAGTGTATTCTCTCTTTGTAAGTCGAGTTGACCACAAAGCTGAATTGAACATATTTTAGAAAAATAGTACAATTTTGCAGTTTAAATGGATTCTCTTTATTTATGAATTTGTTATTATATACTCTCTCTCTCTCTCTCTTCACAAAAATCATGCATATAAGAAACAGGAGCTCCAATTTATACACTTTGCTTGATGTATTCTTGATTTGGGCAGTATTAACCATTTTCTCATTTATAATAACTTCATAAATAAATTGAATTAAGAATTTCAACAAATCCAACCATCTTGAAGTTTGTTTTTGGATGAAGTTGAACAAAGCAACATTAGAATTGGCACTTGATAAAATGTTGGTTGGAATGTGGGGTTGAAGATGCTGGACATGTGGTGTTGGCCACATGCCACAGCTAACTGGCCGTCTCCATTAAATATCTCATGCTTCATGTTAAGATAAAAGACTAGTGTCAAAATTGATTAAGAAGAAAAGTTGGACATATTATCATTTTTTCCCCTTTTTAATAATATTGGTTTGAAAATAGTTCCCATTTTCTTCTCCTTCTTTTTCTTCTTCTTTTGTTGAATTCACAATTTTAATTTTTAACGAATTTGTGATTGGATGATCAATAATTAAATAAATAAATCATGATAATGGAAATCTAATTTGTCATAACAAATGAGAAAACCCATAATAAAGAACTTAATCAGGTTGATCAATTATAAGATTTCTACTTGAAAACTTTTGAATATGAGTCTCAAATGCTATCATCTGAACCAATTTGCTTCATATTACTGTGCTCTGTAAAGTTTAAAATGCTTTTATTTCTGAAAAAAAAAATCATGGGTATATATAATATATATTTTTTTTTCCAAAATTATGATCAAACAAGTAATTTAATTTATAATTCAGTATTTTTTTGTGTAACCGATAAATGTCTCATCCGATGTATGATACCACCCCATCTGT
Source organism: Diploptera punctata (assembly GCA_030220185.1). Classification (NCBI taxonomy): domain Eukaryota; kingdom Metazoa; phylum Arthropoda; class Insecta; order Blattodea; family Blaberidae; genus Diploptera; species Diploptera punctata. Next base: position 103,336 of record JASPKZ010000006.1, read on the forward strand.
AGATTAGAGTTATACTAATGTTTGGTGGTTTGTTTCTTTTTTTAGTAAGCTGAAAATTGAAGCTGGAGTTCCTGGGTTGCTACTTTGTTTACCTTAATTTGTCTCTCTGTGTAAAGAGTGAGAAATTTTACCTTTCTGCTGCTATTTTAAAAGAGAAATTTATTTTTCAAATGTTTGTACAGTTAAGATGTTAATATGTAGATTTATACTCAGGTTGATCATCTAAATAATTTTTTGAAGAGAAAAACATTTGACTGAACCAAGATTTGAATCCAGTGCGTAAAACTAGAGATCTTGGGTACAAATCCCAGTTCAGGAAACAAAAATCTTCAAAAATGATCTTGTACCAGTGCTTATCATACACCCACAATCTAAAAAAACTACTGTACTATGATCTTTACACAAAGTTAAGCTAAACAGAGTATGGATAGTCAGATTTGCTAACTATTGTACTACTAGGGATTCTTAAATCAATGTGTTGTGCTGTTCCATGGATGAGTTGCAAAATTTTGGAATTAAAAATTTAATTTTATACATTTTTTATTGACTTTGTGTAATATAAATTTTATACCATTCAGAGTGGCACTATGAAATATAATATTTACAAAGAATGTGATACATTAAATAATAATAATGTATCACCTCATCTCATATTTTGTCTTCTTTTTACACTAGTTTCGGAATTATTCCATCTTCAGAATTTTTACAAACTGCACAGAAAAATGGTCATGAAAATACTGAAGATTGAATAAATTCTGAAACTAGTTGTGCATCACCAGATAGAATAATTCCAAAATCGGTCTAAAAAGGAGATAAAATATGAGGTGAGACATTTTTAATATTCAATTATTAAAATATCATAGTGTTACTTCCTTCTAAGTTTAATATGATACATTTTGAGGCAAGACTTTACCAATGATTTATGAACTACTTCCATAATTTTAAAAAAATGCAATAATGCTTGGTTTACTCTTCCTGCTTAGTAATATACAGAGGATTTAGAAACATAAGAATATATTGGCCTGTTTCTCTTTAAACGTATGAATGGGTGATAGATACTGCAAATATTTTTCGAAAGTGTATTATTTTCATTTTATCAGAATCAGATTTTTTATTTGAAAAAAATAAATTTCTGGGCTTATTGTTGTTGTTGGTGTTGTTGTTGTTATTATTATTATTATTATTATTATTATAAAAACGTTCACTGCTGTGGTCTCGAGGTAGTATGCTGCCTTGTCACGCAGTGGGGCCAGGTTGATCCCCAGTCGGGACAAGCTTCCTGGGTGAGATTTTTTCCGAGGTTTTTCCTCATCTGTAAGACAAATGTCAGTTAGCTTTAAGGCCCAAAAGGTCACCGAACATCATCTGGCCATCATCATCATCCTTCACCGGTGTGGAAAGCAACGGGAAGCTACCACATCTATAATTCCCTAGTAAAGCTGCAAGCATAGCATGAAAAATGCTATGATTGCAGTGAAAGACCTGCCCTAGGGCAGAACAGTATAGAATTAGAATTATAAAAACATAAATTGTGGATTTCAGTAAGAAATGTCATGTCATAAATCTTAAAGGTTGGAAACTTGACATTAAGTTGGAAAGGAAATAAAACCATGGTCTACTGTTGTAGGTTTATGGCATATAAATGAACTTGAAGCCTGAAATAAGAGGCTTCAGACAAAAACTTGTCAGTTCTTTCAAACTCAGATTTGAATTGTGATGTTAATGACTTGAGCGTACAGAAAGCATTCTTAATAAAGTGATACTATGAACACTGGCATTATGCCACAGCAGCATTATTGATTTTAAATTCTACCTAAATGAATATACCTCATAGTGTGAATTCCTAAAATAAGTAAATTTTCACTTACTAACATAATGTTCAATACACAGCAGAAAATTCTACTTCTTTAATCTTCTATACAAAAATATTCACAACTGAATATTTAAAAAAATTAAACTCCACATGGAAATCTGCCTTTTGTAAAAATGTAATTTATGATAAAATCTCCTTTGCAAGTTTTCATATTATCTTTTTAACTTAGATATAAGACTGAAACATTTTTCTTCATTCTTATTAAATGGAAAATATTTAATTTTATTGATGTTTACTTGGAGCTGGAAATAAACAACTAAATAAACAAAATGTTTGGTCACACATAGGAATACATTATTTAATGGAAATGGACAGTTAATGACAAATGAGGGAAATTTTGAAGAAGTGGCTGAATTCAAATACCTAGGAACAATAATTACAAACAGGAACGAGGTGCACAAAGAAATTAAACATAGGTTCTGGAAATGCTTGCTGTTATTCATTACACGGACTCTTTTGTCATCCCAACTTCTCTCAAAAAATGTTAAACTGAAAATATATAAAACTGTTATTCTCCCAGTTATATTATATGGATGCAAAACATGGTCTCACACTTTAAGAAAGTAGAAAAGATTGTGAGTATTTAAGAATAAAGGGCTTAGGAAAGTTTTTGGACCAAACAGAGATGAATAGGCAGATGATTAGAGAAAACTACATAACAGTGAGCTACATGATATTTATAGGAAACCAGATGTAGTAAGAACAGTTAAGTCTCATAGACTGCAATGGGCATTAATGGGGAATGGAAGAGTAGTTTTCCTTGTAACAAAACCAGAGGAAAAGTGCACAATAGGTAGGCCAAGAATGAGGTAGGAGAATAACATTAACCAAGATTGAGGGAAGTAGATTATATAGATGATTGGAAGACATTAGCTCAGGATAGGGATGTATGGAGAGGTTATGTCCATGTGGCCATGAACCTAAGGGTTTGATAGTGCCAGTGAGTTAGTTAGTTGTTAAATGGAAGCTTCCCAAGCAATTGGGGTTTCCTCTTTCCTAAGCAGTAAAATAAAAAAATGAATTCCCAGAAATAGACGAGAGATCCTGTTTCACACAAATTCTGTTACATATACAATGAAGTTCAGGTTTGTCATTTCCTTTTGCTATAACTTTTTTTTTGTCCATTCAGTTTATTAAAAAGGAAAGAAAAAACTAATATGAAAAATAAAAAGTTTTTTCTTATCTTGATTATGTGGTGCAAGTTAGCCTCTGGCAAACAGCCTAAGTTGACTGACCACATCTATCTTCTTTCAACATTATAGCACATGTATCTTCTTTGGAAGTTCATTTTATGAATTGAATTGTAATGGGGAGCTTAAGTAAAAAAAAAAAAATCAAGAGTATGTTACAATGGCAACCACAGAACTTATCATGATTTAAGATACTGTACATGGCATTGATGTAGTCTATTTTCAATTTGTGCGCACCATTACAGCAGATCATGTTACCTATAGTTTATTTTTTCTAAGGAAGGAAATATCCCATCAACTTGTTTCAACATGGAGAGAGAGAGAAAATTAATTAAGTTTAAGGAGGGTGAATGGGGTTTAGGTGACCTTGGCTGTAGGGTAAGTGATTGCTGTTTACCCCATAGTCAAGGTTTTACATTTATTACTCAGTATACATTATTAATTATCTGTAGCCATACATACTAAATTATATGTTCAACTATTTCTTGTTCTCCTTATAAGCTAAATCTGTATATTAGTTTTGTGCATGGATTTATAACCTTAAATATATATGATCTGAATCTGCAATGCAATTAGTTGTGAAATGTCCTATATTACAAACCCTGCCTTAGAAGGAAGAGGTTGTACGGTTTGAAAATAGTGGTGGGATCTTTCCTTTCTTAGAAAAAGCAGCTTATAGATGACGTGTATCTATAATGCAGCATTTCCCACCCTTATCAAATGGTGACACCAAAGCTGTAACTTGAATTCCAGCAGCCCATTCATAGATCTTACATATTACTCTTAGTTAAAAGTGACATTTATTTTATTCTTCTTTATAATTTTATAATATAAATGTAATTATAATGTACTGAGAGAAAATTGCACAGTGTAATATAAGCATAATGGTTTACATTTTTAAATTTATTTCCACACAACACTTTTACATTTATTCATAGGTGCAGAAATCCACAAAGAGCTGATGGAGGCAGAAGTATCCATTTGACATTCATTGCTTAATTTTTCTTTTTTAATTAAAAACCAATTCATATTAATTGTAATTCCAGCTGTCTTAATAAGTGTAAAAACTCACAACTTAATTAAAATGCTGTTGTCTTGGTCAATAATGTGTTTTATCAAAGCGGAGAGCCCTAAATTTAAAAAAAAAACTCTTTCGTACAGCATCTATCTTTAACAACATACAGACCACAATTATTTGTTCAGTAGTCATGTTAAAATGAACACTTTAAATATCATTTTCATATTGCAAAATGGTAATTGCACCAAAAACAAGTAACAAAGAAATGATAAGGATTCATAACTGTTATTAAACTTTTTTTTTGTGTATGTTTTATTGAGGATTTGCATGGTTAATTAAAAACAATACCCATGGCATGCCAGGCCTAGAAGGCCTACCAGTTAGCTGCAAGCCTCACCTTCACATGTGTTAATCACAGAGGTGGATGATCATCCAGTCAGTATAGGGGTGACATGTGGTCAACATGTCGGTTCCCCCAGCCATTATAGCTGGTTTTCTCAATCTGAAGGTGCTACTTATTGTAGCTACCCAGATTCCTAACAATGCTGGGTAGGCACCTTCCCATTCTGGCCAAAATTTCATGAGAAAATTTCTTCAGCCATGGGCACTGCAAGTCCCATAGCTCTGCTTTGCTAAGGTGTGGAACTTTATTGTTATTTAAGGATTAATAATTTTAATTTTTGCGTGGCACGCCCCTTAAAAATGCTCCTGTAACGTGAACAGAGAGGATTTTTTGATCAGTGTATGTTTAAATATGTTCGGATTAAAACCTACTGTTATGAGGGATGACAGACAGAGCACATGAGTCTCAAATAGAGACACATAGCACCAATATAATAATAACAATAATAATAATAATAATAATTACTATTATATATTTTTACTTGTTGAAGTCAACTGATGATAAAAGTACAAAATATGAGGTGATCTCATAATATAATATTGAGTGTGTGGTGGAATTTTGAAGGTGTGATTCTTTGGGGATTTGAAAGAGGGACATGGAAACTTCTTGTAGGAAAACCAGAGAAAAATCACTCAGTTGGTAGACCAAAGATGAGGAGGGAGAATAATATTAACTGTGATTTGAGGGAAGTAGATTATACAATGGATGTTTGGAAAACATTAGCTTAGGATAGGGATGTATGGAGAGCATATGTCCACATAGCAACCTAAGGATTTAATAGTGCAGTGAGTTAGTTAGTTACTTGCAACTATATTTTTATTAAATTTTTTTATGTTTATTTATGGAAATTTTAATGTGATTTCCTCCTCCCCCCCCCAAATGCTCTGTTTCTGTTGAAAAGTGTATATATTTGATAAAGAAAATATTAAAAAATATATTTTGTTTCTATTTTTCAGTGTAATTCAAGATTCTCCTACAAACCCTCCATTCTCAGATGTGGTTGGAACAAGAGCTACTTCCACTACAGGTGACAGTCCATTAGATATGACAATGGCAAGAGGTAATAAACCACCTCCTTCATACAGTCAGTCAATAGCAAACTATCATAATGCAGCAGCTCGACCTTCTGTCATCACATGTGCTCCTCCTTCTACAACATGGGGTGACAGCAAAGGCACAAGTAAGGAAGAGAATGGAAGGCAAGGTCATAGACGTGAATTGCTCTCTGGTAAGTTAACATCATTTCTTTGCATCACCGAGTACTGTTATTATAGTAAAATTCTTGCTTTACCAAAACTCAGCTTGACAAAACATCTAAAAAAAAGCATTAATTTCCCTCTATATAAAAAATACACATATACAAACATTGTATGCGGATGTAATAGATTTAAAACGGAAAAGTCACAACCTACTGTATGAAAATATAGTTACTTGTGATTTTGATAGTGCTTTAAATATGTCTAGAAATAAATCTAGGGTCCATCACCTGTTGAGGGGGGAAAAAAAAACTAAACATACCCTACAGCTGTCGTGAAAACAGCTGAAGATGGGAATGATGTTTCCCGATTCTGCAGTTGTGTGTTAAAAAACATAAATGTATGAGGTAAGAAGAATTCACTATTCATTTTATTTTAATTAAGAAAACTTCATAATGTAAAAATTCCCAACTTTATTATATGAATACCGTACATTCATTGTTGAGCTCACATGTTGTCTCATATTAACAAGTATGAGAACTCAGTACCCTCAAAATAAGACTATTTCATGTCAGGAAATGTATTTACAAACTATATCATCAGTTCCCTAAAAGAGAGCAGCTGTTACACGAAATACAAATTGTACTTAATGATCCATTTTTGAAGATTCTGGAACCAAGTCAGTGAATACATAAGTTATGGCAGCATATGAACGAACATATTCTCCAAGATGGGACTGATTTGGCTTCCTCGCAGGAGAAATTTTGTTCTCTCTTCAAAATAACAGTTTTCTTACTACATTGTGTGGTAAAAGGTAAAGTCATCCCACTACAGGCCTTAGGAGGCCCTTGGGGTAGTACGAGGTTAAGGCTCCCACTTTTTCTAGACAATCGACACTTAATGTCAGCCAGATTGTCAGTCCTGCATGACAGTCACCTTTACTCCTAGAACAAACTTCTGGTACTTATTTCTGTTAGAGGCTAAGTTGACCCCAGGGCCATAGTGCTGCCAGGAGGTTTCAGTCAGTTTAAAAATCCTGACTCCACCGGGACTCAAACCCTTGATCTTCCGGCTTGTAGCGCAGTGCCTTAACCACTATGCTATGGCATGCCCACACTTTTTTATTAGTGATATAACTGTGACATAATTTACATAGTTCAAATTTCTGCATTCAAATGTTATATTTATTTAGTGAAAATAGCTGAACATTATTGACCATTAATAAATAAAAGGTATTGTTATTATCTCACCTCGTACACTCCATGTTCCTGAAACTGGTCCTGTGCTTTGAAGAACACAGAGTATATGTATCATATTTATATTATTATTATTATTATTATCATATCATTATTGTTATTACCCTATAAAATGTTGCTTGTACATGACATTTACATTGCTACATTTATTGTATCTTTAACTGTTTATAATTAGTATAGTGTATATCTATATTTGTCGAATATTTATTTGTATTTGTGCTGGTTGAGTGGAAGAGAGGGCCTTATGGCCTTAACTCTGCCAGAATAAATAAAGTATTATTATTATTATTATATGAGGTGAGATAATTGTGATTAATTTTATTTGTTAACTTAAAAGCCTCATAGTGCTATTTATCATATTAAGTTCTATGAAATTATTGAGCATTATTATTTTTCTGTGGAAAACAATGGGAAGCTACCACACCTACAATTCCCTAGTAAAGCTGCAAGCATAGCATGAAAATGCTATGATTGAAGTGAAGGACCTGCCTTTGGGCAGAATTACTATGGATGGATTATTTTTCCATAAAAATAAAAACTGTAGATAAAATGGTATTTGAAACAAGTATATACACAATGTAAGTACTCATTAGGATATTAAGTTATAAAGCATTATTATTATTATACCTCCATCAAACAAAAATATCAGTGACCCATATTGACTTTTTTTAGTTTAAGACCAAGAAATCTTAAAACCTACTGAAATTCTGTGTAAACAGTAACTTACACTAGAAAAAAAGAAGAACAGTTTTGTGTTAGCTTTTTAAGTTTAAGACCAATATGTGTAATGCAAATAAAACTCATTGTCAACAATTGAAAAATGCCCATCTTGAAAATATTGTTCATTGACAATAGTTTCTTAGAATTAATCTTGAACATCATTCACTGGGTAGTTCAAATGAACTGAAAAGATGATTAGATCATTGTTTCTTTATAATTACCAGCTTAAATGTTGTTCTTCGAAGCTCCTCTCTACATGTGTCAACATTAATCTTCGTGGTCAATGGCACTGAAGAACACTTAGAACATAGATTGTTGTATCCTGTAAATCAAATTACAGTTCAAGTGACATTGCACAATGTGCCGTGAAAATATAAATAAAGGTTCAAAGTTATGTTCTCTATAACAGAAAACAAACTATGAAAGACAGAATTGAATGCTATAATAAATTTTGCTGATTCAGTAGGTGAAGAACTATGACAGTTCAATGACACAACTATAAAAGATTGTTCAATATTTGAATCATATTCTTCATTGTTAAGTGCTACTAATGTACACACACAAAAATCTTCATGAAAGCTTAATTCTTGTACGATCAACAAGTGAAGCTGACGTCAAATAATTTCAACATTTCACATAAGAAAGAAATTACCATGAAAACTTTCCCATACAACTTCTAAAAACCATAGAATATGAACATGGAAATATGTCAAGTTTTCAGATATCACAAAACTTGGAAAGTTAAAATGAAATAGATTTCATTGTCAAAATCTTCAGCATTAGATATATGCATAAATACATCTTGAAAAATTGTACAAACTGATATAACAATAACTATGTTATATTATAGACGTTGTGTATATTTGGGTCTCAGTGGCTAGATATTTGTTTCTGGTTTCGAAGTTCTTAGGTTCAAATGTGGCCAGGATCAATATTTTTAAGCTCTTAAAATTCTTTAGAATAGCTTCCTTCAGAAGGGAAGTGAGCCCATGGCCCCGTATTGTAGATTTACACCATGTAAAAGATCCTCTAATCTGAAATAAGAGACGACTGTAAGGAAAGTTTATCAACCCTTTCACACCCAGTATTGAATTGCGACATTGATGATCTGAAATTCTAAAAACATCATTAAAAGTACTAAATAAATTATGTATCATAATGTATTTATAGAAATATTTTTGTCATGACAATTGAAATATAATTTTAATTTGTTTTTTTTAATTTATAGGTATGTGTGATCCTGTTATTGATGAGCATTTTAGGCGATCTCTTGGAAAAGACTACATGAGTCTGTTTTCAACAGACAGCACTACAAACAGTAATAGTAACAACAATAGTAGTGTTACTGTCACTGGTCTCTCAGGTAAGACTCCATTTTATTTCATGTCAGACATAGTATGAATCGTTCCATCTTAACAAACATATTTTAAGGTAGAATTTTTTATCACTCACCTCATATTGTTCTTCTTATTTGAGTATAATTTAGTTTCGGAACATAGTTTCTGTTCCATCCTCAGTATCGTCACGACCATTGTTCTGTCGTCTTGAAGAGCTGTCCTTCGCTCCTTCCATTGGCTGACAAGGAGCAAAGGGCAGCTCTTCAAGACGACAGAACAACGGTTGTGACGATACTGAGGATGGAACAGAAACTATGTTCCAAAACTAGTTTATAGTCAAATAAGAAGAACATACGAGGTGAGTGATAAAAAATTCTACCTTAATGAATATACCTCATAGTGAGAATTCCTATAATAAGTAATCATATTTTACCTATATTTTCTCGTGTTTAGGGAGGATTTGAAGCAGTTTTGAAATTAAATATGTATATATTTATTTTTTCTTCAGATAAATGAACACTCATATCCTGAAATCCAAAATTTGTTGTGTTCTATGTTAAATTTTTTTTTAGGAATAAGGAATTGGAAAATGGTGGCTAGGAATAGGAAAGAATGGAGCAGGAAAATTGGCAAGGCCAGGCCTTGACCCAAGCTGTAGAGGCATAGAAGATGGAATGATTTTTTTACTCTTATCTTTATAAAGAGGAATTTTAATTGACTTTGAAATTTAAAAATTACTTATTTTCCTCAGATAAATAAGCACCCATATTCTGAAACCTACTTTTATTTTCCCTGCAATATAATTTAAAAAGTGCTGTCATTTCATAACAAATGTCTTTTTGATGTCAATTGATAGGAACAGTAATATAATGTACGGTTAAAAACTATAATATAGTTACCTTGTAGGTCCGCCTCCTCAACTTAAGTTCTTTTAAAACTCTGTAGGCCTTTCGGGACTAGTCCCATCATCAGCAGAATGCATTAGGTCCGTTCTTGTTGACCCTTGTTGAAGCACTGACTTGGTTGTGAGAATTTTGTACAGAGGATTGTGTGGATTAGGTGTGTATTCATTGTCCCGAAAGGCCTACAGAGTTTTAAAAGAACTTAAGTTGAGGAGACAGACCTACAAGGTAACTATATTATAGTTTTTAACCGTACATTATATTACTGTGAACTAATACCTCAACGGAAAATCACCATGAATTTTACTAGTATCGATTGATAGGAAATAACATTATGAGGTATTTATCAAAGAAATTGATTCAGTTATTTATACTTTTTTGTGTTGGGCAGATGAATCTCACAATCAAATCCTTCTCCTCAGAAACTTTAAAATTCATCATCACGTTTCTATTTTTCTAGAAGTAGATCTCCCAAACTTCTGGTTTTGTTGGTATTTCTGTCTGTTTTACCATTTTGATCTCTCCTCTATTCTATGATTTTCTATCCACACATGAGCAGCTATTAATAATTTTTCAACTTCTCCATATTTTACATTTCTAAGTGCTCTTCCATTGGTGTTCAGATTTTATTGAGTTTTACAATGTCAAATTTATCTTTTTTTTATGTATTCAAAATTTTTGTGAATCCATTTTTTATCATTGAGTTGAATGTATGTTCTTTTTCTCTATTTTTTTTTTTTTTTTCAGTGGATGATCACTTTGCTAAAGCTCTTGGTGAAACATGGATAAAGCTGCAAGGTCAGAACAACAATAATAGTAGTTCTTCCTCTGGGAAAGAGAAGAAATCTGCAGCCTCATCGACTGCAACAGTTTCAGTATCTGTTGCAAAGGAAAATTCTCCAAGTTCAACTCCAGCTACAACCACTCCTACCACTTCTCTGCTACAGCAAAGAAGAGGTCTTGTTTCTATATAAAGTTTCCTTTCTTCATTTTTCTTTGTATATAATTCTAAAAGTCATGTGTCTATGTTATACTAGTGACATTACTGCACATTATATATAATTTCTACACATGGTAGAAGGCAAATATTTAAAAAAGAAACCTTTCTAACAAGCTTGGTACAGCTGAAGCAGGTAAACATGCTCAAATAAACTATTTAGTTATATTTCAATCATTTCCTAAGGTGTCATATTTATCTGAATATAAATCAAATAAAAGTAATAATTATGCAGATAGCTGTATAAAGTTTTATACAATATGGTTGAACGGCTGGCTACTTTAGAATAAATATATGCCTAAAGAAGTCATCATCTTAAAATGTAGTTGTCCTTAAAGAATTGTTAAGGTATGCAAAAAGATTCCTATTAAAAAAAATTAAATGTCTATATATGATAATTATCTTATACTATTTGTCACATATGTATATGAAACTTGGGTTTATACAACAAAAGAAATTATCAGAATTCTGGCAACAGAAATTAAGATTTTACAATGAATTTTGGAAATGCAAAAATGGCTAGATCCATTTTTAAATTCAAGAATCCACAGAAAAAATATATATATTCAGATAAATACAGTATATTAGTTAGAATATACATGTGTAAAATTGATTTCTAGTTATGGAGAACTATTGATATTTGTGCTTGTGTTGTAATTATTTCACAGGTGCTCACGTGAAGGGGATTATGTCAAACGAACTCAGTTTTCAGGAGAGCAAAAACAAGTTTGTACCTACATCATAAATACTGTTATAAGCCCTTTGTTACAAAATGTCAAGCACTGCAATTGCATATTCATTGGAAATATCACTTAACCCATTTTACACAAGAAAGACATAATCATGTGGAGTTAAATCAGTAATTATCCAATTGTAACCAATTTCAGACTAGCCTCCTTTACTTGAGCACCTGCAATTTGTAGATTGATTATAAGTGAGCAATATTAAGGGCTTAAGTCCATAACCTATTTTACAAACATTAAGCCATAAGAATAAAAAAAAAGTGTATTTTTAAGGATGGTATAAATTTCTTCTTACAATGGAGATTATAATATATTTAAAAGTGAAGAATAGCAATCAAGATACAATAAAAACTCTATTTACTCTATAGCTCATCAATATTATAGTTGATATCGAAGTGATTATTAGGGCTTGGAAGTTGAGGAAAAATCCTTCTTTTATGTTTGAAGACAAGGCCAACATAATCTAGATACATTTTGGGTCATTGTAAGCCAGAAAATGGTGAGTTTTATTTGTCCTTTTTGACCTTTTTCAATGATTTTGGCTTATTGGTCCTTTTATAGCCTTCTTTTAGGTCTTAATGTTTTGTTTTTTGCAATTTTACCTTCTTTTGACTACTTTTATATCATTCATATAATTCAAGAATCCACAGAGTCTAGTCTCAATTCCAACTTCTTTTAAAAACAGTATCTAGTTTTACTTAAGCAAGTGAAACAAACTAAATATTTGGGAATAATTATGGATAATATTCAAGGTATAGGCAAAGAGAACATAAGGCATAGAATTGAATTGAGTAGCAAAATAATATCGTTAAATTCCATATGATGGGATAATATATTTGGAAAGATAAAAAAATAATATATTGGTAAAACATTGGTAGAACCTGTTGCAGTGTATGGAAGTGAGGTACGGACAGTCAATAAGGCTAATAGCTCTAGAAATTGATCATTTATGCAGAAGTGTTAGAAAGTCAAAATTAGAACATGTCACAAATAAGGAAATTAGAAACATAATGGAAGCAGAAGAAAGCATAATTGAAAGAATTGAGGAGAAGGAATTAAAATGGTTAGGATGTATTTTAAGAATGAAAGATGAGCAATGGCCAAAACTACTTTATCAATGGCAACCTAGCAGAAAGAAGAAAAAGAGGGAGACTAAAGTTAACATGGAAGAAAAGCATGAACATAGTAATGCAAGCAAGAGGGCTAAGCATTGATGATGCCCAAGATCGTAGGCTTTGGAGGTTTGGCACGGGAGGACGATATAGCAGCTGTAAAAGATAGATAGATCTAGTTTTACTTTCTAAAGACTTCATATTCCAAACACTTTTGTTCTGTAAAAAGCAATTGAAACCTTCACAAAATATCCTGTTATTTTCAACCACTGGCTGCTGATCGCCTGAACTATTGCATTTTGACTTAAAATTTTCTAAGAAGTTGCCACTTTATGGAAATTACTTTGAGCAGAGGGTAAAGGCAGTGAGGTTGTCTGTATCCACTCGTTAGCAACACATCATTTTCAGTTTTTAGGTCCTTTTTAGGATATCTTTATCGTCATCATCATGAACAAATTCGTTTTAGGCCATGTGGCCTGTACGGTAAACCTAGCGAAGATGGTCTTGATCTTTCCACCGATGTTTTGGTCTTCCTTGGTCCTTATGTCCAGTTGGGGTATATTGGAATGCCAATTTTGGAAGTCTATTTCTTGCCATTCTCCTCCAGATGATTTTTCCATTCTAGGATATCTTTAGGTTTTTTAAATGTCTTTTATAGGCATTTTATAGGTCCTCAACTTCCAAGCCCTAGTGATTATAAAAGGCAGGTTATGTTCGGAGAATGACCAGTGGTAAAGTATCCCATTACATGCCTTAGAAGTTCCTTGGGGTAGTAGGAGATTAGGCTCCCAACTTTCTAGACATTCAGCATGAGATGTTAACCCTATATGATGGCTGTTTGTACCCCCAAACAAATTGGAAATTACCCATTTTCATTAATGGCTGAGTCGACCCCATGATCTGATTCTCCCAGATGGTTTAGGCCAGTTTAAAAATCCTATCTCCATCAGGAATCAAATGCACAATCATCCTGTTTATAGTTTATAGCATAACCAACTACACTATGGCTTGCCTCCATTATCAGGAAGCTAATGGACAGTAAACTAGAAGGCAGAAGGAAAGTTGTAGAAGCAATACTTGGATAAATGGAATACAGGAAGATGCTGAAACCTTGAAAATTAAAAATTGGTGAATGGTTGGTAGGAATAGAGAAGCCAGGAGAAAAATTCTAAGGGATGCTATGATCAATTGATGATTATAAGATTAATATTAACAATACTTCTAAAATATTGATATTTTTATTATTAATTTAACACTTCTCACTGAAGGATAAATTATATTTAAAGAGAAAATGTCGCCTAGACCGAGACTTGAACCCAGGACCTTTGGCTTTCCGGGCCAAATGCTCTACCAACTGAGCTACTGAGGCAAGTTGTGATCTAGATGCAAATAATCCCAACGTTGGAATTACAACTTGCCTCAGTAGCTCAGTAGGTAGAGCATTTGGTCCGGAAAGCCAAAGATCCCAGGTTCGAGTCTCGGTCTAGGCGAAAATTTTTCTCTTCAAATATAACTTCTAAAATATATTTATACAATCAAAACAAACACTTTTCTTTTTATTCATATGGTATGATTTTGGAAAATTGCATTTTTTGACTAAAGCCCTTTATACCATCCACCATAAAATCAATTTATGTAATAGTTTTCATAAATTGATATTATGAATTAGTATAATATTTTTAGCATATGACATACAGTAAATAATTAGTATGGAAACAACATATGGTGGTATGATACTGTTTTAATGGTGAAAGTCAAAAATAATATTTAGTTTTCTTTCCTTTTCTGTATACAGTATGTTTTATAAACTCCAAGAGCGCACATTCACAAATCATGTTCCTAATTGTATGTGTCTAATACCAACCCACTGCATTTTTTTATGCTTTGGGTTAGTTCCTAGTTGTTATGATATGACCATTAGCAATTAAAGCAACTAATTTAAGAAAAACAGTATAAATACACAGTCTTCTATTATAAACAAAAAATTGTAGATTCAATATTACCTGAGAGACTGGCACAATTTCAAGAAACAATAAAATAAAATATAATGTGTTCATATGATTTTTAATGTTGATAATAGCTTACTAAAATCATTACCTGAAATGTCTTCTTTAAAACACCATATTATAGTTGATAGTTTTTCTAATTACAACTTTCACATATCCATATTGTTACCTTTTTTTCAGTCTCTGGCATAGATTTTATAAATTATCTTTTCAAATTAAATGAATAAAAATACAGGATATTCTTTAAAAAAAAGATTCAATATTTACAGAGAATATCAACCAATTAGTCTCTTGTATATCCGTATGAGGAGAATAGGGTATTCAGAAAGTATTTCCATTGGGCTCTATTTCTTGCCAACTTCTTTATTTCATTCCATGTAGCAATTTCTTCAATAACTGTCCTTTTCCATTGATTTCTTTTCTTTTCTTAGTCTCTCTCCTATCTAATTCCACTTTTTTTTTATTTCTGTTGTAATTTCTTTTTTTATTTGTTATTTTCCATAATCTTAAATTTGAAATTCTATCTGGCCATCTTATTCTTACAATTCATCTTGCTCATCTATTGGCAGATGTTTGCAATTTACTTTGAATAATACTATTTCCTTGTTTCATAACCATATAATAAAATTGATTTTACATTATTATTACAAATATTTTAATTTTAGTTCATCTTGATATAATATTAGATTTCCCAGATTTGATATAATACAACAAAAGTGCCATTTGCTTTCTTTATTCTGTTCTTAACATCTTCAAGGACTCTACCATCCTTATCAGTTATTCTACTTAGATATTTGAATTACTAAATATTATCAGTATGTGGAGAAGACTACATAACAGTGAACTACATGGTCTTTATAGGAAACCAGATATAATAAGAAGAGTTAAGTCTTGTAGACTGCAATGGACAGGACATGTGGCACGAATGAGGAATGAGAGACATGCATGGAAGCTTCTTGTAGGAAAACCAGAGGGAAAATGCCTAGTTAGTAAACCAAGAATGAGGTGAGAGAATAGCATTAACTATGATTTAAGGGAAGTAGATTATACAGAGAATGTTGGAAAACATTAGTTCAGGATAGGGATATACGGAGAGCTTATGTCTTTGCGGCCATGAACCTACGGGTTCAATAATACCAGTGAGTTAGTTAGTTATCAGTATTTTTATTGTCTATTATAATTTTGTTTGTTTCTATACTACTTAGTCTCATTTCTTAGTTGTCTTTATTACTTCTAACTACAGGCAATATATTGTGGAAGAAAAAAAGAAAAAGTTCCAGTATTTATAGAGGAAGTAATATACAACAAAGCTAGATGTTCCTATAATAATGGCACTTAAAATTAATATCTTCTGAATTATGGTATCTTTTTATAACCACTATCAATTTATCAACAGTTTTGAAATTCATGTTAAAGCACCGTTGAGGTTATGTAATAAGATGTTAATTATATAATTTTTTAGAAAGGCCTCCATATTAGAATAACTTGAAGAAGTTTAATAACTTAGTTGAGGACAACTGACTTGCCAGGTAAAAAATTACATAATTAACATCTTATCACCATCAATTTGTAATCTAACAGAAGCAATTGGACATTGTAGCACAAATGTATTCTTCTTCTTCTTCTTCTTCACTTCATGGGCTAGGCAAATTGCCTGTTCCGCCTCACAGTTGCTCTGTCCATCTTTTCACTGGCCTTCCTTACATTCCTTGAACCTCTTGGTTTGTAGTTAAATGCTGCTTTTGGTAACCTTGTTACATTCATTCTCCATTTATCTCTATATTCTTTGATTTTGCCATTCAATGAGTAAAAATGTATTTATACTATAATTATCCCTCTGCATGTCACTGATAAAATGTCGTGTCAGAGATTTAAATTGCATCCACCGATGTGATTGGCTTTGCAAGTAGTTTAAGTATATTGTCTGGCAGGTAATGGACAGGAGCATCAGAACCGATCTAATCAGCTCACGGCACCTAAAGGGTTAAAAAAAATTGAAATGCAAACAAAAAAAATGGGAAAATTACTGTTATGCAATACAATTACCTACCAGAAGAATGTTTATATCGTCGCTTAAGAAACAATACCACGTAACTGACACTTTTGGTGAAATTGACATTTTTATACTGTTAGCATCACTGAAGAAGTGCGCTCAGTTCTAACATAGATTGGGATGAAATTGTGAACCATAACCTTGCTAAACTTACAGATAAAATGGTTTCAATCCATAGGTACTAAAGGGAAAAGTAAACAGTTTTTTGTTTCTAGTGTAAAATGTTCATTTTGTTAGTTATGCGGTATTGTTTCTTAAGCGACGATATGTAGTTTTTGGTCAGAGAAAAGTGCTGGAGAATCCAAAAAAAAAAATTAATTAGAAGTTGAGCTAGAAATAACTTAAAAATGTGATAACATTTATAATAAAATTATACACAATTTTCAAATCCTCCATTTGCTGGCTTCACAGATTCATCCACTATCAGTGTTGTCATGTAGAGGATCCAAATTTAATGTAAATGTTGTAATGTAATGAAAGGTAACCTAATATCCTGAAATAACCCAAGGTAAACACAATCATGTGAACAATGTTGTAATCTGAATGTTAATTGTTGAAATAATGTTCCAAAAATCACATAACTTAATGATGTAGGTTATAGTATTAAATTATGTTAGTAGATATCGCAATGAATATCGATAGATGTTGCAATAGAAGAATCAATAAATATTAAAACAGTTTGTAACCTATAGTTCATTCTAACGTCCATAGGACATATGTGCTCCAGTAACCAAGTAAATTTCTACTGTGAGCTCTTTGATTTGCTCTTAAAAAGTGTTCAAGCTATTAAATATCCTATAGAGATTAAATTAATATTGAGAAGCTAAAGCAATTACTATGATAGAAATAGGTAAATTAATGAACACAATTAAATTATTGTAAATCAATAGTAAAGAGAATTTTTTTTGCTTGAACCGGGAATCGAACCCCAAACCTTTAGCTTTCCACAGAGCATTAGCACGGAAAGCTAAAAGTTTGGGGTTCCTATAGAGAATTTCATATATTCCACTGCTATTGTCTAGGGGGCCTGGATTTAATATGATCTACATTCTTGTCAATGCAAACTTCTGCATATGTCTTAGTGAATTTTAAACATCCTTATACTGCAGCCACTGATTCTCCAGCCTTGACGTTTTCACGACAGTGTTGCCGATATTCAGTGGGAGTGGCCGCTTTATGTATGCGGTTAGCAGTCATACAGCTGACAACATCTCAGCAATTTCAAACGATACTAGCACACTATAGCTGCATCAAGAGCAGTGATTGGTTGAGGCAGACATCTACTTCCACTACAACCATATCCTTATTGGCAGTAGAGGGCAAATTCTCCCTTTATCCCTCGTATGACCTAAACTTCAGAGCCGGAGTTATGGCGGCTCGGGTATAGTAATTTTTGTTGGTTGCCTGACAGGCAATGTATATGAATGTAGTATTTTTAGGAATACCTTGCTTTGTTGGATAATTTCATACTCTTTAAATAAATATTGTATTTTTTTTTTTACAGAACACTTTTTTTTTCTGAAAGAGTCATATGGCCTTGTAATTCTCAAACTTAGTACTTGAGGATGCCAGATGCAACTCACAAGGTTATAAAATTCTTTCTCAGTGCTGTAACTCTAGTGATGATAGCTTAAATAATTATATAGGTACAATTATTACTGAATTCATCAGAAACATAATATGAAAAAAATTGAATTGATTATTTACACCTCACATGAAATGTGTTTTAAAGGACATTCCCTTCATGCTCAGCCCATTGAAGGTCTTGTAGTATGAACTTACCGTATTTTAAGGACCATAAGACACACTTTTTTCTTTAGAAAATTGCAACCAAAATTCAGGTGTGTCTTATACTCAAAATTAATATAAAAATGTCCAGTGTTTGATTTAAAATTCCCGCCAGTCTTAAAAGTGGCCATATATTCGATGCCATGGGAATTATCCTATTTGGCAACATTAGATTCAACTGGCAGTAGCAGTGCACTGATGTGACAAACATTAGTTGCAAGGATTCACAAGCTTGTTAACACTGTCTCCCTTCCACCCCACCATCATAAACCCAGAACACTCTCTAGTCTGATGTGTCATTGCAGTCTAGGATGCCAATGAACTTTAACAAATGGATGATGGATGAAACCCAACATGAATCCACGCCGAAGGGAGCTTTGAAACGACATACAATCAAACAAGTGTGTCAGTGGATAAAACAGTCATGGTCTAGAGTGAGAGAAGACATTATAGTTAAATCTTTCAAGAAATGTGGCGTAAGACTATCTTATATATGAAGAGGACAATGATGATGATGAAGAAGAAGAAGAAAGTTCAGATGACGATTTTCAGGGATTTTAAAGATCAGAATGGTTTTATAAACTAAGAATTTTTTTTTAGTCCGGCTTTTCAATCTAATAATAAAAATGGTAAAAATATTACTTTTTTTTTTAAATTGCTTAAAAATTAAGGTGCGTCTTGTAATCCGTAAAATATGGTATGTATAATTTACTTAAATAGTTAAGATTGCATGTTCTATTTAGAAGAGATTGATGAAATTATGATTCCTGTTTGGTTCGTCTTCTGGGCTAAATGGCCATGGTCCATTTTTTTGAAACCCGACTTTTCGTCTACAATTGTGCTTGACATCTTCAGGAGTTTCTGTGTGCTCTCTGTGAATTCCACAACTGTCGGCTGCAGACTAGCTGGATGTTGGAAACATTCTCCGTATTTATAGATGAGTCCCTATTGGTGGCATTCTCTATGCAGTCCGTTACTTTTCAACTGTTTTCTGATTGGCTGCCCCAGGCAGAAGTCACAGGTTTCATTCTAGTGTTGTGCAGCACAGATATCTGAATTTTGTTGATCTTCATGGTTTCTTCTTTCTTGTTAAAGGAATTTTTATGTTTGTAAATTTCCATAGCTTCTCTGGTAAGTCTTGTGTAAGTCCGGGAGATGAACTAAACAGGAATCAAGATCCGCTGTGAAAGCCTACAATTTGATGAATTATCTTTGAAAAAGTAAATATATAAGGATGATATATTAAAAAAATAATACTTTATAGTAAGAATTGTTCAGTTAATAATAGTCTTTTGGAGATATGAACTGAGAAATCCGGTTAAAGCTGCTCGGAGTTTCACTGCTGTTGGTCTTTATCAACAAATAGCTTGGTTATATCAGCCATTAATTTTTGATTTTATATTGTTAATCAATATTAATGAAAGTTCCCATGTCTACAATATGGTGTTTTACTCCTTTAATTCCATGTATTACTGTATATCCTTCATAATTATTAGGCTTAGAATTTTTAAGTGTGCACTTTTTTTTGTAGGAAAAATTGGGACTCAAAAAAACCAATGAGTGAGATGTTGTCTGAAATTGTGATTGGCAGCAATTTTCTATCACTTCCCCCCCATTTTTTGTGACTTTTAGACCATTTTGCCCCATTCTGTCCCCTTTTCCCCCACCCTCATTAATTGATATATTTTTTTAAATATTTTTATATTCCAAATTCTGCCATTTAATTTATCACAGTGTCTAATATATATCAATATTAATTTAGCTTCTCATCAGCTTGTAATGAACATGGTAGTTGTGAACCTGTCTACTTTCAGTGTACAGAACAGGACTGAACAAAATTTAATTCAGCACACCAGTAACAATATATATATATATATATATATATTCTTTAATCAACTGTATTTATAGCAGTGAATATACTCCTCCAATTGTTGACAAGTCAGAACTGAGTTTTATTCAGATTGTAATTTAAAAATACTGTAATTAGGAATAAAAATTAACTGATTTTTTTTTTCTCAGTTCACTTCCATTTGTGAATAAATTTTGCTTGCTGCATAACTAATTTAGTGTTTGCCATTACAAAAGGTGGCTCTGTCTCAGAAGTTCAAACAGGATTTCATTGAAAGGATGGAACTTTTATGTGATGCACTGTTTGTGGTTCAGGAATGACATTGGTTGATAAACAAAGGAGGACTGTATCCTTAAACACTTTCTATTTCCAAGTAGTATTTATATTTGATAAAAATAAATCATTTTTCTTTCTTTCTACCTTAGTTTAACCTCTCCCTTTGTAGTTACTTCTACATGCCCCATGCCAACCCGGCCTTACAGGGAGACAACTCTTTGGGAGAGAATTTTAACCTCTTTTACACATAGATTTTATGACTGCACAAGTACATGGAGGACCTCCCTCCTGGATGAATGATCAAACTCAATTCCAGGGCTACTTTCAAGAGGACATGAACATTTAAGACAAGATATACCATTCACTCATACATTCATACTGACCAAGGTGATTATGATATGGATAATTGTGATGGCCAGATGGTGTTCAGGGACTGTTTTGAGCCCTAAAGATTTCTGACATTTGTCTTACAGACAAGCAAAAATCCTGGAAAACACCTCATCCAGGAAACTTGTCCTGACCAGGGATCAAACCTAGACCCGCTATATCTGAGACAGCGTCATTGCCACAATCATAGCAGTAGACAAAAAAGTCCTTTGCTTTGCAAATACTAGCATTTTATTTTTGTACACTTCAGTTTCTTTAATAAATAACAGTTATGCGCTACTATAAAAGAAAAAGCATGTTTTTGCCCCTTTGTTTTGGCTTATTTTAGCACCTTCTTCCATTCTTTTTTTTACATATATATAATGAAAATTGTACCTAAAAATCCTAAGCCTAATAATTATAATAACATTTAAAAAAAATAAAAGCAAATAATAATGTGTACCTTAACTTTGAAATGCACGGATACTCGAAAAGGAAGAAAAACTTAGTTTGTTCATTGCAATTGAATTTGATCAAAATATCTTCTTTCAATGTAAATATTACATTTACTGTATGCTTAGGAATTATTTCAAAGTTTGAAATTAAAACCCAACATAGATTGATTTTAAAAAATTATTGAAAACCAAAACATGGTTAAACTAAAATATTATAAATAACTAATTATTTCTTAGTGTTCCTTTTGTAGTTTGGAAACTTGAAAACTCATAAAGTTCTTAAGTAATCTGTCAAAAATAAGTTATACCACTTAGTCACATATATATATTATAGTGTTTTTCTATATGTAATTCAATATAATATATGAATATACAATATCATGTGGGACATTATAATTCAGTATTGTGAAATTAGTATGTAGGTGACTTATATTGTTTAATTTAAACAAAAGTAATTTTTAGAATATTTATACATAATAAAAGGAAATAAAATTTTCCTTTATTTATTTGTCAGCATGTAAATTTATTTACCATTGTTAGAAATAATATTTTTTTATATATTAAATACATTTCCATGACTTGCTAAAAATATTTTTTTTTCTAATCACTGGTTAGATGTACATTTTACCATTCAAATACTGTACCCTATAAAATAAAGGGGATGAAACAACTTTACAGTTATTTTATGAGTAAAAAATTACCTTACTCTGGTGTGAGAATTGAAAGATAACTAGGTCATTGGCGGTTAAACCATTGAAAAAATTATTTATTATTTTTATTTTATTACTAATTTTTTTGTCACGTGCCAGTTAAGTGATGGTTCACTATATTGTGTTTTATTTCATTTCGTTGGTATTATGTACAAAACCTTCAGTTTCACCAAAGACATAAGAAATTGATTTGTCTGACTGTATAATTAAAAAAATTAATTGTTTTGTCATGTTTGAGTGGCAAGAAAATGTAGTTCCAGTTGTATATATTTATATGCTATTGTATAATCAATGGGCTTAGTAATAAATCATCTCTTATATTTGATGTACCAGTACTTAATAAAATTTAACTGTATTGAGTTAAAGGAAAATAGTACAATTAAAAATATCGGAAGTTAAATTAAAAAAAAAAAAAGCTTTCCTGTGGTATTATCATTCTAACGATTTGTGGATTGCTTTTTATTGTGATGTTCTGCAGTGTTTTATATAGTGTGGTGTTGGAAAATGAGTTTTATTTTCTGTCTCTCTCTCATTGGATAACATATTTTAATGACATACAGTAAAAGTTCCTTATTTGCAGGGGATATGTTCTGCAAATATGCTGTGAATACAGAAACTGCGAATATGGAATGGTAATTTGTATGGGTATATAGGGGATATGTTCCAAGGTTACAGAATAAAATAAAAATTGTCAAAATAAAATCAATTAATGGGAGATTTTGAACAAGTTCTATTAATTATTAGTGTCAGGTTTATGCAAGGACTTAAAGAACTTAATAATTTTTTCCTGTTTTGTCGCTTTTAAAAGGTCTTTCAATTAAGATTGATATTCAGCTGTGAATTCTGCGGTAGGATTCCTTACTTTGTCTTTGGATTTCTTGATTCATTAATATGCAATCAGCATGATATAGACGCAAACGACTCACCAATGTGTATAAATGGTCAAGCATTTCTATTTTTACTTTAAGTGGCAACGCTATTTTTTTTCTTTCCTTTTACTCGACATTATGATAAAGGGGAACAAAGCACAAGAGACATGTGTTATTTAAATATTGCAATGAATGACAAGTTGAAACAATAATATACCGATTCTGGCGATGGAGGTGTTTATCAAAGTACATATCAGCACGTGAGATACGACAACAGCTTTTAAGAATGAACTTTAGGGTTAGTGACAATAAGTTTTGTTTTGATATTTATTTGTCCATTTGGTTTGAATCACTGTTTGTAAAAGCCACCATGGCACCTGCCTGCAGTTAAAAAAAAAACTGCTGATGATTAATAAAGGACACTAATCCTTCTAATATACTGACTGGATCTGCAAATAAAGAAATTTTTAACCATGAATACAGGAACTGTGTCGCAATTTTTTAACCCACGAATAATGAAACTGCGAATAAGGAGCTTTTACTGTATTCATAAAAGGAAGAAAATTCAATTTATCAATAAAAATATTTATTTGTTGTATGTTTATGATAGTTGTTCTAAAGCGATATTGAAACCAATTCAGTTACATATTTTGTAAGCATAATTTAATATGAAAATTTAAAAACTTTCTTATTTAATTATAATGGAGCGATTACTTGAAAACAAAATTAATCCATACAATCTTTTTGATTGGTCAGATTCTTTGTGTCAAATTGTAATTAGTATTTTATCTTGTTGTTGTCAATTGTTAACACTCTCCAACATTGAACTGAATCAATTTCAGTGTATATTATTGCAGATAAAAGTGTAATAATTCTTTTCTTAAAATCGTCTGGGCTGAAGGGCCATGATACAGAATTCATAAGACTTGATGTATCATCTACTGCTGTGGTAGACATTATCAGTAGTATGTGCTTTGACCTCTGTGAATTCTTCAGCTGATGGCTGGACACTGGAAACGTTCCCACTATTTGTATATGGAACCCTGGTGATGCCATTCTTTATGCGGTCCATGATGAAAGAGCTGTTTTTAGATTGATCGCCCATGGAAGTAGTGGAAACTCTCATAGGCTTGATTCTTGTAGTAGACAAAATTTCAAAATATTCAGCCTGGAAAATTATTTTATTAATTAAGAAACCAGTCTTGAAAGCCTACAAAGTTATATAGTGCAGTAACTCTTGCTACAGGTTATTGTAATTAATTATATCCATTCGTAAAGAAAAGAAACTAATGTCAGTAAAAAGCAAAATCTCAATACACAAATTATATATATATATCTTCTTCTTCTTCTTCCTTCCAAGTATTAGGCCAAGGCCTGTTACGATCTTATAGAAAATTTTCCCTCCAGTGTTTTGTATAAGACTTGAAAGCATAATAATAGTCCCTTCGATTGGTTGCTGGCCAAAGGAAGGCAAGACCAGTGATGGGGCTGCCATCTTATAGCCTCTGGTCAGGCTTTTCTGGAGAAGAAATGGAAGAAAGGAAAGACTCCCTAGCCCTCGGATGCCTTAATAGCGTATATATATATATATATATAAATTTCATAATAGAGGATAAATTTTTCTTCATCTAGTCTCGTGTCCCATTCCAGGGGTCAAATTCTACAATAAATTATATTGCATAATATATTTAGCATTATTATATTAATAAATCTCTCATTCAATGATGGGGAAATATTTTTTGAGAAAGAACTTATCAAGAATTGCCTTATTGAAAATCATTGTTTCAATCTTAAATTATTTTCTGAGATATAGTTAAAAGATGCATATTTTTAAGGTTGTTTTGGCCTTCTTTAAAACTGGTTTTTGATTCTTTAAAGAAGACTGCAGCAAGATGATCAAAATAAGCTTAATCTATAAAGAGGTGCCACAGAATCTGGCCAACCAGAGGGATCATACAATTGATATCTATAACACAAAACTAATCTAAAATCTAAAACTCTGTGGAATGACAGTCCTAAAGAGGCTTCAGCGTACTACCTGGCTGGTCTCACATCCACATCATCAATCACAGAGCTGGATAATCATCCAGCCAATACAGAGGTGACACGTGGTCAGCATATTGGGTCCCCCAGCTGATATATCTGGTTTTCTCCACTTAAAGTTACTATTTATCTTAGGTACTCAATTCCTCAAGAGTTCATTACCATTGAGTAGAGACAGGTCCCATGCTGTAGCCAAAATTATGAGAGAAAATTTCTTTCCCCTCATGTAGCCCCACAAAGACTTACACCCTGTTATGACTTAGTAGTCAATGCCCTGTAAGCAGAATCACTCATCCACACATTAGACAGGTACACAGTATTGAATCTCCCTGAATCTGTGATCAGCAGAAGCCAGAGCCACAAACCAAGTAGGCATTGATTAATTCGGATACAAAGTGCCAAGAATCAAACCTGGGCAGGCCACTGGATTGGAGTATAGGGACTCTACCAACTATGGTGACAGATCTTTAGAGGATTAGAAGCAAATAAGTTTGTTTCATATAGTTCCTGAAACTCTTCCATTACCAGTTCCTTTATAGCTCTTTAAAAATTATTATTTGACTTACTTGCTATGTATATTTATATTCATATATATTGTAAAATTTTTAACTTTTATAAGAAAAATCATTATGAGGTTTCATTTAATATGCAAGTTAAATTTCTTCATACCTCACCTCATAATTTGAAGATTTGATATGAAGTGACGTATGAAGAATTTTAATTTAAATTTTGATTGTAAAGTATATTTATTACAATAGATTTTACTGAAAACAAAATTAAATACAGTGTGCATCTAAAGAAAGTCACATTTTGATAAATTTATTATTCAAATGCTATCATATCTAAGCTGATGATTGATAGCTCATATGATGTACTGGACATTAAGGTTTTATTTGTGAGAGATTGCATTACAGTGCCTCAATGTGGGGGCTGTATGTAATGTGACTAACATTGATGTGGTAGTCAAACTCTTGCCAGACTCTGAATAACATGTTAGGTGTGACAGTAGCTGCAGCTTCTTCCTCATTTAAAGTTCATGTAGGTTGCTGGTAGACAAAAGATATAAATACTGTCCTTTATGTAACCTCATAGAAAAAAGATCATTTGGACTTAAATTTGAAGACCATGAAGCTCATTTCATAAGAGATTTGTCAGGATGTCCTGTTTGTTCTACCCAATGTTCTGGAAGCACCTGATTAAAATAGTTGTTAACCTGACAGTATAGTGAGGCGGTGCTCCATCTTGCTGAAACAGATAACATCTAAATCCTTATTCAGTTGTGCCATTAACCAAATTTCAAGCATATTAAGGTATGCCATCAATAGTGTCAGTCATAAAGTAAAGTGGACCATACAGCTTGCAATCTGACATGCAGAAAACATCGGTGAATTTCATTTATACTCAATTCTTCTGCATGGATCCTTGGTCTCCCAAATTCAGCAGTTATGATTCACTTTTCCACTAAAGTGAAATGTTGCATCATCACTGAAAATTATGCACTCTGTAAAACTAACATTCTCTCCTAACTCTTGAAAACAATATGCAAAGTGAAATCTTCCATCTCTCTCCAGATCCTTAAGCTTCCAATGTAGTTGCAAACTGTTTTCTTAACACTCTCCACGCTGTCTGCTGTGGCATCCCAGCTCACATAAAACTCTGCATAAGGACTTTTGGAAGATCTCCGTAACATGTTCATCGGTGACTGTTGAACATTCACTTCTTTTCTGTGGAGATAAATTACCAGTTGTGACAAACAGATGATGTCGTTTCTCTATTGACTTTCTAGAGGCAGCCTGCTTTATAGTCCGAAATGTACCTTGTACTTGCATAATGCTATGATTTCTGTCAAATTCCACAACACAGGAAGCTTTTACAGCACCAGAAAATACCATTGTTGCATACAGTGCAAATGCAGTTAACAGAGGGAACTTTTCAGTGTTGAAAAAAAAAAGACCACTTGAGGTCCAGTGCATTGTATGAACCATCAAACATCAGCTTAAGTATGATAATGTTTGAATTATAAATTTATCAAAGTGTGTCTTTCTTTAGTGATATGATGTATTAAATCCAAAAGAGTAATTAAAACCAAACATGTAGAACTACTTTTTGTTGAAGAGTATCATATTTAATAATTTAGTTATGTGACTTATTAATAATTGTACATATTTTCAAAAGAAAAATAATGCCCTGATGACCATAATTTTATACAAGAATTAATTATCATAATTTAAAAGATAGCATATCTTAATATGATCAGCTTTCCAAGTGTTTTTGCAGTATTAATCCAATCAAATCTAGATGACAGTAGAAAGTAATATAATTACTAGGGAATGGATTTTTATGTGCTAAACATTAATATTGCAACATAGTATAGATCTTTTTTCAATTAATTGAAAATAACTTTTTTATAAATATAACTAAAAAAGATCTATGGTTTTTGTGGAATCTAGCAATGTTACCTTGATATTACAATATTTTCAGATTATAAAATAAATAATCTTCCATTTACTTTAGCATTATACTCATTTATGTTTCAATATTAATTTTAGTATATAAAAATCCTTCCCCTAGTAATTATATAAAGGGGAAAAAAGTTATCTCTAAATTTTTCTTAAAATTTAATATTTGTTATGGAATTATTTTCTATAGAATACAAGTAATTACTTCTCCATCGATATACTGTTTGTAATCCGTAGACAGGATTATAGTTATGGATATTAAAAATTCTATATTTCAAATTTATTTTCTTCTTGTTATTCATGCATTCTGGGTCATTCATATTTCTTCTCAACTTATACTCTTGTCTAAAACTGTATTTATTTTCTTCTTGTTATTCATGCATTCTGGGTCATTCATATTTCTTCTCAACTTATACTCTTGTCTAAAACTGTGTGTCTTGAATTTAAAAAAAAATTATAAACTGATAAGCTTTCTCTATTTTTACTTACCTAGGTGAGTAAGCATTAAATATTCTTACAAATTTTTTAAACAATTCTTTCAAGAATTTGAGAGGGGTAGTATCCTTAATATTCCTCTTATTCTTCTGAATTGTTACATTGTTGAAGTTTTTAGAAATTGTATTTCTTCCATTTTTCTTTTGAGTGTTCAAATATAAATTATGAAGACACCAAAGGACACATCTTACTGGAAAGGTGAATGAAAACACATTTATTCTAAATCAATATTCTTTTCATCGAGATAGTACCAAAGAAATACTTATTTTACTTTCTAGCATGATCTCTCAGTTTAGGCAATTTTTCCAGAATTTTATTTATATTTTTCCACTAAATTTATGATTTTGTTGTTTAAAACTTTTTCTCAAACTTATATTCACAAGGATAAATAATAGATAAATCATAAATAATAATAATAAGTCTGATTAATATTTAGGAGTCTTCCCATCACCAATTAACATATTTGAAAAACTTGATAAACTTTTTAATTAAGAATTTATCGTGTTGAAACTTTCCATCCCTAAGTTATATTAATGAATGTAATGTTAATGTTCAAATAATAAAATACACAATTATCTCCATTTAATATATCTTAAACACATCAGAAAAATAAATAAATAATTACATTTATTTCATAAAACTTATAATGGGAATTAACATTATGAGACTTTTAAATTAATAAAATGAAAATGAGTCGTTATTCATCTCACCTCATAAAATCTGTGTTCTTCACTGCACAGGACTGCATAACTGTTCCTGAAACAGTTGTCCCTATCTTCAGCCATCTTCATGATTGTTGAATTTACGTCTTCACCATCATTTTTTAAAATGCCATCTATTGTTGATAAACCTTGAGATCAAATCTTGCTCACCGGGAACTTGAAAATACATGGATCTAAATTTATTGTTCTGAATGTATATCTTTTCCCAAACTGTTAATTCCAGTCCTGTGAAGAACACAAAAGTTTATGAGGTGAGATGAATAACGACTCATTTTAATTCTATTAAACAACTGAATGTCGATACATAATGGAGAAATGCATCATATGTTGATACTAATTGTGTTACTAGTAACTTGTGAAGAAGAATTATTACTAGCATCTTAACGAATTTTCACATATATTATTCATTTTCACAAGGAAAAAATATGTGGTTACTCAAATAAAAGCTATGTCATTAATTTCCACTTTGTACACTTTCCTTTTGTATTGCATAGATTAAAAAAAATTAAATAGAATTTCACCAGGTGAATATTAGCTATAGAATATAAACTAGAGAAAATAAAAGCATCATGTCAGAAAACTATTGAAAAACAGAACTGATAAAGACTTTTAATTGTATGAGCTTATACTTTTCTATAAACTGTTACAGTCACTTTCACTGGCCAAAATTAACAAGTCACTTATATTTATGATAAAGAATATAAATCACAAAATTAAATGTATACAGGAAATTATAACTTGTGCTCATTATTCACATCTGTATGATAAGCATTAAGAAAATATTTCTTTTCACCACTGTATTGCATGGATATGTTATAATTATTTTATAATATAAATGAAGGGAAGATAGTAAGCACTATATATATATGTTGTTATAAATTATGAGTACTGAATTACTGTAGCATTCCATGTAAATCATGGTCAAGAACACTGTTGTAAAATATTGTTTTTAATTTTATTACATGTATTGTATTTGATAGTGCTGGTATTGTATATGTACCTTTGATCAAGAAAGAATTATATGCCACAGATTGAAAGAAAAGTATACTGTAGTATTGTAGTTTCAAACTCCCTATCATTTCATAATTTCATTTCTAAATATTCCCATAGGATATATTGATTTATTTTTAAAGTATAGTAAACAGTTAATAGTGAGTGGAGAACATATTTTTATCTACTCACCTCATATATTTTCAAATTTCTTTGATAACCAATGGTTTCAGACAATATCATGTCCCTCTTCAGTCATGGCTTCCACTGATGAAATTCCGTGATTATTGATTTCTTTAGTGGCATCACCTTTTGTGCTGACATCTTTCGTTGGGATTATAATTATAATATATTTATAATCCCAATGAAAGATGTCAGCACAAGAGGTGATGTCACTAAAGAAATCAATAATCACGGAATTTCATCAGTGGAAGCCATGACTGAAGAGGGACATGATATTGTCTGAAACCGTCGGTATCAAAGAAATTTGAAAATATATGAGGTGAGTAGATAAAAATATGTTCTCCACTCACTATTAATGATATAACCTCATAATGTTTACTTCCCAATATTAATTTAAATATAGTAAACAGTTCACACTTCATTTGAAGGAGACGATTATGAGAAAGATAATAATAATAATAATAATACATTTATTTTACCTGATGAAATTACAGTATGTGAGACCTTACTTTATGATCGACTATCTGCTCCCAGCTGGCACGAAGATCATAGCGTTACCAGACATAATCTCACTCATTGAGATGGTATCCAATGCTGCTACATCAAAATCTTCTTTTTCACTAGATATCAGTGATATCTTGGTTGCATGTACACCTCTCGTAATGATGTCTTGATACAGGTAACTTGATACGAATTAAAACTGTAGTTATGACTAATATGCAAGTCTCAATTCCACAAAATGCACAAAGCATGATGCAGGAACGTGTCAACATAGGACTGTATATTCCTGAAATATTATGACAAACATTGATTATGATTGGTCAATAGTAAGGTGAGCTCCCTTCATGTGCACCATTGCCCACATGTTGTCAATCACTTTCTAAGATCTCATAAGACCTAAAATAAGGTTTCATCTTTCACTTGGCTAGTGATAAATTATATACATGTTTACTATTACGAATAAGCTACAATTAAATTATTAGTACTTACAAGGTAACTGTCAACCATTGTATGTCAAAACCTACCTTGAAATTTCTTCCAGAGAAGCGTTGTGATGTACCAAGACTGTGTACAAAAAATTATCTGCCTTTTTTTAACTGCAAGACACTAAAATCCAGCGCCAAATCTCTCATTTAAAATGCACACAAGTAATATAACTGTAGTCTTGGTAGATTGGTTTACCCTCACTACCCGCATGTCATTTGTGCATCGAGTGGGGAGAGGAGCGTGAGTGAAGTGATCGTGATATCAGTTACATGCTTATTTATGCCAGTAGTGATTTTATGTTTGCAGCACACATTTAATCCCATACCACACCCCACCTTACTTCACTCCTCTCTACGAGCCAGGGATGTCCACTTGCTTGCACAGTGGGTGCCATTGCTGGATTATGGCTTTGATTTCTGTGCCTTCCAATTAAAAACAGCAAATAATTTTTTTGGCACGGCCTTGGTACATCACAATGCTTCTCTGGGAAAAATTTCAAGGTAGATTTCAGCACGCAATGGTTGATAGTGCCCTTGTTAGTACACATTATAAAATTAATAATAGAAATTAACATAAATTATAGATGAAATATTAAATATATAAAGAGTTATAAAAATAACTATAGACTTAATTGCCATTATATAATCTAAGAAAATATTCAATAATCTTATTTTTGAACTGTTATGCAAGCTGATACAAAAATTATCACTCTGAAGAAGACAACTCAAGTCTCACTAAACTGGGTCAGAGGACATACAGGAATCAGAGGTAACGAACGAGCCGATTATCTAGCAAAAATAGCTGCCAGCTATAAAACTACTGTAACCTATAATTCGATCCCTATTTCTCGAGCCAAGCAACTTCTGCTAAACTATTACATCAACATATACCAACTCCGAGGTATCATTTCACACCAAACAGTTCATCCCCTCTATTCACCACCGGCTCTCTATATCTCTATGGCCAAACTTCATCCTTACACAATTCCTAACCAACCACGGACGCTTCCGTACATATCTTCACAGGATCAAAAAGTCACCATCTCCCCTATGCAACTGCCCCGAAAGTCCACCACATACAGCAATACACCTTCTGACAGAATGTTCACTGTACTCAAGAGACCGGCCTCCTGTTCTAACAACCCAAACACTACCTCAGATACTACAGCTCCACATCAACACCGTCACAGTGACAAACTTCATCAGCAACATCTTCTCACTTCAAGAATAAACTCTTGAACAATCAAACTACAGCAAAACAAAATGTAAATGTATGTAAATAACTGTAAATATCCCGTGATATGCCCATGGTAAAACACGGGTTGAAATTATAATGTAATAAAATTAAAAAAATAAAAAGCTGATACAAAAGGCCAAGGAATTCCATAAACATTTGTAACAAGGAAGGAGTTACTGTTTGTCCATTATCTAACATGATAGCTGGCATATTATTATTGTTTCTGGAACATGATAATCTTGGATGTTTCATAATTATTAATTGCATTTTATTACGTTTAGTTTTAGTCCGAACTGACTTGACTATAAACGTTTGATGCCAGTGTTCACTTTATCAATGAATTAATTAATTGTGTCAGGTCTAAAGTGTGTGTAATGTATAAGTCATCAGCATAGATTTGGTGCTTGCAGTTTTATAGTTTCTTGGACATGCCATTAATATATATACGGAAAAAAGAAGAGGGGCGAGTATGCTGCCCTGAGATACTCCTTTTCTCACCAAGTGCTAGGAGGATATAACGTATCATAATAGGAAGTAAAAGAATAAAATTGCAATGAAAATGTTATTATGACAAATATATATTGTTTAAATATAAGATTTTATATTACAAAAAACAAAAACTTATAGCAAGAATTGGACTTCAGTAATAGGTAATCTGGTTTGGATATTGGAGTATTCAAGTTCTTTTGATTAACTTTTCTACCTTACTCTTCTGCTGGGCTTCATCAGATCATTCTGGCCACAAATTCTAAATTAAAAATTGGATTTGTTCATTTATTAAGTTTTGATTTTTTGTAAATTAGGTAACAAATAGCTACTTATTCTAAAATAAAAAGTATATATTCCCCCTTTCAGAACACTACTTAAAAAAATATTAATTTATTGATCACAGATTTTTGTTAAAATCTAAACAGGCGATTAAATCTTTCTGTAATTATAAAGAAATTAAATGAATTACGATTTCTTCTTACCTCATACTTCTATGTTTTTTTAAACACAGCACTGCAGTATCAGCGACCATCATCACCATCCTCAGCTGTTTTCACAACTGTCAATTTTTTCTTTTGCCGGTAATTATCCAAACTGTCATCTGGTGTTCTTTTGACGGAATTATTTTCTATACTGCCATCTGTTGTATTTTTGAAGAACATAGAAGTATAAGGTAAGAAGAAATCACAATTCATTTAATTTCTTATGAATTAAACCTGTCCCGCACCGTAGCCGAGCGGTTAAGGTAGGAAGCCTTGGCGCAGAGCTACGGGACTTGCGCTGGTTCGAGTCTCCATGGGGGAAGAAATTTTCTCATGGTATTTCGGCCAGTATGGGACCGGTGCCCACCCAGCATCGTGAGGCAATTGGGTAGCTACAATAAGTAGCGGCTCCAGGTTGAGGAACCAGCTATAACGGCTGGGGGACTCGACATGCTAACCACATGTCACCCCTACACTGGCTGTTGATCATCTACCTCTGTGATTGACACATGTGGATGTGAAGGGCCAGCAGCCGGCTGGTAAAAGGGCAACCGCTGAAAAGTGGAAAGACCCTCAATCGGATGAATTAAACCTCATAATGTTAAAAATTCCCAAATTTATTTTATAAACTTTCTGTAATTCCATAAAAAATTTAATTCACTTAATCCTAATGGTTAACAGTAGTTATCATTTCAAAATAGTTATTTAATAGTTACATAATCTTAATATTCATATTAAACCATGTTTATTCGATATAGAATTTTAATAAAAATTATAATTTAATGTAAAAATATAGTAATAAAACCCATCCACAAGTTTATTTCAAAATGGTGATAAATAAATAATTTATCATGTATTCTAGGTCTATATGTGTAATTTACACAATATGCTTATTTATCACATATGCCAATGGAAATTTGTCTTATTTCATTCAAAATGTTGTGAATATGGATTGATTATATTTTTATTACAACATTTATTTTAATGTAAAATTTATTTTAGATCTTATGAATTGAACTCCAGATTAAAAATCACGCGGATATTAATTCTAAAAAGTGGTGCTTATAATATTATGGATTACATAGCTGAGAATCTTCAGAGAAAATTTCCAACCATGTTCTGTGAGTAAAACATTAAATTATATTTAATTTTAATATACACACACAGAGTGTTCGGCTACTGGTGGGGCCAGGAACTTGCTGGTATGCTGTTTTTATACAAGCAGTTGTTGGAGACATGCTTTGACAGTCAAGTTATCAGTTGTGAGCCAGCTGTTAACACATACAATGCAGTTTCTTGATATGGTTGCTTTAATATTCAGTGTGTATGTAAAATTTGTTTACAATACAAAACACAAAATTCACACTTGAGCAGAGAGTTTTTATATATATACCTATACTAGACAAAAAAAAAGACCACAGTTAGAATGAATTATTTTAATTAGCTTTTTAAGTGCAAATGTAAGGTAGAACTCACATATTACTGTGATTTTATTGTAGTACTAACTGTACCCGGTCATGCAAGCTGTTGCTCAGTCTGGATAAATGGAAAGATTTTTTTTCATTACAGTAAAATATTTAGTATAGCAAGTGTTGCATTTTAGTACTACCTTGGTTTCCTAGATGTTAGTATGAGGCAGAACGCTGACCATGGATCACTCAAATGACATCTATATGAAAACAAGTGCAACTAAATTAGTATGGTTCAAATTCTTCCCTGTAGGGGGAGAGCGCCTAAATCTCTGTTAAGGGAAAACATGGGCTTACAAGATACAAGAAGAAGTGTTGCTTTTATACCCAACAGATGGAACTGTTTAACATTTTAAAAAAAGCATGTTTTACCTGTCACAGATGTGACATCTCTATAATAGATATATAAAAATATTTGCAACGTTATATCAAAATTTCAAAGCAATTGGTGAAGAACTTTCAGAGATTTAAGATTTTGAACAAACGGACAATTACATTATTAGATCATATGAGTTACATATGAATGACTCACCTCATTTTTTCGATGTTTTATTTGAATTAAAATTTCAAATAAAACATCGAAAATATGAAACTGTATCACTAAAAAGTAATATATAAATTCTCAATAAAAATACTTCTAAATAAAAGATGTCAGTTGGTGTGATGGTAGCGACAGCTATTAGTCTTTGGACGAACGAGATTTGTATAGTTGAAAGAAATGTTAATGTTTATATCATCATTTGAATGGTGTAATGGACAGCATACTCATACAGAGAACGAGAAGTTAAGGGTTCAAATCCCGGTACAAACATTTTTTTCTTTCTTAAATTAGACTCACCTCAGATTTGTAGCTTTTTTTAAGACCCCGGGTTTCAATGCATTAGGCATCATTGCCAATTCTTTCTAAATATAGTCACAGTTAGAAATAATTGACAACTCATATTATCTAAAATAAATCTCGTAGTGTTACTTCCTTGAAATATTAAATTTTCATTTATATATAAGATATACAGTATATCATGCCCTCCTTCTCCCTCAATTCTAGGGGTCACTCCAATATTTCTTACCTTGTTAGTGTGTGGGCTCATTTGTAGAATCTGATGGCAGGACCTACTGAAGCACTGATTTCAAATGGTGCTAGAGTTTATAATAAAGATGAATCTTACCACCAACTTGAAACCAGTCCTCAAGCAAATCTCAAAGAAAATAAAATATTTGTTGTATCAAAATGAAGATGATGCAGGTGTAATGCATTGCTTCTGAATTATTTACCTTTAACAGAACGTTAATTTAGCATATATTAATCTTGCACATGAATCATGTTAATTTCTTACAAAAAAACTCCAAAAGTGACAGAGGAATTTAAGCTATTGAGGTAGTATCCATTTTAAAAAATTTGAAAACTTTTTACCCAGGTCTTCATTGGTCCTTCTTACTAGACACTAGACACTTAAAAATAACCATGATCAAAATTTTTGTGTCATCAATAATCTGTAGTGGCTACAAGTTTCTTTCTTTCTTTTTTTTTTTCTGAACCAAACTTGGCTTATAGCAAATCAGTTAAGAAAAGTAGAATAGAGTTCGTTAACCAGCAAAATTGGACCATTAGTAGTGGATAAATGAACAGAAAACATAGGCATTTTTACCAAAAA
The DNA here is from genome assembly GCA_030220185.1 of Diploptera punctata. NCBI lineage: Eukaryota > Metazoa > Arthropoda > Insecta > Blattodea > Blaberidae > Diploptera > Diploptera punctata. Next base: position 139,662 of record JASPKZ010000006.1, read on the forward strand.
TACAAGAATTATTCTTAGATAAAAAAAAGAATCTAACTATCCCCCCTGTTGATTCTATTAAATAATTATTCTATAATAGAAAATATATAATATTATCAAATAAATAATTTTCTAAGGGTAAGCTGAAATGAATATTAAAAAATAACTCAAATTTTCTATTGTTTTAGCAAAACTTGGTATATGCTACTGAAATAAAATGGGAAAGGTATTCTTAAAAAAATAAGCAAAATTTGACCATTTACTTACTTTACTTAAAAACCCAAATTTAAAAATAAATCTAGTGGTTGTCATGTTTGTTTTCATATAACAAAACTTGCATGTAACATTTGATTAAGATAAGTTATATCTAGTTTGTTAATCAGCAAAATCAAGTAGTTAAGATTGGGGGTAATCTGAAATTTTATTTCAGTGGTCCATCAGCTGCATTTTTTTTTTGCAATGAAACTTGGTAGCTGGTATATGCAATGTAATTATCAAAAGAAAGTTATATTCAGTATTTTTTTTAATTAATTTTTTTTTCTGGCTCACCTCATCCTATCCTATCATCCAGTAGCACTGCTTCTTACTCTATTTGTTGGTGGACCGATGAACCTCCCAATCAAATCAATTTTCCCAGAAATTTCAAAATTCATTCATTTTTCTTTCTTAGTTTTTTTTAATGTGGATTTTTTCCCAAACAGTGAGCTCCTTAAGTTTTTCTATTTGTTTTGTTAAACTGGCCTTTTTTTTTTCAATTTGATGTTTTTTTGACCCAGTATGGGCAGCTACTGCTGATTTTTTCAATTCCCATTTTTAATGTGGATTTTTTCCCAAACAGTGAGCTCCTTAAGTTTTTCTATTTGTTTTGTTAAACTGGCCTTTTTTTTTTCAATTTGATGTTTTTTTGACCCAGTATGGGCAGCTACTGCTGATTTTTTCAATTCCCCATTTTTGACATTCACCTTAGTAAATAGAAACTATGTGTATTATAATCATCTCTCCTCATGAATTTTTTAAGATTATTTTTAATGTTAAATTACTAATACCTAATAGTTAAGGTAGAATTTTTTATCACTCACCTCATATTGTTCTTCTTATTTGACTATAAACTAGTTTTGGAACATAGTTACTGTTCCATCCTCAGTATCGTCACGACCGTTGTTCTGTCGTCTTGAAGAGCTGTCCTTCGCTCCTTCCATTGGCTGACTGTAAAACCTCGAAACCAATGGAAGGAGCGAAGGACAGCTCTTCAAGATGACAGAACAATGGTCGTGACGATACTGAGGATGGAACACAAACTATGTTCCGAAACTAGTTTATAGTCAAATAAGAAGAACAATATGAGGTGAGTGATAAAAAATTCTACGTTAATGAATATACCTCATAGTGAGAATTCCTAAAATAAGTAATACCTAATAGTGATACATCCACTGCTGTGGTCTTGAGGTAGTGTGCTGCCTTGTCATGCAGCGGGCCCAGGTTCGATTCCTGGTTGGGACAGGCTCCTGCGTGAGGTTTTTGCATAGTTTTTCCTCACCTGCAAGACAAATGTCAGGAAGCTTAGGGCCCAACGGTACCCAAAAATCATCTGGCCATCATCATCATCATACTTCACCAGTGTGGAAAGCAACGGGAAGCTACCACACCTATCATTCCTTAGTAAAGCTGCAAAACATAACATGAAAATGCTATGATTGCAGTGAAAGACCTGCCCATGGGCAGAATTACTATAGAATAGAATAGTGTTACTCCCTACTAAGTTGAAAAGTGTATTATACTTTTTTTGTTTATTTATTTCTGCTCTAATTTCAAAATACTTTTGGAAACTTATATAATATACACCCTGTAAATAAATTAATGATATGACAGCTCCAATGCAGTAGTCATCTCACTAAGAGATGATAATTTAGAGAAATATGTTCATATCATGATAAAATACCTCAACCTAGTTCAATTTTTCTTAACCAGATTTTGTTTCTGCTTTCCATGTCAGGTAACTACTTGGTTCTCCTCATGAGGATGAATAGATCCCATTCTCACACCCTAAATCCCAGTTGTCCACGGTATAGTAAGAATCAGAAATGCTAGTTAGATATGTTACTCTACAGAAGTTGACGTTAGAACTTCCTCCCTAATTTTTCTGTCGAGGAAATAAACAAGATATTTTAGCATGCAGGTTTAAATATTATTATAATATAAATTTGTCACAGTAGAGTTTCAAAGAGTCAGCTGATCTGGTTACTTTCTTCTGATAATAGATGACAAATCAGAGATCTCTTGGTTAGTGTGGCATAGTCCGTCAGTGTTAGTTCTAATTTTGTAATTGGATTTCACTACTTCTCACAGCAAGTAGTTACTGATAACTCAATTGTTATCTCATCCCCAACCCTATATTAAATAATTCCTGTGATATTCTCAATATTAATAACATTCCTTTGAGGTGAATAGTCATAAAATAAAATATTAAAATAAAAATGTCTTTGCAGGTGCCGTTGTCCTCAACTAGGTTAAAAATTTTAAAACTGTAGCCCTTTCAGGTGCTGAAGATGGTAGCTGGTTTCTATAAGACTTATGGTTTTAAAAACTTTAACCTAGTTGTATAACTGTAGGCTTTCACGGCCGGCGTCTTGATCCCTATTAGGTTCGTCTTCCGGGCATATAGGCCGTGGTCCAGTCGTTCTTCTACTCGACGTTTCGTCTACTGCTGCGGTAGACATCTTCAGGAGATACTGCGTGCTCTCTGTGAACTCCTCAACAGTCGGCTGCAGACTGGCTGGTCGTTGGAAACTCCCTCCCTATTTATAGGCACGCCCCTGGTGGAGAGGCGGTTTTCTGCGCGGTCCGTGTTGCGTGCTGTTTTGTCCAGGCTGTCGCTAGCAGAAGTCATAGGCTTCGTTGTCGTATTGTGCAGTGCCGGGATCCAGATTTTGTTTATCTTCATGGTTTCTTCTTTTTTGTTAAAGGAATTTTTGTGTTTATATATTTCAATGGCTTCTCTGTACAGTCTGGTGTAATAATGTGATGTTTGGGACAATACCTGTGTTTCTTCTTCTTTTCGAATCTTATTATATGTTCTTGGTTGTTCATCCAGTGTTCCGCTACGGCTGATTTTTCCTTTTGTTTTAGTCTGCAATGCCTCTTGTGTTCTTGCAATCTTGTGGTAACCATTCTTTTTGTTGTGCCGATATAAACCTGTCCACAACTGCAAGGGATGCGATATATACCGGCAGTACTTAACGGATCTCTTGTATCTTTGGCTGGGCGCAGTATATTGCTGATTTTTTGTGTTGGCTTGTAGGTTGTAGATATGTTATATTTATTTAATATTCGACCAATTCTCTCCGTTATTGTCTTGATATATGGTAGGTACACCTTACCCTTAGCCTCCTCCTTGTTCCCGTTTTCGGATTTGTATTTATTGGGATTTATGGCTCGGCGAAAATCTGTTTTGGTGTATCCATTGGATAACCTAGTTATTGATGACGGCACCTGCCTAAGTATTTGTTTATTTTAATGTTTTACTTTGTATTCTATGATATAGCTGGGAATCAAACCCAGGCCACTGAGTTTTCAATCAAACACATTATTCATTACACCATAAATGCAGTTTTATAATTGAATAAAATTCTGTGTTATCTATTGTTAGATATGCTTCAGTACAATTAAAAAAATAATGCTTATCAAAATTAAATCCATCAAAATTCAAATATTCCACTTGTTATAGCCCAGAGCCGTCCAAACTACGGCCCGTGGGCCACATCCAGTCCTCCATGGCTTTTCGTATGGCCCGCGTATTGAATGAAATGAACAAATTAATTTTATATTTTTAATTTAGATTTTAAAATGTAACATCTAGTTTGAACATCCCTGTGTGAAATTCATCTCTCTGGAATGTGGATTTGAGGTGTCACCGCTTCTCTTGACAAAGTAATAGAGATCATTCATCCCTTATTTACCTTTTCTTCCCCACTCCAAACTCTGAACAATAATTGTTTTGCTTGTTGTATTGTCAATCAAACAGTAGCCTGTGCACGGACTAGTTGTAAAAATAGTGTTAAAGCGAGAAAATACTTTCAAAAAAACGCAAAGTTGATTCCGAGTGTAGGGAGTTTAACTAATCCTGCACCAGCAAGTACTTTGTGAAGGAGCATGGAAACAAAGTGTTATGTGTTATTTGTAACGATGTTATTGCAGTTGTGAAAGAATATAACATTAAAAGACATTACCAAATAAAGCATAGCCATTTTGATAAATTTGATGGAGATGAGCGTACTGAAAAAGTGAACGAGCTCCTTCCTAAAGTTATGGCACAACAGCAGTTATTAATTCAGGGTGGTGGTGTAAGACAAAGAAATGTTACTGAAGCGAGTTATGAAGTTTCGAAACTAATTGCTGAAAACGGAAAACCGTTTTCTGATGGCGAATTTGTGAAAAAGTGTCTGATTGCTGTTGCCAAGAAGTTGTTCCGGCCCGCGATCAATTGCACAATCAGTTATTGGCCCGGCCCATTAAAAAGTTTGGGCAGCCCTGTTATAGCCTAATAACTTTTTCAATAATTGTTATTGTCCTTCATGATATTTATGATTAGCATACAATTTTTTTGTGCTATCTGTGTTGCAATCTTAACTTTCAGTTCATAAAAGGGAAAGCATTTGTATGTGCTAAAAGTTAGGATTCCAGCCTAGTATAATAATAAGTATGGTACCATTGGCCACCAGCATAATGAGGAATTTGAAGAGCTACAATAAGTAGCAACTCCAGGTTGAGAAAAACAGCTGCAATGGCTGGGTATTCGACATGCTGACAAAATGTCACCTCTATGCTGACAACATGTCACTCCTATACTGATAGGATGATCATCCACCTCTGTAAATGATACATGTGGATGTGAGGTCAGCAGCCAGCTGGTAGCCAAGGACTTTCTAGTCCCATTCTGCCATGAAGTTTATTTCTATTATGAGAAGTAATACTTAGGTATTTTGTCTTGGTTCCACATACAAACAGTTCAATATCATGGGCTTATAGGGAAAAGGTATTAAATCAAAAATGAGAAAAATGTCTTCTAATAGTAATAAATATAACACAGTATATCTAGAGAGAAGAAACTAATTTCTTCCTCTTAAAAGTTCCTCGCAATAAAACCTTCACAAATTCTTATCCCTGATTTTTCTTAAGTCCCAAGCAGTTTAAAGACATGATGCCTTTGTGCAGAGCTATAGGACTTGCACTGGGACAATAAATTTTCTCATGGAATTTTAGGCAATATAGGACAAATGCTGGATAATCATCTGCCTCTGTAATTAACACAAGTGGATGTGAGACCAGCGGCCGGTTGTTGGCCAAGGTCTTTCTAGGCCTGTTGTGTAATGGAATTTTGTATATTTTTCATGAACCTTCAAACTTTACATTTAATTTATCTCAAAGCTATATTTTTATTGCATTTTCTTTTTAAGTCCACAATATATATATTCTCTGTGTTGCAATCTTAACTTTTAGTACACAAAAATCCATGCCCTACTTATTATGGTGTTGCGCATTTTGGAATATAAAAGCTTTCTGTCTTCTCAATGATAAAAAAAATTAATATAAAGCTTTATTGTAAATAATAACCTAACAACTTAGTGTTACATTACAAAAATATAAATTTAATTTGAAGTTGAAAGTAATTAATAAAAATAAATTGAATGAGACATTATACCTTGGTGAGTAATTGATGAAAAGCAGGAGCTACAGTAATTTCTTGCAGTTGAAATCACCAATCTAAGCACACTGGTTCGTTGTCACAGCTGTTTCATCAATTTAAAGAGAACACTCAGTTCTGCTCTGTGGATTACATACAAAGCTCTTGACAACCTGTGTAAGTTAAGAATGAGGAACGAACACTTGATATGCTGTGCAAGTGTCAAGTTTAGTCTAAACCACATACATTTTTTAATTGTTTGCTTCAGGAAATTAAAAAAAGGATTTACTTGCATCATCTTTCTATACCAAGTTTAGTTGTCAGTACCATAACTGTATGTTCTTTCTTAAATTTCTTTCTGGAGTAAAGCTTCACTATACAAAGACATGCAAATTCTTATATAGTCTTTTGCCTAAAGACAAGTGCTTCACTACAAACTCAGCATCCTCTCATTCAGGCTTGTTTCAATTACAGGGTGATTCACAAATATGGCTATATGTTTGATCACATTTTGTGACGAAACTATTATTATTAAAGGAAATATGTTATTATTGGAAAGGGAATCCTTCAAATTACAACAATAGAACAAAACAAATCACTTACAACAAAATTAAGCAAGTCACTTTATTGCTTCAAACTGTTCGCCGTTTGCATCCAAGTATAATTGGCAACACTTTGGGAAGTCATTCATTGCGTTATGATACATGTTTAAAGGAATAGCTCTAATTTCTTCCTCAATCACTAATTTCAGCATGTCGACGTCTTGAGGTTTCTGTTAAACTCATGTCTTGCGGCCTCACGGTCATTAGCATTTGTTATTGCCCATGCAGCAATTGTAATTTGCTGTTGCGTATTCAATGCCATTTTGACTAATGACTTTAGTTCTACACTGTTTTGTTTTATTCCATTGTTGTAATTTGAATAATTGACTTTCCAACGGTAATTTCATATTTCCTGTAATGGTAATATTTTCATCACACAATGCGATCAAACGTGTAGCCATATTTATGATTCACCCTGTATACTAGGAGATACGTATAACTGAAACTAAACATATACAAAACTATTATTGTTACAGTTATATGAATGCGAAACATGGACTTCTACTTTAAGGAAGATGAAAAGATTAGGAGTATTTGTCAATGAAGATTTTAGGACTATTTAACTCATGCCCCAAATGGGAGTCAATGACCAATCACATTTCAATGATTTTTTATTTACAACCAATCACAGTCGTGTTTCGCTTAGAATTTACCAACTAAAGTTTATCATAATAAAGAAAGCATCTCCTTTTTAACATTCTGAATAGGTCATAGCATTATTTTGCAGTGACCGACTCTCTAAGAAATATGGCTACCAGATTGTATATATAGTGCATGAATATCAACAGAAAGTGCATGCGAGAGATAATATAAAAACATTTGTAACAATTGATTATACCACAAAAAACCATTGTTTGCACTTTCTTAAACAAATTATTTTCCAGGAAATGACGTTGCAGAAAAATATAATTGTCATATTTACATCATAGGACATCAAAAATTAATTAATACCAATAACATTGATTATACATTTCTCCACTAGGGTGCATTCTTACAACATTGCGATCCTTTGGCAATAAATAATATGATCTGGTTGCAGTGATGAACAAATGAAGCGTACCAATCGTTTCTCATTTGTTTTCAAACATCGCCGTTTACATTAAATATATAAATATGTAAAAATAACTACCTATAGTTAAATAATGATTTGTGAGTAAACAGCTTAATTTTATTTGTTAAATAGTCCTAACAAATGTCACTCTTGATTTCCTCACTTTGTGACTCGTGAATTTATTGATAATTTGGAAATCACTTTTGGCATTACTTACGAGAATTTTTGTACAAAAGAGAGATGAACTGACAGGTAAATAGAGAAGACTACTTATAGTAAGCTGCATGATCTTTTGGGAAAGCAGATGTAATAAAAACAGGTGAATAAAAGAAGTAACATAATACTGTGCTACATGATCTTGGTGGGAAACTAGATGTAATAAAAATTTAACTCTCATAGACTGTGATGGGCAGGACATGTGGTACAAATGGGGAATGATTGAGGGACATGGAAATTCCATGTAGGAAAACCAGAAGGAAAGAGCCCAGTAGATTCATCAATAATGAGGTGGGAGAATAATATTAATTATGGTGAATTATAGAAGAAATAAATGTCATAGCTTTTGATAACTAACTCACTGGCACTATCAAACCCATAGGTTCATGACCACATGGACATAAGCTCTCCATACACCCCTATCCTGAGCTAATATTTTCCAATCATCCCCTGTATAATCTATCTCCCTCAAATCATGGTTAATATTATTCTCCCACTTCATTCCTGGCCTACCAATTGGGTGTTTTCCTACAAGAAGCTTCCAAGTCCCTCTTTCATTCCCCCATTCGTGCCACCTTAGCTTTTGATGGCCAGTCAAATTCCATGTGTAAGGCTGTAAGTGTAGAGTATTGGGATATCATACAAATTTAGAAACTTCTCATGATGATGAAGAGAAGGAAGAAGATGAAGCTCATCAACAAGAGTTTTAATTACACTGAGCAACAAAAAACAAACTTTATTTTGTCTCAGAAAGAAAAATATGTGATTCTGATAGTATTTTTTCTCCTGAATTCAAATATGATATCGGTTTTTCTCAGTCATGCAAGGTTTCCAAGAGACAGGAATTTATGATTTCAAACACTTTAATATTTTCTACATTCGTAACTACACAATATTCAAATATTTGAACTTGCCTAGAAAGTAAGAAATGACGATTTTCTGCTCTATTTCGCCTGTGGAGCATCCCTCTTGATGGTCCAACAATAATCGGCCAGCATATTAGGATTCCATTTGCCTTGATATCTCTTTTCCATAGCTGAAATCTGATGAAAGTGTTCCCTGTGCTCATCGCTCACTGCGCCAAGATAATAAATGGACCAAAAAACGTTTATTAAAAGAATAATTATTTAAATCCATTAATTGAAATTGAAATAAAAAACTGTGGGTAATGGAAAAATTCCAAATACATATTTGAAAACATGATAAGAAAAACTGCATTAAGTACAAGTATTGGTACTTGTGTGACAAAAATCATGTTGACCAGTGTAATTGATACAAATGTTTTAATGTTGAAAAATAAATTATAATTTAATAAATTGTTTCTTTGGAGGGGACCACAAGGGTTAACATCCCCATCTTTGTACTGGCGACTACCTTGCTTGTCTCTAGTGCCAAAGCCAGGTTAAAATTCAATAGGGTTTGATGGGAATTTTCAGCATAGAGATTTTCAGAGTGTAAAAATGTGCATGGCTTCCTTTGGAAGGGTCCTGTATCATAGTTTTATGTAAACAACTTGAAGTTTGTACTGTGGAGAAGTTTTGATTTTAAACCAGTCATCTGAGTACAAACTAACTAACTCACTGGCACTATCAAGCCCAAAGATTCATGGCCATGTTGACATAAGCTCTTTATATATCCCCTTTTCTGAGCTAAAAGCTATCCATTCATTCTCTGTATAATTTATCTCCTTCATATCATATTATTCTCCCACCTCATTCTTGGACTATCTATTAGGTGCTTTCCATCTGGCTTTCCTACAAGAGGTTTCCATGCCCACTTCTATAACATATGTTAGAGTTCTTGGTATATTTTTATAGTTAATTATTCCTACTCTAATGATTGTAAATTATACATCATTGTTTGTCCTAACCACAAGATTGAAAAAAAAAAAGTGGAGTGGGTAGCATTGGAATACACACAAAGATTGAACACTTGAATTAAAATTTCCAACCCATCTAGATACTAAACCCAGATCTACCTGTGAGGAGCCAGGTATCCTAAAGTTGATTTATTTCAATCATCAAATAAAGATTTTTTTATAATAGATTTTGTTTATGAACTTACTAGAATTTTTTTTATATTTAAGAATAATGACAGCTTTTTTTTGTAAACTAAAAATGCCCATATTTTCTGTTAATTTATGATTATTTCTCTTGGAGGTTTAGTTTTAGACAAAAGCCATTATCTGCCTCGTTCATTCCACATCTCCCTCTCTTCCACTTCACTCCAATCTATTCTTCTTCTTTCAATATCTTTCATAACTTGTTCCTCCCATCTATATCTTGGCTGACCTATTAGTCTGTTCTCCTGAATGCTATATTTCAGTGCTGCTTTGTAATCTCTTAGTATCCATTCCTTTTTTATAGGACCATATATCATCTTATTCTATTATCTAGTATTTCATTCTGTACTCTATCCGAATTCAAGGTTACTTATTTCAATATTCTCCATTTTATCCTTCCTAGTTTTTCCTAATATACTTCTTTAATATTTGATCTCCATTCCCTGATTCTGTTTAAATTTTTCTTTCTTGTAGTTCACATTTTAGTCCCATAAAGTAACAATTGTTTAAGAAATGCTTTATACATTTGTTTTTACAATTCAGTAGTATATCCTTGTTTCATAACAAGATTTTAATTATATGATAGCAAATTCTTATCGGCACTCTTCTACTTATTTCTGTTCAGTTTTTTTTTTTTGTTAATTTTGGTTCTTTAAGAGTCACATATAGAGAAATATTATTAAATGGAAATGAACACTTAACACATGAAGTAAATTTTAAAGAAGTAGCAGAATTGAAATACTTACAAACAGGAATGAGATGCAGTAAGAAATTAAACATAAGTTCAACTCTAGAAATGCACACTATTATGAATAGTAGAGACTCTTGTCATCCCAAATTCTTTAAAATAAACGTTATATTAAAAATATATAAAATGGTTATTCCTTAAGTTATACTATATAGATCCAAACATGGTCTCAACTTTAAGAGATGGTAAAAGATTATGAGAGATAAGTGAATGGAAAAAACTACATAACAGTGAGCTACATAATCTTTATGGAAAACCAGACGTAATAAGATTAGCTAAGTCTCATAGACTGTGATGGGCAGGAGTTACATGAGGCATGAATGAGAATGAAAGAGGGGCATGAAAACTTTAGAGGAAAACCCGAGGGAAAGCTTCCAATAGGTAGGCCAAGAATAAGTTAGGAAAACAACACTATTCATGATTTGAGGGAGGTGAATTATACAGGAAATGATTGAAAAACATTAGCTTAGAGTAGGGATGTATAAAGAGCTTATGTCCATTTGGCCATGAACCCCAGGTACAATAATGTCAGTGACTTAGATATTTAAATTCTTCAAGAATATAGAAGAGAAAAAAATGAATATGAAACAGCAATGTATAAAATGTTGATAGAGGGATGTAGATTGTAGGATATGATGTGCCTCAGGCAGCAGATTTCTCAACATAATATGAATATTAATGTTATGAATAAGTAGATGATACCTGTCAGAGACAGGAGTTCACAGGGGATTATCGATACAAGAGCAGTTTTCTTTCTTAATTCCTTTCTTTTTATGACAAAGAAACCTTATATAATGTCACTTTATACAGTCAATATAACAAATTGAAAAGAAAATAACACATCATTAAGTTCATATTTCCTCAAAACATATGTTCATCTTCATAAATGTTTCAGGGTTATTCTCTCAAGGAGAGATTGGTCCATCCTCTGCTTCTGTCATGTTGAGTTGCTATGGTATTATTTCTAAACCATGTCTCTTGAATGTCACACTTTCATAAATTTCGACACTATGAGGTTTATTTTAATTAATACATACAGTTAGATTTTTTACGACTTACCTCATAATTGTTTGTAGATTTCTTGAAGACTACTTTTTGATACTGTACATATCATTAAGTCCACCACTGTGGTCTTGAGGTAGCGCACTGCCTTGTCACGCAGCAGACCCGGGTTCCGATCCCCGGTCAGGGCAGTTTTCCTGGGTGAGGTTTTTATCGGGGTTTTTCCTCGCCTGTAAGACAAATGTCAGGAAAACTTTAAGGCCCAAACGGTCCCCAAAATCATATGGCCATCATCATCCTTCACCGGTGTGGAAAAGCAATGGGAAGCTACCATACCTACAATTCCCTAATAAAACTGCAAAGCATAGCATGAAAATGCTATGATTGCAGTGAAATATCTGCCCTCGGGCAGAATTACTATTTATGGATGGACATATCATTATCAGTTAGATAAAGTAAAGTAATGTAATCCCACTACAGGCCTCGAGAGACCCTTGGGGTAGTAGGAGGTTAAGGCTCCCACTTTTTCTAGACAATCAGCACTTGATGTCAGCCCTGCATGACATGTAGTGCATGATATGTAGTGTATTGAAACTATAGTCTTCAATAATTCTAAAATTATGAGGTGAATCGTAAAAATCTAACTCTGTTTATTAATTATAATTCAAAAACTATCTTACCTAAGCTGATGTTTGATGACTTTATGATGTACCGTATTGTTCATTAAGGTTTTTTCGTTTACATTGAAGTTTCCTCTAATGACTGTATGTTGCAATGTATACAACAATGTAATTGTGACATTTTCTGGTGATTTGTCATAACTTCCAAATTTGGGGGATCAAGAATCCATACAGAATCATTAAGTATTATCAAAATTTATGCAAGCTGAATGATTTCGGTGCCATGTCACATTGCAAATCTTTATGACTGACACTACTGGTGGCCTGTCTTACCTTGTCATGATTGAACTTTAATTAATGCCACAACTGAATAAGGATTTAGATGTTATCTGCTCCAGCAAGATGGAGCACCACCTCACTATTACTGTCAGGTTCACAACTATCTTAATCTGGTGCTTCCAGAATGTTGGGTAGGACAAAGAGGATCAGTGGACAATGTTCTTATGAAATAGCTTTTGTGATCCTCAGATTTAACCATGTGATTTTTTTTTCTGTGAGGTTACATAAAGGACAGTGTTCCATCCCACCTCTACTGTGCAACCTACATGAACTTTAAATAAGGACTGAAGAAGTAGCAGCTACAGACACATTTGTCATGTTGTTCAGAATCTGTCAAGAGTTGGACTACCACATCAATGTTTGTCACATTACACACAGTGCCCACATCAAGGCACTGTAATGGAATGCCTAAAAAAACCTTAATGTCCATTTCATCATATGAGCCATCAATAGTCCAGCTTAGATATGATAGTGTTTGAGCAATAAATTTATCAAAATGTGATAATTTTTAGTTGCTAGTTTGTGCACCAAATTGCTATATTAAATTGAAAACAATACATAATGTTGAGAAGGCATATGGTACTGTGATTTGTCCATCGATGGGGACACTAAACCTGGCGACCCCCTTGGTGTTTTTCGATAGGACTAGGCTACATGCCACCACTGGATTTCACCTTCTCCCTTCTCTTCATCATCATGCCTCATTACAACACACTACACAAACATAACATACGCTCATCCTAACACTTCTTTCTGTACACAATATAGAATACATCATCAATGTAAAGTGATCTGCCAAAAGTGGTGCGTAAATTAAAAATACACCACATTAATTCCATCTATCCGCCGAGTGTGGAACCCAAAGCACATAAAGTGCAGAACACACATTTTCTTTAAAGACATAGTATATATATAAATTTTTCTAATTCAATCATTTCTTCTGTTTCTTCAACAATGTTTGTGACATGTTGTTCTGCAATATCTATTTTTTATTTAATTTGTGAGTCCTAAAGAAGTAAAAAAAGAAATGAATTTGTGTATGGTAACCTGTTGTTTAATCACCTACTTTTCACTACCTTTTTTTTAAATAAAGCTCTGTATTTGAAGTTTAATAATAATTATTATTTAACTAATGAAGTTAAGAATGTAAAGACTTCTCTTCCACTTTGTCAAAGTTAAATTATGCAGATGTGATTAAAAGAATCTCAATCCTAAAAAAAGACATCTGAGCAAAATTTCTCAGCCCTTTAATGCCCAAGTTTGAATTGTGATGCTACTGTTAAAGAGCATTGCTAAATAAAATAATAGCAAATAAATCAATATTTAGAATTATCTATATATAAATTAAAAACATATAATACACTATATAGAGCATATAATGAAGTTACAAATTATACAATAATAAAAATAATCTTCAACTTTATTAATTATTGACCTGGTAATTAAATTATAAAATATAAATCATCTTCTTCCTTCCTTCCAAGTATTAGGCCAAGGCCTGTTACGACCCTATAGAAAATTTTCCCAACAGCGTTTCATAGGACGGCTCAGAGATCTTCGTCCTCTTGGTATAAATTATAAACAGCTTTGGGGATCCAATTTGAACTCATTCTTTCAAGATAGTGTTTCCAATTTAGTTGGTACTGTTTAATATATTCCAAAATTGGCATAGTTTTCAATTCTTTTAAGATATCAGCATTCCTTTTCCGATCCCATCTAGTGTAACCCGCTGTTCTGCACATGAATCTCATTTCACAAGCCGTTATTCTGCTTTCATGTTGTCTTTTTAGTGTCCATGCTTCACACTGGTCTAGCCAAAGTGTTATATAAAACGTAATCTGGTGTTTTTTTGTACAAGGGGTAGTTTTATAACTTGATTAATAATTCCCAAACTTTTATTATAACTAGTAATTTTTTCAGGGACATCCTTTTCATCCCAGATAGAGAGATAATATCCAAGATATTTAAATTGATTAGATCTCTCTAAAATTTTATTCTGGAGACAGATTTTACTTTGTATGGGGTCCTTCCCATGAAATGCCATAATTTTAGTTTTGTTAATTGATATCTCCATATTAAATTTGGCAGCTGTTTTTTTTAAATTATAAATTGATCGTTGCAAATCATTTTCGGAAAGTGCCAGAAGCGCTAATTTCTTCCTTTCTTCCACTTACTTATACCAGACTCTTTTAACTTTACTATCTAACCTCTCTTGGTTAACTCTTGTTTCCCTCAGGGGTCACCATCTAGGGGATATGTGGATGGCGACCACAAGGTGCCCAAGCTGAACAAAACATTGCTTCTGCTTACTTGTGTTTTGCTCCTTTTATCTTTAACCGATCTGGTATTTCTTCTTTTCTTCCACTTACTTATACCAGACTCTGTTAACTTTACTATCTAACCTCTCTTGGTTAACTCTTGTTTTTTCGATCCCGATGCTATTAGGGCATCCGAGGGCTAGGGAGTCTTTCCTTTCTTCCATTTCTTCTTTCCTTTATTTTCTTTTCTTCTCCAGAAAAGCCTGACCAGAGGCTATTAAATGGCAGCCCCATCACTGGTCTTGCCTTCCTTTGGCCAGCAACCAATCGAAGGGACTATTATTATGCTTTCAAGTCTTATACAAGAATTTCCCGGAAGGATCAAATATAAATGAATAATAAAAGCATCTCTAAAACTTTGCTATGCCTAAGGAAGTGTTCAGTAAGCTTAGAGTTTCATATGATGTTAAATGTAAATTTACACACTCGGATTGATAAGTAAATTATTTTATCATAAGTAATGCCATGAGTGATTTCCAAATTATCGATAAATTTATGACTCACAAAGTGAGGAGTGAATTTATCTAGAGAATTTGGAAATCAAGAGTAGCATTTGTTAGGACTATTTAACAAATAAAATTAAGCTGTTTACTCACAAATCATTATTTTAATTTAATTATTTTAAAATATTTATATATTTAATGCAAACGGCGATGTTTGAAAACAAATGAGAAACATTATGTTTCACTTGTTCATCACTGCAACCAGAATATATTATTTATTGCCAAAGGATCACAATATTATTAGAATGCACCCCAGTGGAGAAAAAATTAAACACATCAAACTGTATATTGATTAATTTCTGATGTCCTATGATGTAAATATGTCAATTATGTTTTTCTGGAACATTATTACCTGGGAAATAATATATTTAAGAAAGTGCTAACAGTGGTTTCTTTTTTTTTTCTGGTATAATCAATTGATACAAATGTTTTTATATTATCTCCTGCAAGCACTTTTTGGTCACTTTCGTGCACTATATATACAATCTGGCAGCCACATGTGGTCACTGCAACATAATGCTATGACCTATTCAGAATGTTATAAGAGGAGCTTGATTTTAAAGTGATGAAATTAAACTGATAAAATCGAGGTGAAAACGACTGTGATTGGTTGTAAATCAAAAATCATTGAAATGTGATTAGTCATTGACTCTCAATTGGGGCATGAGTTAAATAGTCTCAGTAATTTATCATTTAGATCGATTCAGGCAGAAAATTTTGTCTTAAAAAAATTTAGATTTTAGGTTTATTGTCATTTGTCCACTCATTCTTTTGTAATTTTTATTTATTTCATATCCTCATTTTAAAATGAGATGTTCCAATGGTATATTGTGGTACAAGTGAGGTAAGCACTTGTTACTGATCGAGAAAAAGTTTAAAACGAGATGCTTGTGCCAAGTTTTTTCAATTTTTGAGGTCTGTTACGTGCTTACCTCATGTGTATTGCATACTATTTTTTGGTCGATGTGACTAAATTTTATTAAATATAGTAATAAATTAATTAAAATATTGGTTGGTTGTAAATGACTTCTATGAGAAAGAAACATTTGGTGATCGTTGCTCTGTAGCTTTTCATTTGTTTTACTATAAGCAAGGATTGTTGGCTGTGGAGACATTTTTATATGTAGTATGTGATTAGAATCTTTTTGATAATTTTATTATGGAAGGAGTCATGGTAGATGATAGAGAAATTGAAGAAACCTGGAGAGTGGGATGTTCTGCATTAATTCCGGAAAAGTCTAAAGAAAGGTATGAGTTAATGTAAAAAACATTCAAGAAATGTTTTATTTTACTTACCGAACGTGTGCTTTTTGAGTCCATATCAGCATTGCGATTTCTTTTGTTTGCATAGCAACCAGGTTAGATGTGGGAACATTGACTTCCAGTTACAACAATGTTGGTAAGTATAAGAAATTAGTCACATCGACCAAAAATACTGTTACTTTGTATATGTGTGCTCATACATTGCTATGATGCATATTCATAAACATGCATGTTATTATCCTAGTCTGATGATATTCTGGGTTATTATGAAGTTGGTAATACTCATTTAATTTTTCTTTTTCTTCAGATGTTTTTGAGATGACATAGTTTGTGTTGATCACATCTATGATGTGTATGACAAGTACCGTATCCAAGGGTCATGGGTTTGATTTCCAGCTATGTCATAAAAATATGTCTTTGTAGGGTGGGGTTTGGAACAGTGTTGACTTAACCTCCTGATAGCAACTCGTAGCTGCTTTTTTATTAGAAGTAGTGAATTCTGGTTAAGAAAACTAAAATTAAGGCTAAGGGATTGAGTCATACCTATCACATGATTCCCACTAGAGTTATTTGCTAAAGTGAAATCAATCAGTTCTTTGACCTCTTTGCTCTCTGCAGCTCTGCCACAGATATATTAGTTATTTGAGATCAAAGGTAAAATTACATGATATTAAATACTAGATAATTAGAACCTTATTATTACTTAGTGTTATGTATTATTTATATTTGTTAACTTTTGATTTAGATCGCTCTGATGTGTATAAGTTAATTTATAATTTAGTTATACCAATAATATAAAGTAATATATGAAACTCCTTCATTTTTAAAATTATTTCAAGTCCTACATTCCTTTAAGTGTACACTTATTTATGCCATGGCACTACAGTTCTTGGAGAATCTTAGCTGCCAAACATATTTTCCTCCATTCACATCTATCAGATGTTTTGACCTCCATATTTTAATTTCCATACTTCTCAAATCCTCTTTTAATTTATCCAGTCACCTTGTTTGAGGTCTACCTCTTTTTCTCCTTCCTCCAGGCTTTTTCTTCTAATAGCTTTTTGATCTTTATTATGTGGAATTTTGGAAACATGCCTTAACCATCTTAATCACCAAGATTTGATAATATTGTAAACAAATCAAGACTTACTGTAAATCAGCCAACTATTTATTTGACCTAATTATCCAGTTCCTCCATTTTCACAAGCCAAAAATTATTCTAATTACCTTTATTTTCCATATGTTTATTTGTAATTAAACTTTCTTATTCAGGTTCCAATTTCATTGCTGTATGTAACTACTGCTCTAATTAATGTTTTTAAATAATAAGTTTTGCTTTAATGAAATGTTTTTATTTTTCAAAATTTTCACAAATTACCAGCCATCAAACAAGTCTGTTTTAGGTATATAAAGACAAGTAATTAAAATGTTGATTGGATGTTTACTTAAACAATGTCTTAAGATATGCCAAATTCCATGAAGACCAGAGGATCTAAAGTTGGAGTGTGTGATTTGACTTGGAATTTCTCTATATTGAGTTTTTATTATTTAAGTTTCAAACAGAATAAAAGATTCTTTATTTTTTATTGGGTTGATACTTGCTGAAAGGTCAGAATACTGGTTTGATAGCACAAAGGAAGTATGTTCACCGGTGTGGTCAAAGGCTACAGGTTCAATTCTGATCAAATATTTTTTTTTAAATCCAGAATGTAACAAAAAATAACTTGCAAAACTTTAAAAAAAGTGAATGTAATCAATATACCAATACTTTGGCTAGATGATCTGAAATATCTGAATGTTCAGTTGAAAATATGGCAACCAAAGAACTGATATAAATAGAGATTGCGAAACTATAAGAGATACTATTAAATTGTCAGCATCAGAAAGCATAGGATATTTTAAAAAGAAATGTAGCAAAAACGAATTAGTCGACGAGCAAATGAAGTAAATTTAGAACAATTGGCTAACATCAGACTGGAAACCACTAGGTTTTTAAGGAGTAAAAAGAGGAAATATTTGAAAGAGAAGATTAATTACCTCAAAATTAATGAAAAAAAATAGGAACCTCAGAGAATTAGGATAGAAAGGAAAGTATATCAGGCTAGAACAAATATAATTAGTACTGAAAATAGCAATATGATTGGAAATCCCAGGAGTATATTAAATAGATGGAAAAATTACTTTAATCAACTGTTAAATGTATATGCAGAGCAGGATATTGAAGATGATGATTTACAGACAGCATAAATATTAATCACAGAGTCAAGTATGTTAGAGGTTGAAATGGTGATATACAAATTTAAATATGTATAAAGCAGCAAGTTCACATGGGATCCCATATTACATTAGACATGGAGAAATAAAAAAAACTCCTGACGCAACAGGCCTAGAAGGCCCTTAGCCTACCAGCCGGCTCACATCCACGTGTGTCAAATCAGAGGTAGATGATCATCAGCTAGTGTAGGGGTGACATGTGGTCAGGATGTTGAGTCCCCCAGCTGTTATAGCTGGTTTTCCCAACCTAGAGCCGCTACTTATTGTAGCTACCCAAATGCCTCACGATGCTGGGTGGGCACCGGTCCCATACTGGCTGAAATACCATGAGAAAATTTCTTCCCCCATGGAGACTCGAACCAGCGCAAGTTCCGTAGCTCTACACCAAGGCTTCCTGCCTTAACCACTGACTATGGCACGGGACACATGGAGAAATAAGTATTTTAATTCACTAGAGAACTAGGACAAGAACACTTTCTGTAGGTACAATTTTATCTTTTATTTTTCACAATCATTCATTAATTTAAAATATGCTCAGATAATATATTGTAAATTTGTTCAAATCCTGAGCTATCCAACCTGAGTGGGGATTTTTTTCATGATTTTCCAAAATCATCAAGCAAATGTTGGTAAGATTTTCATTACACAAATCATTTCATTATCTTGAAATTCATAAAAAATTTAATTATGGTGAATATCTAAAAATCACAATAGACGTATCCTACTGGCAGCCACCAAAACTTTTCTGTTAGTGTCACTGGTATATGCTAAGTAGACACAGGTTAGGATAATAATGTGAGGGAAGAGACAAGCTTAATGCAGATTTCAAGTTACCTCATACCTATACTTCCCAAATAAACAAAGAAATTAAAGTTTTAGCAGTATTATTTACACACATATATCAAAGACATGATATAAGGTTTTCAAGCATCTCTAAATACACAATATAAATAAATAAAATTGGAGATATTTACCTGGTTACAGAGAGAATGTGGAGACATTTTGAGATAAGAAACCCAGGATTTGAGTTATAAGTTATTAAAGTTGTTTAGGTGCTCATAATCCAATATTATGGGAACTCCCTTGTGAATGTTACAGTACTTAACAAGTTTTTTTTTATTTAATTCTTATTCAATGACCTAGGTTGTCATTTTGACATTTCTGGTGTTCTCTTCTGGCATTGGCATAATTATAACCTACTTTTGAAGTTGGGGCACCTAGAAGGCAGAGTTACGTTACCCTGATGAAATGATCAGTAATAAATGATACTGAATCACCAGGAGAGTTCTTAACCTAAATTCCAGACCATGGGCAACCACAGGAATAATTCTTTTTAAGGAAAAAATCCTATGGTTTGACCAGGAATCGAACCTGGGACCTCATGAACAGTAATCAGAAATTTTGACCACTAACCTGTGAGGCTTTTCCAAGTTTATTTATTTATGCTTATTTCCCTATAGGAGTTGGAGAGTGACAAATGGTTAGCTACTTGCCTCAAATAGACATCTGGTAGGCAACTAAGGTAATGGTAATGAATGGGGAAGGCTGATTAAATTTTGTCAGAGGTTCTAATTCAGGCTTGAGGTTCTTTTATGAGCGAGAAAATCTTCAGACTCAGGATCCATGGCTTAAAGTTGCTCCCAGAGAACTCGTCCTGAATTTTTCCTCCTAAAAATCCTTCAACCCTTTCCGAATTTGAATCTGTGACTCTCAGGATCAGGGTCAAGGAATTTTATCCCTAGATCACTGAGACTGTTATAAAAATGAAACAAGAGTATATTATTATATGAGTTTGGAACTTAATTAGGGATTAAATGGAGACCAACTTTTAAAACTAATCAGTCATATATCCAAAATGTAAGTTTTATATAATCTAAAATGCCAGCAATAATAATAAGTAATAGCCTAAAAGATACATTTTTAAAATATGGTTGACTGGATTTTAATGGTTAGATGTAATCACATCCCACATTAAGGTGCCCCTTCTTTATCTTAATACTGAATTATGAGTATTAAATGTAAATAATCTCAGGGGTCCTCATCTAGGGGATATGTGGATGGCGACCACAAGGTGCCCAAGCTGAGCAAAACATTTCTTCTGTTTTGCACTCTTTTAACTTCTCTTGGTAAACTCTTGTTTTTTCGACCCCGACGCTATTAGGGCATCCGAGGGCTAGGGAGTCTTTCCCTTTCTTCCATTTATTCTTTCCTTTATTTTCTTTTCTTCTCCAGAAAAGCCTGACCAGAGGCTATAAGATGACAGCCCCATCACTGGTCTTGCCTTCCTTTGGCCAGCAACCAATCGAAGGGACTATTATTATGCTTTCAAGTCTTATATGAGAATTTTCCAGAAGGATCAAACTATTTACGCTGGAGGGACAATTTTCTATAGGATCATAACAGGCCTTGGCCTAATACTTTGAAGGAAGAAGAACTTCAACAACTAATAACTTAAATATGTTTAGTCTGAGTTATCTATTTTAGATTGTTTGTTTACATTTCCTCTATAATTAAATACATTTCTTTGGTTTTATTCATTTATACTCCGTACAGTAAAAATATAGAATGGAATAAGTATAAATGATAAATATTGTTGATGATATGATAAAAAAGGCCAGCAAGTTGATTGCATGACGAACTAGTACCAGTCATCTGGATATAGATGGTAAGTCAAGAACTTGATATAAATTTGATATCCATAGTGTTTGCATGTCTTGTGGTTAAGAAGAATCACGAATGACAGTGACCATCTGTAGTGCATTGTATCATAAAAGTACATAGAGGGTTTTGTTGTAGACTGCTTGGGTTTATAGAAACCAGTGAACTCCATGCCATGACAGCCCTAGAAGACCCTTGGCCTACCAGACAGCTGCTGGCCTCACATCACATGTGTTAATCAAAGATGCAGATAATCATCCAGCCTGTATAAAGGTGACTATGTCAGGTCCCTAACCATTATATCTTGTTTCCTCAATCTGTAGTTGCAGTTTGTTTTATGTACCCAAATTTCTTCTCATAAAGCAAGATGGGCACTCCCCATAGGTATTTGACCCAGTGTAATAAGTCCTGTAGTTTTGTACCAAGGCATGATCCCACAGACTGATCGGCTTCAGGGCAAGAAATAAAATCAATAATTGGCTATCATTTGATGAGAAATCCTTCTCTGAAATAATTCTATTTCTGTGTTACAATAAACCAAATTTAAACAAGTAGGCCTATTTAAAACCAAACAAGTTAGCACAGATGGTATTGTTTGATACTAGTATTGAGAAGATTCTGAATTTAAATGCAGGTATCATCCAATCTGATAAAAACTTTAATTTTTGTTTTCCTCACATTTTAAAGGAAATAATGGATTATAACTTCATTATCATGTTCCATTTCACCATAAATTGTCATCTAATAATTAATTAAAGTTGATATCAGTTGTATTTGCATAATGCACAATACTAAATAAAACTAGAGACATTAGTAGCCTACTGGCATGCACCAAAAAATCTTATATAGAATATGACAAAATATGTTTGTCTCAAAATTAAATAAGAAGTGTCCCTCCTTTTTTTGGGTTAAAAGCATGTCCAGCTACAATGTGTTCATTTTTTTCCTTCATAGGAAAGTTTTTTTATCACATGTCAAATTCATGAAGTAGAAAGAAGTCGTAGGGAGGGAATTGCAATGAAGATTAAAATAATGGCAGGTGCAATCGTTTATGCAACTTCAATTAATTGTCCTTCAAGAAGAAACCAATTATTAAAATCATTTATAATTAATTATAATTAATATAATCATTATATGAAATTCAACCTTAAGCGCTCTTCACAAAGAATTTAAAACATTAATCGGCTATAAAAATATGAATAAAGGAAGAACATTTATTTTTATTTCACTATTTTCAATCATTATATTCTTTTAGTCTGCTTTAATAGTTGTTCATTATATTGTATCAGAGTTCCTTAATATAAGGACTACTAGTTTTGTTGCTGACATATAATTTAATGATATGACAGGCCTACCAGGTTTTGTCTCAGATCCACAGTAACATTCAAAGGTAGACAATCATCCGACCAATATAGAAGTGAAATTTGGTAGCGTATCAGATCCTTCAGCTATTTATAAGTGATTTTATCAATCTTATCAGCGACTTATTGTAGCTACTCTAGAAACGTACCAGTATGTATTGTTAATTTGTATGAAGGTTGAATAGTCTCTTAAGATCAGTGTGGACATAAACATGAAAAGGAATATCTCTGTTTTGTTGATTCTTAGGAATGATGGACCATTATTTCCACAATATATCAATCCTCATGGGCTAGTGGCTGCTATGCCTTGCTTCTTGACCTGAGGTTCATAGGTTCACACCCAACTAGGAATCAATGGATTTTCAGATTGAAAAGTTCTTTAGAAGAGAAGTTGATATACAGAACATAAATCCAAGAGTTTTTTTAATCAAAATTATTCAGTCCAGTTCTGAATTGTGATGCTAATGGACTGATTACTGCTAGTCAAAGTTAAATAAAATTGGCCTATATTGATGTCAAATATATAAATTATGGAGCTATTAGGTAGACAGTAATTTTTTATGAAATGAAGGTGACACCATCAGGGCATGGCTGCCATGTTGTTTTAATTTTAAATTAGTTTTGCTGAAGAATGAAAAGAAGGAGAACAGCAATTTGATACTAAGCCTGGGGTATCCAGTGTCACCTGATATCTGAGCTATCAGAGCGAGTTCCTGTGACACACAGAAATACTGGTTTGTTGAGCAGGACAAAGGAAATGCTGCTACACGTGTTGTACTTCCGCACATTACTGTCATATATTCCCTTTCTTAGCACAGTCCTTTCCAACTTTACATAATTATAAACAACTATATATTTTATATTTGATAGTAAAAGAGATCGGTGCAATTATTCTGTTAAATCTACAGAGTGAAAGAGAAGTCTATCGACATATACAAGTTGTTGAGATATGTTGGCTAAGTGTTTTGATATAAGGAACCCATGGTCTCGGTGATTTATTACAGAGTCATGTGTTAGACATGTACATGTCTTTTGGATTGTGATAAGTTGGATTCTGTTAGTTTTTTTTTTAATTTATTAAAACAGTAACTTATAATAAAATTTATGTAAATTAAAATTTATATCAGTCCACTGCTGTGGTCTCGAGGTAGCATGCTGCCTTGTCACACAGCGGGCCCAGTAATGTTTTTTCCGAAGTTTTTCCTCACTTGTAAGACAAATGTCAGAAAACTTTTAAGTCCCAAACGGTCCCTGAACATCATATGGTCATTCATCATCATTCATATTATCCTTAGATTAAGTTTAAGATTAAGGACTCTCCTGGCGCATCACCATCACCCATCATATCATTGGGACAGCCGTAACCCTGCCTTCCAGTTGCCCCAACTTCAGAAGTGGGTTACAATTATGCCAATGCCAGGAGAGAGCACCAGAAATTTCGAAATGACAACCTGGAGCATTGAATAAAAAAAATACGTATATCTAGATAACATTAGTGTCCACCGCTGTGGTCTCGAGATAGCGTGCTGCCTTGTCACGCAGCGAGCCCGGGTTCGATCTCCGGTCGGGACAGTTTTTCTGGGTGAGGTTTTTATCAGGGTGTTTCCTCACCTATAAGACAAATGTCAGGATAATTTTAAGGCACAAACGGTCCCTAAAATCATGTGGCCATCTTCGTCATCATTATCATTCTTCACCGGTGTGGAAAGCAACGGGAAGCTACCATACCAACAATTCCCTAGTAAAGCTGCAAAGCATAGCATGAAAATGCTATGATTGCAGTGAAAGACCTGCTCTCGGGCAGAATTACTATGGATGGAGATAACATTGTCATTGTAATTTAAAAAATCAAGTGATTTATTTACAAGCTAAATTTGATGTAAGAGCATATCTGCCTAGCAAACAATGAGTCCCTAGTTCTATCGCTGGATATACCATAGACATATTTAAGTACAGGAATGGGGTCGAATTCAGCATCTTGCGTTCAACTAATATGAGGAGTAGCGAAATTCGGTTAACGAAAACTGAAATTAAAGTTGAGAGATTGTGGGTCACGATATTTATGCGACTCCTTGTACTGTTATACATTAGCCATTATCCGCAACCACTCTTGTGGCCTCTGGTTTTTCGAAGCTGTTGTGCTCCGGATTTATTTTTCTTAAGATATGTTTTTGTTATTTAAGATGTCTTAATTGCAATTGAGGTAAACTCTTCCCACTATAGACCTTAAGAGGCCCTTGAGGTGGTAGGAGGTTAGACAATCGACACAAGATGTTAGACCTGCGTGACGGTCACTTTACCCCAAGACGTCTGGTAGATATTTCTGTCAGAGGCTAAAGTCAACCTCAGGCTATGGTGGCTCAGAAGGTTTAGGCTAGTTTAAAAATCCTGATCCCATCGAGACTCGAACCTCCCGACCTTCAGGCTTATAGCGTATTTCCATAACTACGTTATTACCGTGGAACAATCGTTATTTCTTTGGCTAAGTTTCATTATAATCATAAGGCATTCAATAATAACCACGTCTTATATATATTCTTTCTTTAGCTTTAAGAATGTGGGATTTGGAATAATTGTGTATCCATATCTTTAAATCTAACATTGATCTTCTCTGCTTCTCATGACGCTTATGGCCCTAGACTCGACTCCGCCTCACGGAAATATATCAGGCATATACTCATTGTCAGGGTAAAGGCGGTCGTCATGCAGGGCTGATAACCCAGCTGTTATCTTTTACCAATTGTCTAGAAAGGCGGAAGCCTTAACCCCTTAATACCCCAGAGGCTTCCTAAGGCGTGTAATATGTGTGTGTGTGTGTGTGTGTGTGTGTGTGTGTGTGTGCTTATGTTAAATTTCATGCGAATTCCATTAAATCGAACATCAAAATGACAGTCATTACGAAATTTCAGCAATTTTTATAATTTGCAGCAGATAGGCAAAAAAAAAAAAAAAATGCACTGCGGGATATTGATATTAATTCATGTGAGAAAAATGACAGATTTGTATTTAAAATACTTCAAATCTCATAATTAATTAAGTATAAGTAAAGAAACAGTGTAGTTAAAATATGAAGTTCGTTATATAAACGACCCGTAAGCATGTATACAAAGTGTAAATTAAATAAACAGAAGAAATTTACCTGATTTTAGAAGAATTGCAGATAAACAATTTGAGATAGAGAACCCTTGGTCTTAGACGGAAAATCTCTGAGTTACCAGTTATTAAAGTTGTTTGTAATTTATACTCATAATCCAGTCCTTTCAAGGAACGTTAAACTGAAAATATATAAAACTATTATTCTACCAGTTATATTATATGGGTGCGAAACATGGACTCTTACTTTAAGGGAGGAAAGGAGATTACAAGTATTTGAGAATAAAGTACTTAGGAAAATTTTTGGACCAAAGAGAGATGAACAGACAGGTGAATGGAGAAGACTACATAACAATGGACTACATGGTCTTTATAGGAAGCCAGATATAATAAGAACAGTTAAGTCTCGTAGACTGCGATGGGCAGGACATGTTGCACGTGTGGGGAATGAAAGACTTGCATGGAAGCGTCTTGTAGGAAAGCCAGAGGGAAAACGCCCAGTTGGTAGACCAAGAATGAGGTGGGAGAATAACATTAACAATGATTTGAGGGAAGTAGATTATACAGGGAATGATTGGAAAGCATTAGCTCAGGATAGGGATGTGTGGAGAGCTTATGTCCGTGCGGCCATGAACCTACGGGTTCGATAGTGCCAGTGAGTAAGTAAGTAATCCAGTGTAAGATGTAATCTGCTGTATTTTCAAAATTCAATTTTTATAGAATCTCTAAATTTCTCGAGAATTTCGCAGATTCTCTAAGTTTGATAAATATGTTTAATTCATAATAGTTGAACTTCATCTAATGCTCAATGGGGATCTTAAACTACCCTATACCATTCCATACTCCGAATTCATTTTTATCCTTGACTAGCTAATACCTGGCGTGCGCTGCTACACCTAAATAAATGATGTGTTTTTACGTTTAGTTGAATAAGTAAAAAGGTAAAATAATTATAAATTTGCTCTCTTCGTTATTGCAACTAAAACAATAATAAACTAATTAATTCTATTTCCAAATTACCTTTCATACAATCCAAATAGTAAATAAAATTTCGTCTTCCAACATTTAATATTCAAGCAATCACTATAAGTAAAGCAATATCGTAATTATTTTTAAATATAACATGCTGATTACCTGGCGTTGCCCGCGAATCTACGTATCCCTATGTACTTGGCATAAATGAGCTGAAACACAAAATTCGTTATAAAAGAATACCCTCCGTGCGCTGCTACGCTTACACGGGAATCTACTTATCCCGATCTTCTTGGCATCAATGAAAGACAAAAATGATTATTGTGAGTTATCCGTAAAAGATAAAAATATGCTGTCGCGGACTTTTTTGTAGAATTTGTTTTAGATATTCAATTCTGTGTACTTTAATTTTGTGTATTTGTTATGATTTAGGCAGCGTAAGCCATTTAAGCGTCAAAATAGGGACTTCATTTCACGTTTTTCTCTACAAAGGGTGATTTTTAGGGGTGAAAGGGTTGAGTATCACAACTATCTTATAGCCTATGTTCATCCCGGGAATCTCCTGAACATTTTGCAAGAAGCCCCATCACAATCGGATCAACGGTATGGCCGCGCATAAAGTACGAACAAACAAACATTCATTTTTATATATTAGACTAGCCTACCCGGCAGATGTTGTCCTGCCCGAACGTTCAATTCTAATGTCATGGGCGGACGAAAAAAAACTGTTACTTTTTTTACCATAAAATTCAGCAATTAGGACATTTTTGTCTTCATGAACATTAGAAGTGTACTTTGCAGAAAGTTAAGAACAATCATATAACAATTATATTAAAAAGATAAATTGATGAGAGTGAGTCAAAGCATTTTTTTTTTTTTTTTTTTTTTCCAGCTTGATTTAATTTCTGACCCACTGTGCACCGGTCCCATATTGGCCGAAATTCCATGAGAAAAATTTCTTCCCCCGCAGAGACTCGAACCAGCGTAAGTCCCGTAGTTCTGCGCCAAGACTTCTTGCCTTAACCACTCGGCTACGGTGTGAGACTCTTGGTATCAATGAAAGACAAAAATGGTTATTGTGAGTTATCCGTAAGAAATAGGGGACTCTTGATATCAATGAAAGACAAAAATGGTTTTTGTGAGTTATCCGTAAGAGATAAGTATATGCTGTCGCGGACTTTTTTGTAGAGCTTTTTGAGATATTCAATTCTGTGTACATTAATTTTGTGTATTTGTTATGGTTTTAGGCAGCGTAAGCCATTTAAGCGTCCAAAGAGCTACTTTTTTCACGTTTTCCACTACAAAGGGCGATTTTTAAGGGTGTAGGAGTTGAGTATCACAACTCTCTTATAGCCTATGTTCATCCCGGGAATCTCCTGAACATTTTGCAAAAAACCCCATCACAATCGGATCAATGGTATGGCCGCGCATAAAGTACGAACAAACAAACATTAATTTTTATATATAAGATTATGAATATCAAATACAAACAACTAATAGGCCTAGGCCTAAAATAAAGATTTTTTTTCTTCTGAGACCCTAGATTCCTTATCTCAAATTAATCCCTTATCTAATTATTTTTTTCTTCGATTTAAATTATTTTATTTATATACAGAACTTCAATGTTTACACATCTTTCTGTGCCTAAAGTTTTATTTTTCTTCTCCACTCTTCTCTCTCCATCCAATCCATGTCATCCAGTCATCTTGCTCTCATTCCAGCTCTTATTTCCTGCATCCACGAGTTTCGAGGTCTTCCTCTCCTCCTTCTTCCAGGTCGATTTAAATTATATATCAATAATTATTTGTGTAACTGACATTTACAATCAGTTTTACAAAATAACTTGTACTTTTTTTAACTGTGAGTTTTTGCCTCATTATCAGATAAAAAATGCAGATGATTAAGATGATCATAAAACAGAAATATATCAAGAAATATTTTTTTTTTCAAATGTCCCAGGTTGTCTTTCGACATTCCTGGTCTTCTCTCCTGGCATGGCGTACTCGTAACCCACTTATGAGATTGGGGCGCCTGGAAAGCGGGGTTACGTTGCCCCGATGATATGATGGTCGATGATGATGATAGTGGTGCGCTAAGAGAGTCCCTAATCCTAACCTTAATCTAAGATGAATATGAATGATGATGATTGCGATGGCCATATGATTTCGGGGACCATTTGGGCCTTAAAGTTTTCCTGACATTTGTGTTACAGGTGAGGAAAAACCCCGATAAAAAACTCACCCAAAAAGCTGTCCCGACCCGGGCCCGCTGCGTGACAAGGCAGCACGATACCCCGAGACCACAGCGGTGGACAATATATTTTATATTTAGTATCAATAAAACACCTTCCTAGAAGAACAGCAGTAAATCTCTTCAGATTGGAAACGGGCCATAATTGTCTGGATGACCACCTTCATAGAATAGGATTTGTCCCTAGAACTATGGGATGCTCCTTGTGTGGAGAAAATGTTCTCCTAAACAAGGAGCATTTTCTAAATTGCAGGCGACTTGATCCCGAGAAAAAGGGACAGGAAAGACATTGCAGGACTTTATTGGGAGGTAAGAGGACTTTTGGTGTAAACCAAGCTCTAGCCATTTGAAAACAACGACATATTTAGTATCAAAGATTTCATTGAAGACTAACATAGTCATTGGAACTTTTTCTTTCAATCACTCCAATAAATAGGCCTAGTATGAAATAAATTTATGTCTGATTTGACGTACATTATAGGATGTGTGTAATCCGATCTTGAAAGAAGACAAAAGGAATATACAAAGATAAAAGAGGACATAAAAAATAATACAAAGATACAAGAGGACATAAAAAGAATGCGCCAAGAAAAGACTATAGATTTCTTAGTGTATATATAAAACCCATTAAGAAAATTATTATAGAAAGTACATGGACATGCAGTAGTTAGGGAAGTGAGACATGATTCAGCTCTGAGTAATGTTGGATTGAAGCATCCATTCATTGAAAAATCCCGTGCATGACCTGTTTTCGCGTTGCCGCTATTCCTCACGCTTCTCTGGTTTCCGCCACAAAAATGTCGATAGACACGTGATAACAACCTACTTTGATATTCATAATATGGCGTCAATTTTTTTAACGATTTAAAGATATTCATTTAACTTCGAAACATTATTTGCTGAATTTCGTTCAACTTGAAAGCAAATTAGAGAAAAATTATATTTCATCCCCTAATGTGACCGAATATTCCGATACAAAATATATGCCTATCTGGATTAATTTTTTTAAAAAATCACACAGCAAGGGGGGAGGTATTTTTAAATTAAATATAAAGCAGTGAATAATTATTTTGTGGTAATGAAATTCCAACACGGTATACTCCTTTATTAATGAATCAACTAAAAAGAAACATGGTACTACAGATCTAGAAAGATCTTGGCCTACCAGCTAGCTGCTGGTCTCACATTCACATGTGTTAATCACAGAGATGGACGACCATCCAGCTGGTATACGGGTGATTTTTTATTAAGGTTACATTTGGTCCCTATGTCAAGTTCCTCGCCCATTATAACTGGTTTTCTTAACCTGGAGCCGCATTAAACTACACTAATTACTCATAATGCTGTGCGGGCATCTGTCCGATATTGGTCAATATTCCATGAGAAAATATATGCCCCTTTCCCCTGGGGACTCGAACCAGACCAAGTCTCGTAACTCTGCACCAAACCATCATGCCTTAAACCCCTCGGCTATTGCGTTGGCCAAGGGATCAAATTACAAACGAAGATACTAGATCTGTATTAAATATTGGTACAATTTCTATCACGATAGAAGAATGCATATAAAAAGAGTAAAACCATCTTAAAATATGCACTAAATTAGAAAACCAAAACTGTAAACAAAATAAACGAGAAATCAGACTTTGTGCACGTTAACTCGATCATGATATCGGAACACATGCCTCACCTGAACCTTTAACCAAGAAGAGAATGACGACGATTGCCTTCACAACTAAAGGGGGGGGGAAAAATCTTAATTAGGTTGGTCGATCCCGGGATTTGAAATCGAGATCTCCCGAATACGAGTTTCATACGTTACCCTTCTGAGCACGATAACTGGTAGTTATCGTGGTTCTGAGCATGACATCGCATCATGGGTCTGAACCAACTCGTTCGGCGAGAGAATATACAGTAGGTGCATTTTACTTACTCGTACAATGAAATTTGATCAATGTTTTCTTAATTTATGTAGAAAATGTAAAACGCAAAAAAAAAGTGCTACAGTCATTTTTTACAACTCTTGAGATAAACAATTTTAGTCAATTTCCAATATCTTCAATAAAGATAATCTCTTAAAAATTGACTTTTCTTTTTTCAAGTTGTAGAGAACTTAAGCAAGTCTTCCCCAAGTAAAATCCTTATGTGAAACAGAAACCTTTCAAGTGCATTTGATTAGGTAATTCCTTGTCCTGGACTAGAGCCAACAGCATACGGTGAACACAAATCAATTTGTGCAATAATGTGTAAAAAAAATAACTAAAATGGTAGCATGTTCATAAGATTAGTAATGTGTCACATTTAAATTTTGTCAGTAGAACTCACTTTTTTAGAAAAAAATGTATTTAGTTATCTTGAAGGCGCTTTAGTAGATTTAAAATTATATTGTAGATATGCACAATTCGAGAGAAAAAAATCAAATGGAAAAAATTATCTTTATATATTTAGGCCTACCTTATCGCGGTGGATTGGCTTGCGTGCCTAAATTGACCCCAAAGCATTGCTAGCGAAAGGGTTACCTATGCCGGACAGGTCGAAGGCGATAAGCCAAAATAAAAGTAGATACCTTGGTTGAAAGAGTGGCGATCTTGCAAGTAAAATACAACCGTCAAGAAACGCAGAAATGCGTTCCACTGGGGTTAAATTTTTCGTTCTATAGTCCATAATTCTCCATAATCTCCCATTCGGTTCTCCGGGTAGTCACTACTTCATGGAATCCATGCCAAAGGCTCAAACATAAGGACATATTCTTAAGAACATGGGATGTTTGGAAATACACCGTGTCCCATTCAAACCTCCCGCATTTTAATTAATCGTAACTCTCAAAGTATGCGGAATTATGAACTGAGGTAGTAATAAAAGAAAGAGAAACTCAAAGAATTTTTTGTTTTCATTGTTGCAGTTAATTTATCTGTCGCATGTTGGACAATAATGACTAGAGGGCGGATTTATATGCACTAAAAACCATAAATATATGCATGCAACTATGCAGCAAAAAAGTTGAAAATATGCTCTTAAAATTAAAAAATGTGCACAAAATTAATTTTGTTTTTATAGTAAAATACACTATTTTCTCACATCATTTCATTTATTTTTTATGAAGCAACAATTGTAATATTTTTACTTTTCTGCTCCTAATTGAAGTTAATAATTGTATTTTATAGCGTCATTCTCAATAATCTTGTCTGTAATATCACCTTACTTTATTGTATATGAAAAGACATTCAGTGCAGAATTATATTGATTTAATAATGTAATAAACTGATAATAAGTTATTTAAAATACTCGCATGTTTGTAACATACTTTGGCATAGGACAATTTTTCCATTTGTTGTTAATGTATGATTCCCACCAATCCATTGATGAAGGAAAGATATTTTACTGGATTTTTCCTTCGGCATTAAAAACACTTGTCTTGGTCCACTAACACTCGCAAAATGGTAATTGAGAAAATAATTTAGACTTCGATTCCCGATTTGTTTTGTCACTGTGGTCAATAATGTACAGTAGGCTTCATTTGTGTCAAATTAAGTATATTGTGCACACATAAAAGAATATTATTTCAGGAATGATTTTTGAGTCTTTGTCGTGTATGCCGACAGTCACAATAAAGCTTATGTTCAAACTTCAAAGAATATCGCCGGTTGAAAACGAATACAAGGAAATTACCACCAATAAACTGTCCATTGTTGGCAAGCACTTTCATCTCTTCCGAAATCTTCCTTTCAGGAAATGATTTAGGCCAGATTGTTTTATTGACCTGTTGAAATCTAATACTGCAGACCCCCTGCTTGGCATTGTCACTGTTGTGCGAAAAGGCGAAATAGGGATGCTGGCTTTCTAAGAAAACAAGATTGTCTTCATTTGCAAAAAACGTATCAATAAAGCAGAAACTCGTCATTTTATGGGGTTACAAACTGATATTCTAATATTAGATAGAGAAAAAAAGTATAATATATACACCCATATGCACATTTAGTTAAATATGCGCTAATCCCGTGAATATGCATTTATATGCACTATAAAATGTTGCCTATTGATTTCAAATGACATGAAATGCATTTTCCTGTTCTATGCATATGTTTATCTTTGAAGGAATAAAACATGCAAATATGCACAAATCCGCCCTCTAATAAGGGCATAAAACCACGTTCGCCAGACATCACTCCACTGGACTTCTTCCTCTGGGGATATGTAAAAGACCGTGTGTTTGCGACTCCAGTACAAGATCTTCATGATTTACGAACCCGTATCCTTGACACAATTGCAACAGTACCAATGGACATGTTGGACAGAATGTAGCACGAAATCGAATACAGACTTGATATTGTTCGTGCTATTAATGGTGTACATATAGAGGTGTTTTAGTGTGTGGCAATGAAAATTCTTTGAGTTTCTGTTTCGTTTAATACCGGCCTCATTTCATAATTCCGCATACTTTGTTAGTTATGATTAATTAAAATGTGGGAATTTTGAATGGGACACTCTGAATTATCGCGGGAATTATATAAATCGCCCTTGGATATAGTCGCTTTACAGGAAGTTAGATGTTCAGGAGAAGGTATTCAGGAATCAAGAACCTTTGCAACATAGTATGGGGGTGCAGCGAGACCTGAACGGCTGTATTTCTGTGTGTCATGATTTTTATGAAGTTCGTTGATTAATTTTTTTAATCATCTTCATGATAGGCCGTCGGCCTGTTCCGCTCTCAGAATTCATCTTCCCATCGTCTTCTACGATGTCCCACATCTCTATAGCCTTGAGCTTGGTACAACAATGCTTGTTTTGTAATTTTTTTTCGGAGCTAGCCAAATGTTGGATTTCATTATCAGTGCCCATTTCATCATAATTACCATTTCATAATATCATTCAAAATTAATGGTATTATGAAATGGTAATTATGATGAAATGGGCACTGATAATCAAATCCCAATTCAACATTTGGCTAGCTCCGAAAATAAAAAACTTAAAAATAAATCTCAATTAAGTCGGTCGGTACCAGGATTCGATGCCGGTACCTCCTAAATATGTTAAATGTTATCCCTGATCTAATTCGTTAGGTTGTAATAGTCTATTTCGTTCTGCAAATTATAAATAACACCCCGATATTCATACTATGACAATTTCCATTATAAAATGTTTATATATTTTATTTATTTTTAAATTTAGTGCGAAATTTCATACCTAATAATTTCATACCTAAAATTCTGAATTCCATAATCACTTATCATCGTAGACATGACAACAGCAATGCTTTCATTCCTTTATTTTAATTCTAGTAGATCTATAGACAGTATACAAAGAAATATTTTTGTTACAATTTTTTTAATGAATAGATGTTATATATTTTCTTTCTCTCTTATTCGGTTTTCACTCTCTATCCAAAACTTTCTTTTGTCTTCATTTCCTGTGGTCCTTTTTTCTCTCTCTCCCCCTCTCTCTCTCTCTCTCTCTCTCTCTCTCTCTCTCCTCTCCTCATCTCCGTCTCTCCCTCTCTCTCTCACCTCGTCTCTCCACTCCTCTCTCGTCTCTCTCTCTCTCCTCTCTCTCTCTCTCTCTCTCTCTCTCTCTCTCTCTCTCTCTCTCTCTCTCTCTCTGTCTCCTGTTATTGCAAGATTTCTTTATTTATTACTTACTTACTTACTTACTTACTTACTTACTCACTTACTTACTCACTGGCACTATCGAACTCGTAGGTTCATGGCCGCGCGGACATAAGCTCTCCATACATCCCTATCCTGAGCTAATGCTTTCTAATCATTCCCTGTATAATCTACTTCCCTCAAATCATAGTTAATGTTATTCTCCCACCTTCTTTCTTGCTCTACCAACTGGGCGTTTTCCCTCTGGCTTTCCTACAAGAAGCTTCCATGCTCGTCTTTCATTCCCCGTACGCACAACATGTCCTGCCCATCGCTGTCTACGAGACTTAACTGTTCTTATCATATCTGGCTTCCTATAAAGACCATGTAGTTCATTGTTATGTAGTCTTCTCCATTCACCTGTTTGTTTATCTCTCTTTGGTCCAAACATTTCCCTAAGTACTTTATTCTCAAATACTCGTAATTTCCTTTCCTCCCTTAAAGTAATAGTCCATGTTTCGCACCCATATAATATAACTGGTAGAATAATAGTTTTATATGTTTAACGTTTTTTTTTTACTGAAAATTATTTGATATAATATTTTAAGTTACCAAAGAAAGTTACGCAATTCTCGTATAAAGCAATCGAACATATGTTAATACTCTAAAGTAGAATTAGAAAACAATGACTCTAAATAGATACAAACTGCACACAACTCTAAATTAATTTCAGAATTACCTACAAAGGCAACCGTGCCACCTTTCCTTTTATCACTGGCCATAAAGTGAATATGGATATGGAACACTTATGATCATGGTAAGAAATAGTTTTATTGACAAATGCTGAACATTCGGTATCTATATTATTAATATTAATTCCACGATATGTGCGTATTTATATAAATTACACAAATACTGCTGTCTGTCCCTGTCACACTCGTAGGCCTATCTGTATCCGAGATTCGCGTGACAAAACCTGCCGCGGTCGGTAGTTTTTTTTTTCTGGGCGTAAAAATCCTGAGTATGAGTTCCTTAGGAAAGGGACTAAAGCTGTGGGTTACGCGCTGTAGATTTACGGAACATAAAATAAACTCAAAGAGGCCTCTAACAAAAATTTGTTGGCCCTTACACGCCTAGATTTGAATTGAAATGCTTATGACCTGAGTTGTTAATAAAATACTACCTATAGAACACTGGTATAATTTTCACGAGATACTGGCTTAAGCAATGTGAAAAATAGTTGCAATAAAAATCCTGATGGTCCACATTTTTCGTCGTAAACTTCCTTTCAAATTTGGCATTTACAAAAATTACAATTATTCTTATTATAGTTCAATTAAACGTATTTAAAGATGGAGTAATCAACTAGAGTTAAAAGAAGTTAACAAGTAATTTTGCATCCTTTTAAGAAATGTACTAATTATCCATATTTTAATATTCTGAAATTCAGTTAGGGTCACATACACCGATTTTTTAATTAAAAATAAATTTTCTTTAAGTATTTGATACCCATATTTAGATATTATTATGACTTATGATGCATTTTTAATTAGGGCAACTTTTGTTTCCATTTGCCCTTGTGTTTTTTTTAGCTAATTATGTTTATATTCATAATTTTCTCATTCACACTAATAACTATTTAATTGTATATCTACTCGATGGTCTAGGGGTTAAGTTCTTTGCCTTTGGTTCTGAGAGTCGGTGGTTCAAACTCGGTCGGGATCGATGAATTTTTAAATTCAGGTGAAAAGTCATGCCGGATGGACTTTAAGTCATGGATCCCGAATCTGAAGATTCTCGGGTGACAAAAGAACCCGATTCCGATTGAGGGTCTTTCCACTTTTCAGCGGTTGCCCTTTTACCAGCCGGCTGCTGGCCCTTCACATCCACATGTGTCAATCACAGAGGTAGATGATCAACAGCCAGTGTAGGGGTGACATGTGGTTAGCATGTCGAGTCCCCCAGCCGTTATAGCTGGTTCCTCAACCTGGAGCCGCTACTTATTGTAGCTACCCAATTGCCTCACGATGCTGGGTGGGCACCGGTCCCATACTGGCCGAAATAACATGAGAAAATTTCTTCCCCCATGGAGACTCGAACCAGCGCAAGTCCCGTAGCTCTGCGCCAAGGCTTCCTACCTTAACCGCTCGGCTACGGCGCGGGACCAAAAGAACCCAAAGCCTAAAAAAGAGCCTCTGAGCAAAATTTTATCGGTCCTTCTCATTCAAATAATAACTTTAGATCTCTTTGAAGCGATGAAACTAAACATTTCGTCATTTGCCGGCATATGTAGGGAAATAAGCGTAACTAAATTAGCCTGGTTAAGAAATTCCCGCAAGGGAGCACCCTTTCCCACATTGGTACGTAAGGGTATATATATATATAGTCGTATACTTATTTCTTCATTTCATAGTCTCTTTTCTTCATGGCTTTTTTTTCCCCCTACGAATTTTCAACGTCGCAAAATTATATAATGAGGCCAGGGATCGAGCAAAGAACGTTTGATTTTAAGCATTGTTTAGAAATCAGTATCAATTAAGAAACTAAAAATTATCTACTAC
Organism: Diploptera punctata; assembly: GCA_030220185.1. NCBI lineage: Eukaryota > Metazoa > Arthropoda > Insecta > Blattodea > Blaberidae > Diploptera > Diploptera punctata. The sequence goes on from JASPKZ010000006.1 coordinate 176,793, forward strand.
CCACGATATTTTATCTTTAGATCTAATTACAGTTTTCTCAAATTCTCTTCATAGTTCTCGTGCGTGAATTTCGGAACATATTGTATGATTTTAAGTAATGAACAAATGCATTTATATCATTGGTAGAAATTCTTCTTAAATATCGCTTCAATCTTTACTATGAGTAAATGAAATTCCCGGTGAGTAAACCAACCAAAATACACTGTATGAAAACGTTTGCTTGTAGAATTCTGAGGTTAGTACGAATTTACTGCTGAATAAGTCAGCTCCTACTCCACAGTCCTATACCCTGTCCGCTCTTAAAGCGATCCTCGTCAGAACAATACCATGTGACCTGCTCGCTTGTCATTGGTTGTGGACACCAACGTACGTTGTAGAAGCAATAAGTACGCGAAAAAGTAGTTCCCTTCATTAAATTAAAAATATGTCCTTTGAATATACTAGTTATTCTTCGTGAATGAAAATCATAACATTCAAAATATAGAAAATATTCTAAAATATACCTAATCAATAATTACAACATAAAATAGTTTATTACATATGGGTGATGCATATGAGCCATGCTTCAGTCGATTCTCATGAAACAAAATGGTTGAAAGTATTGAGTCTTCTGTTGATGTGTCGTCATCTCCCTGTCAAAAGTGAAAGTAATTGTGGCGCGAATGGCGGAAGAATGTTGCTTCTACAACGTACGTCGATGCCCATAACCAATGAAAAGTGAGCAGGTCACATGGTTTTGTTTTGACGGGGATCACTTTAAGAGTGGACGGGGTATATTAGTAATATGTATACAACGTAGATTTTTTAGGAGGGCGGGAGAGGATTGTTTAGTGCTATATGAAATATTGTCCTCCATTTTTTACTCACACATAGCTTGTTCTTAATCCGTCTCCAAACACTGAAATGTTGCATACGTCTGTTATTGGACCCTGTATTGAAACTGCCATTTATAACTGGTTATGATGAAAAATAATCCTATGTTATAGTTTTGTAATTTGCCTCACAATTGGGGATACCTGGAGACTGAATAATAGGCCTATACAGTTTTGAAAATTCGTCTGCTTAATATTTTCACCATAACATCTAGACATAAATGGTGTTTTGTAGCATCATTTGAAAACGACTTTCTAATAAGAAAATAACAGTTCTGATGTTATAAATTAGTAATCATTTACAAATATGTTCTGTGGTAAAATTTTAGATTAAAATTAATACAAAAATTACATAAGTAAAATTTAAATGTGCTTGGTTTTAAACAGAGATATGAGAGAACTCACAAGAAGACAAATTCATAGAGGCAAGGAATAATTACGGTACGTTAAAAATATTTGAATTTCCATGAAAATTATTTCAGACTATTGCAGCGGAATATTAAATTATCATATGAATAATTTTTTCTCGTATGGCTTTGACAATCTTATAGCCTACTTATTTCACCAGCCCAAAATAAATAAATGGGGATAGTGCCCAGAACCAAGAAATAAGCATATAACTAAGATTTGAACTAATTTATAATGGGACATAAAGTAGGGTATAGCAGACTCGTAAACTTTCTTCTCTTAGCCTACAGCTTCATATTGGTTTAGATTGGCCCTTGTTCATTTAATACATATATATAAAAGGAAATCTCCCAGTTGGTAGACCAAGAATGAGGTGGGAGAATAACATTAACCATGATTTGATGGAAGTAGATTAAACAGGGGATGATTGGAAAACATTAAATCAGGATAGGGATGTATGGAGAGCTTGTGTCCGCACGGCCATGAACCTACGGGTTCTATTGAGCCAGAGAGTATATATATATATATATATATATATATATATATTTGTCCACCGCTGTGGTCTCGAGGTAGCGTGCTGCCTTGTCACATAGCGGGACCGGGTTCGATTGCCGGTCGGGACAGGCTCCTGGGTGAGGTTTTTTTCGGGGTTTTTCCTCACGTGTAAGACAAATGTCAGGAAGCTTAGGGCCCAACAGTCCCCGAAAATCATCCGGCCATCATAATCATCCTTATCATTATCATCCTTCACCGGTGTGGAAAACAACGGGAAGCTACCACACCTATAATTCCCTAGTAAAGCTGCAAAGCATAGAATGAAAATGCTATGATTGCAGTGAAAGACCTGCCCTCGGGCAGAATTACTGTGGATGGATATATATGTAGGCCCTATGTATGTAGATAAAATGTGAAGTGATCGCACTAAAGGCCTAAGAGACTTTGGGCTAGCACTTTTTTTATTTAGACAATCGGCACTTGATGTCAGCCGGGTTGTCAGTCCTGCGTGACGGCCTCCTTTACCCCCAGAACACGCGTCTGGTACTCATTTCCCTTAGAGGCTGAGTCGACTCTAGGGCCATGGTGCCACCAGAAAGTTTTGGTCAGTTTAAAAATCGTGACCGCACCGGGACTCGAACCTTCGATCTTCCGGTCTGTAGCGTATTGCCTTAACCATCTACGATATATAAACTTTCTGCGTCCAGCGTCGAAGATCAGAGTCGGCCTATTAATTTTATCTGTATTCCTATAAATTGACTTCCGATTAGTTTAAATATTTCTTTTTCTTCTCTTAATCCTATGCTTACAGCCTGTTGGGAAACGAGTTTTTTCCATTTTTGTTGTGGTCTTCCTGTGGATTTGCTGCCAATTGGAATATTACCTCGTTTGATTTTTGATAATCTGTCATCTCTCAATCTTGAGACAAGGTTATTCCATTCTTATCTCCTTCTTGATCCCACTTCAATTATGGACTGAATTTTACATTGTTTCCGAATATAGGCATATTCATTTCCGATTCTAACATACGTATTTTCCTTATTATTTTCTAAGTATAATAATTTATTTTGTTTCCAACATTTGTTTTATTTCAAATGTTTCGGCCATTGTTTCAGAAGCATGAATGTGGACAGGTCGTACTACATATTTATTAATTCATAGGCCTACTTTAGTTTCTGATACTGCAATACTTTGCTTTCCATCTTTGCTTCGTGATCTCTGATTGTAGAATTCCCATTACTCGTAAGTTCTGTGCCTAAATATAAAATCCATAGTCTGATTTATAATTTTTCCTTGAATTTCTAATTTACATCATCGTGGGTTCAAATAATACAATTAGAGATATTGATTTTTTAATTGAACATTTCATATTGTGTTTTTGACACTCATTTATAAAACAGTAGGCGTTTCAGATTATCTTCAGAGTAACTAATTAATAACATTAACATAATTAAACAAATGTCAGTCCCCGAAAATCATCCGGCCATCATTATCATCATCATTCACCGGTGTGGAAAGCAACGGGAAGCTACCACACCTATAATTCCCTAGCAAAGCTGCAAAGCATAGCATGAAAATGTTATGATTGCAGTGAAAGACCTGCCCTATGGCAGAATTACTATGGATGGAACATAATTAAAAACAATTTGAATAATATTAAATCAACCAGAATTTCTCGTTGTACAGATTACAACACTTATTCTGAGATTTTAGACGCCCATACGTTTGTATTTTTAATCTGTAAGGATATTTTAGAAGTATAACCCTTAAATTCGCAATGTATCCTTTTGGATATATGAGTTTGTTCAGTTAATTTAATATTTTAAATAAATCAGAATAAAACGAACAAAAAGAAACCACTTAAATGTGTGTCTAATTATACAAATATACCTAATTATAGCAGTTATAAAATATTCCGTTTTCACTGCGGTCCGCCACATTCAAATAGGCCTAACTATCAGAAGAAATTAGTGTTTTGCCAATTTAAGGGATAATAGGCGTTTATTAAATGTAGACAGAAAACACTATCAAATACAGAATTAGTTTTAGGATAATATATTATAATTTGAGCGTTTCAAAGCAAAAAAAAAGTAGAGCAAGAATTTCGTAATACTTTGCGTAAGATAGGCCTATTATAGTTCAAATTTAAGCGTGGATAACCGACTTAACATATTTAGTCGTGGAATGTATTCTCAACACGAGGAATTCATTAAAATGAAATTACGCGAATAAAATTATTATAATCAAATTGCAACAGTTAAAAAATTTTAAAATAAAGGTAAGGAAGTGTCCGAACGAGTATAGTTGAATGCTTGCCACATTATTTTTTTTACCTTGAGATTGCCAGGTAGTTTTATGTTAATAAAGACAGGAAGTTGAACACAGAAGTCAACACAAGAGGGTAGTTTTGGGAATGTTGCCGATTACAAACTTTTACCTACACCTAAAAAATACGACTTCAAACTATTCTCAAAACCAGAAAATATGCTAAATTTCCACAGTTGAATGAAATCAAAGATTTAAATACTTTATAAAATGTTTGTTAACAGGTGAATGGAGAAGACTTCATAACAGTGAACTACATGGTATTTATAGGAAGCCAGATATAATAAGAACAGTTAAGTCTCGTAGACTGCGATGGGCAAAACATGTGGCACGAATGGGGAATGAAAGACGTGCATGGAAAATGTTTTTAGGAAAACCAGGAGGAAAACGCCCAGTTGGTAGACCAAGAATGAGGTGGGAGAATAACATTAACTATGATTTGAGGGAAGTAGATTTTACAGGAAATGATTGGAAAGTATTAGCTCAGGATAGGGATGTATGGAGAGCGTATGTTCGCGCGGCCATGAAACTACGGGTTCGATAGTACCAGTGAGTAAGTAAGTACATTTTTATTTCATTATAAAGTTTCATACAATAGATAAAAACTGTGAAATTAATGTTTTTATGTTTTGTTCATTGAATTCCATGCTTTTCATATTCCGCCGACTTTTAAAACTTTTAAAAAACTCGATGGCGCGATAGCCTAGAAAGGCCTAGGCCTATCAGCCGGCTGCTGGCCTCACATCCACATGTGTTAATGACAGAGCTGGATGATCATCTAGCCGATATATGGATAACATGTGGTCAGCATGTAGGATTCCCCAGTTGTTGTAACTAGTTTTCTCAACCTGGAGCCGCTACTAATTCTAGCCACCCGAATTTCTCATGATGCTGGATGGGCACCAATCCCATATTGGCCGAATCTCCATTAGGAATTTTGTTTTCCCATGGTGACTTGAATCAACGCAAGTTCTGTAGTCTGCACCAAGACATTATGGCTTAAACCGCTCGGCTACGGTGCGGGACTGAAACATTTGAGGCATTATTTTTTTTTGTCCAATACCACCGGGTTGTTTTACATTTTTGGGATGCTCTCTTGGCTTTGGCAGACTTGTAACTCACTTCTGAGGTTGGGGTGCCTGGAATTTGGAGTTACGTTACCCCGATGATATCCATCCATCCATAGTAATTCTGCCCTAGGATGCTTTGCAGCTTTACTAGGGAATTGTAGGTGTGGTAGTTTCCCGTCGCTTTCCACACCGGTGAAGGATGATGATGATGATGATGATGGCCGGATGGTTTTCAGGGACCGTTGGGCCATAAGAATCTTGACATTTGTCTTACAGGTGAGGAAAAATCCCGAAAAAAAACCTCACCCAGGAGCCTGTCCCGACTGGGAATCGAACCCGGGCCCGCTGCGTGACAAGGCAGCACGCTATCTCGAGACCACAGCGCAGCGGTGGACACCCGATGATATGATGGGCGATAAATAATAACGACGCACCAGAAGAGTCGTTAAACCTAAACTTAACACAATTCCAGTTTATGGGCAAACCACAGGAACAAGAAAGAATTCTTGTCTGAGCGGGAATCGAACCTGGTACTTCATGAATTGTAGTCAGATGCTCTGATCACATAGACCAAGAATGGGATGGGAGAATAACATTAACTATGATTTGAGGGAAGTAGATTATACAGGGAATGATTGGAAAACATTAGCTCAGGATTGGGATGTATGGAGAGTTTATGTCCGCACGGACATGAACCTACGGGTTCGACAGTGCCAGTGAGTTAGTTAGCTCTGATCACAAGATCGTGAGGCTGGTAATTTGAATCATTATTTCAAAGATAACTTGAGTTTCTATTTAGGCAGTGAAGGGTAACGTAAATGAAACCATTGTTACAATTTGATAAGATAACAGTTTACCAAGGCAGTTGCCTCAAGCGATAATGTTTAGACTCGAATACGAGATATCCCGGGTTCATACCCCGGTGCCGACTAACCTGACAGTTTTTTTCCTGATTTTTCTCGATCGTCAAAGCAAACGCTAAGTTGGAATTTTAGAACGCATTTAATTCATATTCACATAGTATCTATCATAAATAATTACAAGTATCAAACAGAAGCTACATAACCTTAAATGTAAAACGCGTCTATAAACAATAAAATACGAAGAAAACTAATATGAATTATGTCCGAAGAAGGCAATGACAATTTATTGTTCTTGTTTACGTTACTTTTTGATCCCATGCTTATTTATAGATGCTTAACATGTAAGTTAACAACGCGTCTACAATCTTTGATTCTATCCATGGTCGTGTCTATACCGTAATTATATGTTATTGTGAAAGTTCACTGAGTTCATATTATGAAATAGTGATTATGATACAGTGAATCGTTAATGAAATTCCAAGTCAGTTTTTGTCTTCACGATTGAGATAAACTAAATAGCTAAAAACTTTAGATTGCTCGAATTTGTACTTGGGGTCTCCCGAATATGAGTTTCAAACGGTACCACCTGATCCCCCTGGTATCATCATTTCATCACCCTTATTTTTCTCTAATGGTATTTTGTCTTTTGTCCTTCTTGCAAAACCTTTGGTAACATAATCATTTACAAAGACTGCAGTTGGGTTAGATTTTTTATGTTGGTATGTAGATTTTACTCAGAAAAATTAAGGTTAATATATTTTCAGAGCAGAAGGTTGACATGTTTAACAAGTAATTTAAGAAAACTTTGTGATTATTTAACATATTTTTTATCCGTTATTTCATCGTGATCTGGATTTAGGTTAAGTTTAGGTATAAAAACTCCTCTGGTGCTTCATTATTATTCATCAATCATCACATATCATATCATCGGTGTAACGTAACTCCGCCACTTACGAAGTGGGTTACAATTCTGAATGCCAGGAGAGAATGCCAAAAATAACAAAAGACAGCTTGGTGGGATTGATTTTTTTTTTGTGAAATTTTCAACATAAAATTTATATGCAAGTCTAACAATAATCGCTTGAAAAACAAATAATCTGAAGCAAACAAATTCAGTAGATTTTGAGGAACACCAAGGCATTTAGGATAACATGAAGGCTGCCCATTTCTTCCTAAAAAAACTAAAGAACCAACTGAATCCTGTTCATATCTTCAATTTTAAATTCTCTGAATCTTACTTTATTATTTAAAATTTTGGAAGAGAATTGAAGTACGATATTGACTCGTTCATGTAGATCTATTAAATTACATAATAAAGTCTGTAAGCTATTAACTAACTAACTCACTGGCACTACCATGGCCGCGCGTATATAAGCTCTCCATACATCCATATCCTGAACTAATGTTTCCAATTATCCCCTGTATAACATACTTCCTTCAAATCATGGTTAATGTTATTCTTCCACCTCATTCTTGGTCTACCAACTGGGCAATTTCCCTCTGGTTTTCCTACAAGAAGCTTCCAAACACCTCTTTCATTTAGTTCAGGTAATTTAGACTTTATGGTGGATTGACCATGGGCTGGAAGATTTGGATTTGATCCCGACTAAATGAAGAACCGCAGATTTTTTCTTCAAATCATTTTTATCCACACTTGAACTCCTTACGCGTTCCAAAAACTTTCATACAGACTTGTGTGTGTGTGTGTGTGGGTGTTTTGTTATATTCATGTTTTAAAATGTATTTAAATATTTTATTAACTAACTCAATGGCATTATCGAACCGCGCGGACATAAGCTCTCCATACATCCCTATCTGACTTTAAATCATGGTTAATATTATTCTCTCTCCTCATTCTTGGTCTACCTATTAGGTGCTTTCCCTTTGGTTTTCCTACAAGGAATTTCCATGTCCCTCTTACATCTCCCATTCGTGTCACATTTCATGTCTATTGCAGTCTACGAGACTCAATTGTTCTTGTTGCATCCGGTTTCCCACAAAGATCATGTAGTTCACTTGTTTTGTAGTATTTTCCATTCACCTATCTGTTCATTTCTGTTTGTGCCAAAAATATTCCTAAGAACTGTATTCTCAAATACTCGTAATCCTTTCTCTTCCCTTAAAATAAGAGTCCATGTTTCGTATCCATATAATATAATTGGGAGAATAACAGTTTTTTAGTTTTTTTTAAATGCCCCAGGTTTGTCTTTCGACATTCCTGGTTTCTCTCCTGGCATGGCGTACTTGTAACCCACTTCTGAGGTTGGGGCGCCTGGAGGGCGGGGTTACGTTGTCCCAATGATATGATGGGTGATGATGATGATAATGGTGCGCCAGGGGAGTCCCTAATCCTAAGCTTAACCTAAGATGAATATGAATGATGATGATTGCAATGGCCATATGATATCGGGGACCGTTTGGGCCTAAAAGTTTTCCTGACATTTGTCTTACATTTGTCTTACAGGTGAGGAAAAACCCCGATAAAAACCTCACCCAGAAAAACTGTCCCGACCGGGGATCGATCCCGGGCCCGCTGCGTGACAAGGCAGCACGCTACCCCGAGACCACAGCGGTGGACTTTTTTTAGTTTATTTATTTATTTATTTGAGAAGTTGGGACAAGAGTCACTATAATCCATAACACATGCATTTCCAGAATTAAGCCTATATTTAATTTCTATATGCACCTCATTGATGTTTTGTAATTATTGTTCCCAAGTATTTTATTTCAACCACTTCTTCAAAATTTCCCTCATTTGTCATTAACTGTACATTTCCATTATATAATGTATTTCTTTGTGTGACCATATATTTAATTTTATTGATGTTTACTTCCAACCCCAAATTTCTTAGTGTTACAAATAGAGTGTCCGTGTCTCCTCGGTATCGCCTAATAATACTACATCAACAGCATAAACTAACGGCTTATTAATACCACTGAATTGTAGACTTTCTTCGTCCTCTAAATATTTGATGGCATGTTCTAGTATAAAATGGAATAGGCGTAGTACAAGAGGTAGTGCATCTCCTTGATTTAATTCATTGTGAATTTCAAAACTATCTGAAAAATATTTAATCAATTGAGTTGGTGTTTACTTGATGAAAATCCATATTTATTAATTAAATAAAAATAAAACGCAGTTTTATTTGATTTTCATATTTATTATATAATTCAGTGACAGCTGTTTCGGTACACTGTACCTTCTTCAGACATGTTAACAAATTATGATAATTTGTACCGAAACAGCTGTCACTGAATTATATAATAAATATGAAAATCAAATAAAACTACGTTTTATTTTTATTTAATTAATGAAAAATATTTGCCTACACGTACTCTTCTCTTTGTAGCATTTAGAGACATTCGAATAAATCTAACTTTTTAGGAACTCCGAACTCCAGCAGGATACTATATAATATATACTACAGTGGTATCTCATTACTCATCATCATCATGAACAAATTCGTTTTAGGCCATGTGGCCTGTACGGTAAACCTAGCGAAGATGGTCTTGATCTTTCCACCGATGTTTTGGTCTTCCTTGGTCCCTATGTCCAGTTGGGGTATATTGGAAGTATCTATATAGCCTATATAACTGCTCCCTCTTAATCATACGCCTTTTTTTTTAAAGTCTACATATAGTTGATACACATTGCTATTATATTTCCATTTCTTTTTTAAAAATTTGCCTTATATAAAAAATCGTATCCTTGTATATCTATATCTTCTAAATCCATCTATTACGTCGCCAATATAAGTAAATAAGGCTGGATAGTGGATATAAACATATATTTTTTTAGAATTTTGTACGAAATTGAATGTGATGAGATGCCACTGTAGTTGTGTCTCCTTTCTAATAGATTGGAGCGATAATTAATTGATTATAATCGATTCTTTCAATTTATTAGGAAGAGCATCTTTTTCCCAAATCATACTAAGCAACAGATGTATCTTGTCCGTCAATTTTTCTTCTCCGATTTTATCAGTTCTGCTAGAATCCCATCTGAACCTGATTTTATTATGCAATCTAATTTAGTGAATATAATAATAATAATAATAATAATAATAATAATAATAGCTTTATTTTACCTGGCAGGGACTGTATTTAAGCAGTTGAACCTGAGCAACAGATGGATGTGAATTGTTTTAAATAATTTGTACCAGATCTACTCAATGACCCCATAAGTACCGAGAAATGCCTTGACGTTGTTTATTTACCTTCTTGCGTTCATAGGCTTAAAATGTGTGGACACTTGCATACCATTTCCCATAATCCTTCATATACGTAGCATGATAACGGATAGGTAGGCCTATATCCTACATTAAAGACATTGTTCTAAAAAAATTAATTTCCTTGTCTAAATAATAGCCTGCTATATAGAATAGATTAATTAAAACTTACACGATACCTATCATTTCTGTAATAGCTATTCCTGTGACTCAAAGACCATCATTTTATGTGATGTCATTTGTGCTATTCAGATTATTGTTAAAATAGGACACGAAAGGAAATACGTCTGCGCCGTAGCCGAGTTAAGGCAAGATGCCTTGACGCAGAGCTATGGGACTTGCGCTGATTAGGGTCTCCATCCATAGCAATTCTGCCCGAGGGCAAGTCTTTCACTGCAATCATAGCATTTTCACTGCAATCATAGCATTTTCATGCTATGCTTTGCAGCTTTACTAGGAAATTATAGGTGTGGTAGCTTCCCGTTGTTTTCCACACCGGTGAAGGATGGTGATGATGGTCGGATGATTTTCGGGGACCGTTGGGCAGTAGGGTCTCCATGAGGAAGAAATTTTGTCATGGAATATCGGTCAATATGAGAACGGTGTCCACCCGGCATCTTGATGATTTTGGGCATCTACCATAAGTAGTGATTCCAGGTTGAGAAAACTAATTATAACGTCTGGGAAACCCGATATGCTGACCACATGTCACTCCTACACTGGTTGGATGATCGTCTACCTCTGTGATTAAGACATGTGGATGTGAGGCCAACAGTCGACTGGTAGGCCAAAGGCCTTATGGGCCTATCGCACCAAGGAGTTTGTAAAAGGAAATATAGGCCTACACATTTAGAATAAAAAAACTTCATATTATCAAAGTATATGACGCATGATATATAAGTTTGTAATATATTTCTTATCCTATATTTAAAAAGAAAACTCCAAGCCACGATAGCCCTAGGAGACCCTTGGCCTACTAATCGGCTGCTGGCGACACATCCACATATGTTAATTATAGAGGTGGGCGATTTTATCAAGCCTCTATAGAGGTGATTTGCGATCACCATGTCTGGTCATTCAGCCGTTATAACTGGTTTTCCTAACCTGGAGCCTATACTTATTAGCTACCCTAATTCCTCAGATACTGAGTAGGCGCCAGTCCCATACCCATCGTAATTCCATGAGAAAATGTATTTCCCATGAGAATTCGAGCCAGTGCAAATCCCGTAGCTCTGTACCAAGGTATGATGTTTTAAACTGTTGTGCTCTTTTTATACATAACCATCGAACTCATAGGTCCATAGTTCCATAGGTTACATCCATGTCCTGAGACAATATTTTCCAATCACCCATGTATAATTTACTTCCTCAAAATCAAGGTTAATGTTATTTTCCCACCTCACTCTTGGCCTGCCTACTGAATGCTTTCCCTTTGATTTTCCTACAAGGAGTTTCCATGTCCCTCTTTCATTTTCCATTCATGCTACATGCCCTGCCCATCACAGTTTAAATACTTAACTATTCTTATTATATCTGGTTTCCCCAAGATCATATAGATCACTGTTATGAAGTCTTCTCCGTTCGCCTGTCTGTTCATTTCTCTTTGGTCCAAACATTTTCCTAAGAACTATATTTTCATATACTCGTAACCTTTTCTTTTCTCTTAAACTAAGATTCCATTTTCATATAACTGGGAGAATAATAATTTTATGTATTTTCAGTTTAATATTTCTTGAGAGAAGGCGGGACGACAAAAGATTATACATTCTACAGTGTTCTGCCCTAGGGCAGGTCTTTCACTTTCATGTCATGCTTAGATTATACAGAGTGAAAGAAAATTGTAAGAGAACCCTTTCACGATAAACTCTACAAAAATATAATTTTTATTAAAGAACATATTCTATGATAGTTAATTTTTAGAGTATTAAAATATGAACATGCGGAATATTAAGACGAAGGCCTACTTTTTTAATATAGGCCTATAGAAATTGCTATCATACACTTCATAAGCAAAACTTCAGTTATTAGACACTTAATAAAACCTATGTACCATCTCCAGTGATGTATATCATATTCAATTGTACAGTGATATCATGCTTTACAAAAACGTTATGTGTCCAATTTTAAAATTTAACCATCTTAGATAATTGAATAATTTTGTATAGGATATAGAGTATTGTGGTGGTATGCTTGTCCGCGAGTTTTAAAGAAGATACTCAAATCGTTACTTCGGTAAAAACATTACTTAAGGTTTTAAAGCTTCTCTATAATTTTTAATCGATTAACAATGTATTTGAATGCAAGTTATAAAATTGTAAAATCTGCGTATAACAAGAAAATACATTTCTAAATAGACTATATTACAGACTAATATTCCATTTTCTCTTAATTCATATAGTATTGAATCATTGTTAACGTTCCAATTACAATAAAACAAATATTTCATTCTTATGATTAATTGAATGAAGCCTTTGTAGTTTAGGCCTACATTCAGCGCCCAGTTTAAATTACTCTGGTGGAAATTCAAATAAATTAATCATTTATATCAATATTTGATGTTTATAACTCCCTATAAACTATATATGGCATATTAATATAAATATCGATAGAATGAAAAATTGACTAAAATTCGCATGTTATTCTAGTAAATAAGACGAAACATGAAAAAGTAGCTATGCATATAAAATGGCGGCCTTGTTAAAAGTGCACATTTCCTATGTTTATACCAGTATTTTAGAATAAAAACAACACTTTGAGCTCTAAATTTTAAAAAATTGTTCTCACTAACTTACCTTTGTTTTTCAGTGTTACATTTTAAATAATAACATTTTATTTGCATAGTTTATCCATTGCAGAATATTCCTAATTCCAGTAGCCACAATAAACAACTAATATCGGCACATCAAAATTAAATCAAATTAGAATGCTGTTATAGAACATCAGCTTTATAACAAGTTGTTCTATTTTTGAATTCAAAAAAATATTATGACGCGCTTTCACTATTTTGCGAAGTTAGAACGCAGGTCCCAACGCAAGCAACAATAGATGACAGCTTGTGCGTGCGCCACGGATCAACAGACAACTGCCGAGCGGAGAACGATCATTCGCGACTGAGCCGCGTCGGTCCGTTATTACAGACACGAGGGTTGGGGGGCCTAGGGATACAATGAGCTGTCGGGGAAGGAGAACGAGGGTTAGGTTAGGTAAAGGTAGGTAAGGGAACGGTAAAAGAGTGAGAAGAGGGGTGTACCTTTTTTGAAATTATTGGGGAAAGTTGTGTCAAGCTTCGGGGTTGGTGAGAATGGTAGGGGGTATTCTTTTTTTATTTTTTTCAAACCGGATCACCTGTTCTTTAGTGGAAGGACATAGAATCAGTTAGTACAAGTTGTGCAGCTGTTACTGGTCTCGAAACACCGATTGCTCCTCCTCTTCTTACATTTTATCGTAAACGTGACAAATATATTTTTTTCTTTAATTATTTTGTACTTTTACTTATAAAATATTTATTGTGTAGGTGTGAATATGCATACAAGTGTCTGATAATGTATCTAATATTAAACTGGCATTTTTTAAAAATGTGATATTTAATTCAGCAGCAACTTTTTGAAGATGTCGGCCATGTTTATGACGTAGATCCAAGATTATCATGGCAGTTTGAGTTTATGAAACTATGTGAAAAAAACTGGAGTAATAAGTATTGATCGCGAAGCTTTACTTTCAGATGAGTGGCAAAAGCCAGGTCCATCATATAGTCGCGAGAGAAAAATCCTAGGGGTGGAAACACGGGGTTGAAGTGGGGTGCAAGCGGGAGTCTCTCAACTCTGCTGAAAACAATAAACCACGCAAGAGACCCCTGTGAGCATTATTATGAAACAAGGGTAAGGGGGAGAAAGAGAGACGTGCGTCATCGTTGATGAGGACGAGGCGAGGACAAAAGATTTTTGAGTATTTGGGTTTGGGGTTGAGTAAAAGAGAAAGAGAGGAAGTAGTCCAAACAGAGCGCCGTGATGCTAGAATTCATCGAAATAAAAAGTGTCATTACATTTTAAAATATGAACTTTTTCAAACATATTTTACACGAATAATTAGAAAATAAATTAATTTTAATACACAAATATTCAACATCAGTGTGTGAGTTGGCACTTTTTAAAAATATAAATATTGTTATTAATAATTGATTAAGGTAAAAATAAGATAAACTATTTATTAAATATACATTTCTGGAAACTTTATTGTAACACAATTAAGCAATTAAAATTTTAATATGAGATTATTTGCTTTCATAAATAGGTGATCTCATGAATTCAATTGTAGGTCTACACAAAAACTATTATTGGTGATTTTAATTTACATGACGTATAAATTAATGACATATCGTAACAAATGAAGAAACGTTAATTACCTAACTCACTGGCACTATCGAACTCTGAGGTCCATGGCCTAAGTTCTCCATACATCACTGTCCTGAGCTAATGTTTTCCAATCATCCCTGTGTAATTACCTCCCTTAAATCATAGTTAATATTATTCTCCCTTACACAAATATACAAAACATAAACTATTGATGATATTTCTACACAAAAATTTACCCGACGTATAAATTGTGGAAAATCTTAACAAGTGAAGAAACTGTAATTAACTAACTCACTGGCACTCTCGAACTCTGAGGTTCATGGCCAAGCAGACATAAGTTCTCCATATATCCCTATCCTGAGTTAATGTTTTCCAATCATCCATGTATAATTTACCATCCTCAGCTCATACTTACTCTTACTTACTCACTGGCACTATCGAACCCATAGGTTCATGGCCGCGCGGACATAAGCTCTCCATACATCCCTATCCTGAGCTAATGCTTTCCAATCATTCCCTGTATAATCTACTTCCCTACCCTCAGATCATAGTTACTATTATTCTTCCACCTTAATCTTGACCTACCTGGCGCTTTCCCTCTGGTTTTCCTATAAGGAGTTTCCACCCTCCTCATTTATTCCTCATTCGGCAATTTAATTAGAGTATATAAAGAAACTAAATTTAACCGATCTTCCTCCATCCAAGTAGTGCCTTAGTTACCTACTAGATGTCTCATTGAGGCGATATGGTAACTACATGATACTCGTTGACATCTGTAGATAAATAAGTATAACTAAATTAGCTTGGTTAAGGAACTCCCGCTATGGAGCCTCGTGTCTCCACGCGGACGTGTGGATATATATATATATATAAACTGGGCCACTTGAAAAGGATAAAATATGCTAGATTGTACTTTATGCTAACTAAAGTGTGACCTAATTACTAACCCAGAACTAATATAAGGTTAACCAACTCATTGACACTATCGAATCCCGAAGTACATCGTCGGTCTGACATAAGTTGTCCATATATGTCTGTCCTAAGCTAATATTCTCCAATCATTTCCTATATAATTCACCTCCCTCATCGTTAATACTATTCTCCCACCGCTTTCTAGGCCTACCAACTGACAGCTTTCCCTCTGATTTTCCTACAAGAAATCTCAATGTCCTTCATTCCCCATTCGTGCCACATGTCTATTCTTAACTGTTCTTAAAAGACCTACAACTGCTTTTCCATGAAGATCGTGCATCTCACTGTTATTAGTTTTCTCCATTCGTCTGTCTGTTCGTCTCACTTTGATCCAAAAAATATCCGTAAGCACTTTATTCTCAAATACTCGTAATCGTTTCTCTTCTCTTCTCGCATTCATACAATATCTTTAACTGAAAGAATCACTGTTCTACATATTTTAGTTAATACTTTTTTTTTATAGAATTTGGGATGATAAGTGTATCTGTATTCCATATTACCCTGCGTTTCGAGACCTAAGCCTGCTTAATTTACTTTGAGTTTCTTTCCTGTTTCTAATTATTGTTCGTAGATATTCAAATTCCTTCACTTCTTCAAAATTTCCTTCTTGTTACAAGACAGTGGTTCAGGCATTCCACATAATTGCTAAAGAAACTACAAATTCATTCCTATATCAAAATGTGTGGTATTTCATTTTTTTTTCTGAATCGCTCTCAATTTAATATTTTAAAGTGTTTAAAATGTTAATTTCATTTGTCTGTTTAAAAACAGTAAAAATATTTCTCGTTATTATGATAAAACTTCTACCAAATGAAATTAAAAGAAGGAATAACTAAAAGGGGAAAACGTTATCTTCGAAATAAGATATCTCAAATATATAAAAAATAATATCAATAAGATGTTCCCGATTAATTTTTAATGTAGGTTTTCTTATTAGGCCTACCGCATTTCTTCAATATTTCCCGTTCATTTTTTAAACAGAATCCCCATTTCAAATTTATATTACATCAAGTGATTTTTCTACTTTTTTTTAAAGGCTCTAGTGATTATGGGTTATATAATTGTAGTAGACCCTATTTTTAAATTAAATTGGTTTCTATCTATATTGCAAATGTAGGACTGAATCTATGTTTATGGAAATCCTTTTGAATGTACTGAAAATAAATTATGGAAATTTTATTAAAACTATGATTTTAAAATACTGGTGCACTTCTTCACTCAAACTTTATAAAACTAATGAAGTAGCATATGAATAATTATGTTTAAACTAATTTAGAAGTTCATACATTTAGCCTACTGTAAATTTAAAGGGCAATTATTTACAATGGCTGCGCATTGGTTAGCGTTTAGATTTTACTAAGAAAATTAATATGGTGTTTCAAGTTAGAATTTAAATGCACTTTAAACGACACATTGGAATCATTTTCAATTTTTCACAAATCTAACTCTACCCACCAAACCCCCTTTTAAATAATATTGCTACAAGAATAATCGCAGAGTTAATATTTAATTTATTAAATGCAAGGACTTTGACAAATCATTAGCCTAAATGACAAAATCAATTAAACTACCTCACTCACTGGCACTATCGAACCCGTAGGTTCATGGCCGCGCGGACATAAGCTTTCCATAAATCCCTATCCTGAGCCAATGCTTTCCAATCATCTCCTGTATAATCTACTTCCCTCAAATGATAGTTAGTTATTCTCCCACCTCATTCTTGGTCTACCAACTGGGCATTAACTCTCTAGTTTTCCTACAAAAAGCTTCCATGCACGTCTTTATTCTCTATTTGTGCCACATGCCCTGCCCATCGCAGTCTGGCTTCCTATAAAGACCATGTAATTCATTGTTATGCAGTCTTCTCCATTCACTTGTCTGTTCATCTCTCTTTGGCCCAAAAATTTTCCTAAGAAATTTATTCTCAAATACTCGTAATCTCCTTCCCTCCCTTAAAGTAAGAGTCCATGTTTCGCATTCATATAATATAACTGGTAGAATAATAGTTTTATATATTTTCAGTTTAACGTTTTTTGAAAGGAGTTGGGAAGTCAAGAATATTAGGCCTACAAATGCAAACTAGTTAACAAAATGGTGACAATAAGGGAGTAGGAGTTAGGGTGTTCCCCTTGCAGAATTATACCTAGGCCTAATATTTTATATAGGCATGGGCCTATATATATATATATATATATTTTACACGTACATTAAAAATCCTGAATTGATTGTCCCATTTCAACAGATATGGATCTGCTTGATTTTGGAAGATATAATTGCTACTAACATTCTACATTTATGATTTGTAATTACATTTCTTAATAGCCTACTATTTTTTTTATTTAAGGTAGAAATGTCCATCGATGTGGTCTTGCGGTAGCGTGCTGCCTTGTCACGCAGCGGGCCCGGGTTCGATCTCCGATCGGTGCAATTTTTCTGGGTGAGGTTTTTATCGGGGTTTTTCCTCACCTGTAAGACAAATGTCAGGAAAACTTTAAAGCCCAAACGGTCCCCGAAATTATATGGCCATCATCCTTATCATTATCATCATCATCATCATCATCATCCTTCACCGGTGTGGAAAGCAACGGGAATCTACCACACCTACAATTCCCTAGTAAAGCTGCAAGCATAGCATGAAAATACTATGATTGCAGTGAAGGACCTGCTTCGGGCAGAATTACTATGGATGGATGGAAGGTAAAAATTAAATAGAATATTAATTATTACTGTAATATCTCATTCAAATTAGCAATATTTTAATAGGTTAGACCGGAGGTAATCAGGTTGTTTTTAATTACGCTCTCATTACTGGCAGATAAAATGGAAATAAATAATTACAATTTTAAGAGTATGCTGTCATCTGTCATTTAGATAGACCGCTATATGCTATGAACCCAGAAAGAACTTAATTCGAGAGCTGTCTTCCTTCTTCGTTTTCACTATTGTCCAGCTGCGTGTAAAAACCATCCAATTTAATTATTGTGTGTTCCATTTTAACGCACTTTTTACAGTATTATGGAGGTGAAATGGTATTTTATCTTAATATGTAGACTTAGCAAAAAAAAAAAAAAATGAGCCGCTGTTATGGCCCATTGCGCATGCTCGAAGAGCTAAAGCTGTGGTTCACGAGGTAACGCTTTGTTAAATATTTTAAATACGCTGTTTACTCGTCTTAAATAGTTAAAGAACGGTGAAGGAAACATGTTTCTAGATACTTACGAGTGTTCGACAAATGCAATATTACTCTAATTGCGACATTTCAAATAAAGTTCAACTCTCATTTATAGTGTAAAAGTAAACAAGACAACCAAGATTTAGACAACTAGTACCCGAGGTTCGAGTAGCGTAGATCGTTAAACCAATTACAAAAATATGAAATATATATGAGAGCCAGGGTTCGAATTCCTCGACAATGTTTTTTATTCATTTGTATTTTCGCAAATTACATCATATAAAATTTAATTCCTGCCACGTAATCCACGTTCACTTTACACTATATTAAGTAATATTACTGCCTTCGTAAACTATATAAACACTATTTAGCTACCGGTATAAATTTAATTGTGTGTGCAGTACCACGTTTTAATAATAATGCTATAAATTTATGTAATAAAAGATAATACAGCTTCATATATTTATGTGTTTATTTATTTATTAGGGTATTAGTGAGGAAAAATATTCACCCTTCAATTAAAATATTTAGCTTATATGTGTCAAGTCCAACCTAATAATAGCCCATAGAGATGGTGGGCAATAATAATAATAACAATAATAATAATAATAATAATAATAATAATAATAATAATAATAATAATAATAATAATAATGTTTGGTGGAGTAAAAATATTTAAAAACATTGAAAATTACAAATATATGAAACCATAATTCAGAGCTTTTTAACATACGGTGCTGAAGTCTGGCAAATTTCTACCAGGGAAATGAAAAGAATTTTAAGTACAGAAATGGATGTTTTAAGAAGATCAGCTGGAAAATTTAGAATGGATATAATACTAAATAAAGAAATAACGGAAATTATGGGTGTACAAGAGGAGCTGGACATCATAGACATTATAGAAAATAAAAGATTACAGTGGTATAGCCATGTCAAAAGAATGCCAGAACAAAGATTGCATAACATTGTTATGGAATGGATCCCAATGGAAAGGAGGAAGGGAGGAAGATCGAAGAAACCTTGGATAGAAGGAGTACAAGCAGCTATGAATATCAGAGGATTGGAGGAAGATCAATGGATGGACAGAGAGGAATGGCATTTGGTTTCCGGAAGACGGCGGCAGCTGCCATGATACCGGAAGAATAATAGTAATAATAATAATAATAATAATAATAATAATAATAATAATAATAATAACAATAATAATAATAATAATAATAATAGAAATAGAAATTGGAGGGGGTCTCCACCGACTGCGGAGTTCACCATAGTTTAAAAATTGTAGATTGATAGAGGATCACAGGAATGATTCCCTGGAAACTCGTGGTAAAGCAAAAGGTTGTAATGTTCCATAGTCGAAATAAATACTTTTGATAAATAATGATTTATTATTATATTAATATGCATTGCACTGCTGTTAATTTGTAGCTTTTAATATAGGCCTACCGTTGCACTTTAAATTATTAATTTCTAATTGAGTTCCGTAATACTCCAACATGGTTGACATGGTGGACAAGTCCGCTCTTAGCACACTAGTACTGGTAATAATAATAATACATCCATAGTAATTCTGCCCGAAGGCAGGCCCTTCACTGCAGTCATAGCATTTTCAATGCTATGCTTGCAGCTTTACTAAGGAATTGTAGGTGTGGTTGTTTCCACACCGGTGAAGGATGATGATGATGGCCGGATTATTTTCGGCGAATGATGATGATGAGATGATAATGATAAGATAATAATGGTCATATGATTTCGGGGACCGTTTGGGCCTTAAAGTTTTCCTGGCATTTGTCTTACAGGTGAGGAAAAGCCCCGATAAAAACCTCGCCCAGAAAAACTGCCCCGACCGGGGATCGAACCCGAGCCCGCTGCGTGACAAGGCAGCACGCTACCTCGAGACCACAGCGGTGGACTGTAATAATAACAATAATAGTAATAATAATAATAATAATAATAATAATAATAATAGTTCTTTTTTTGTTTAAGAGTAGAAAAACAGAATAAAATACGGTAGAAAGCATTTTAACAATTAGAAAAACTAACCGCATCGGAAATCGAACTTGTGACTTCTTGCATACGAATCAAGCCACTAAGTACTGAGCTAAGCGTTCGCTGGCTTGCTGTGCTTGAAAGAATGCTCTTCAAAGCATTCTACTATGCAATTACTCTACTCGTGTGGATCGGCGTTAAAATATTCGAGATCAAGAGTCGGCTCATTCTTTTTTTTATGTGTCATCGGATGACACTAAGTAATTTTTTCAAATAGTGTAATTTTGGGTAATTCGGGTGACATTTATTGGGATAAAGCGGGTCGTTTAATTTTTTTTATTCCAGACTCAATTTCTAAGTGTTGCATTAGTTGTATATTATTTTTTATACCACTTTTCCATGAATCCTGAAAAAATATTGTAATTCAATACGTGGGCTGTAATTCTATGAAAGCTCGCAATACATACCGTCATCTGGGGTAAGTTCGGACATATTGAGTAAATTCTGACAAAAACCTTATTTTGTTCTAAAAATGGTCATTCTGAGTCAACCGCGGTAGAATTTCCGCACTAGCGATATTTATATCAAGGAAAGCACGCGGTAGCAGTGGTCATTATTATCAATTCAAACCAAGATTTTGAGGGGTGAATGAAAATATAATCGAAAATGAACTACATTAGTGTCGAAATCGTATTCGGGGTCGCTCAGATGAATAGTTGCACATCCGATGCCGTTTAAGCCTAAGTTCAGTCCCTAACGGCATGGGACTGAGAATATGTGAAAAATAAAATACGTATCTAAAATGACCAAGATTAGTACCGGTATCGAATCCATCGTTTTAGGGATCGCTGATTGGTGACAAAAGGATTGGGTAAATAATCGCCCGGGCAACACCGGATAATCACTTTAGTAAATATATAAAGTCGCTGAATCTAATTTTACTTAGTCTCGTTTTAATAAGCATCAGGCCCGTAAAAATTAGACCTAATCCCTAAATTGATTTATTTTGGCAAAATATAATGGCTAAATATACTCCAAAACAAAATTTCTTCTTAAATTTCGTGGTATCTGATGAGTAAGTGAGGGAAAAACTGAGAAATAAATCAACCAAAAATTAATTCAATTAGCCCTCATTAATACATAATTAAATCCACCGCTGTGGTCTCGAGGTAGCGTGCTGCCTTGTCACGCAGCGGGCCCGGGTTCGATCCCCGGTCGGGACAGTTTTTCTGGGTGAGTTTTTTTATCGGAGTTTTTCCTCACCTGTAAGATAAATGTCAGGAAAAATGTAAGGCCCAAACGGTCCCCGTAATCATATGGCCATCATCATCATCATCCTTATCATTATCATCATCATCATCATCATCATCCTTTACCGGTGTGGAAAGCAACGGGAATCTACCACACCTACAATTCCCTAGTAAAGCTTAAAGCATAGCATAAAAATGCTATTATTGCAGTGAAAGGCCTGCCCTCGGGCAGAATTACTATGGATATATATATATATATATATATATATATGTCCACCGCTGTGGTCTCGAGGTAGCGTGCTGTCTTGTCACACAATGGGTCTGGGTTTGATTCCCGGTTGGGGACAGGCTCTTGGGTGAGATTTTTTCTCGGGGTTTTTCCTCACCTGTAAGATAAATGTCAGGAAGCTTAGGGCCCAACGGTCCCCAAAAATCATCCGGCCATCATCATCATCATCATCATCTTTCACCGGTGTGGAAAGCGACGAGAAGCTACCACATCTATAATTCCCTAATAAAGCTGCAAAGCATAGTATGAAAATGCTATGATTGCAGTGAAAGACCTGCCCTCGGGCAGAATTACTATGGAGATATATATATATATATATATATATATATATATATATATATATATATGTGTGTGTGTGTGTGTGTGTGTGTGTGTGTGTGTGTGTGTGTGTGTGTGTGTGTGTGTGTGTGTGTGTGTGTTCGGCCATGGTGGACTAGTGGTTATGCTCCTTGCCTCTGATCTCGAGGGTCGCGGGTTCAAACCCGGCCGGGGTCGATGGATTTTTTAGGATGGAAATATACAAGGAGCAAGTCCTCGGGGAGGGACTTTAAGCCGTGGGTCTCGAATCTGAAGATTTTCAGTCTCAAAAGATCCATACGCCTGAATAAAAAAGGCCTCTAAGCAAAATTTACCGAATTTTCCCATCACTATGAGGCGGAATGCTGACCACGGGCCACTCAATGACATCTACCCGGAAACAAGTGTAACTAAATTAGCACAGTTCAATTTCTTCCCTGTAGGGGGAGAACGCCTTAGTCTCGTTGAGAGAAACAAGGTCTTACAAGTAGAAGATATGTATTTATGTATGTATGTATGTATGTATGTATGTATGTATGTATGTATATATATATATATATATATATATATGTGTGTGTGTGTGTAATGTTTTTTTTTTCAGTTCACCAAGAAGGTCAGGAACTTGTTAGCTTGTCAGCAGTTCCTGAACTTGTTGATGGACTGTGGATGTGACCTGCCTCGACCAGTATAGAGCGCATGGTATTGTGGCGAATGTTGCGATACTTCAACTCCAAGGCCCTTGACCTACTAATCGAATGCTGGTCTAACATCCACATGTGTTAATCAGCTGAGGTGAACGTTCATCCAACCAATATAGGGTAACATGCATTTGTTTCATTTCATATTCACCGCCTCTTAGTTTATATCATTCTCCATGGTAACACATTCATTTATTTTGTTTACTGTTATTGAATTATTGAAACATCGTAAAATGAAAAATTCATTAAATATATATATTTTTTATTTCTCATATTCAAGTAAATTTTAGTTTGTTAATTACAATAGGAATATTATAATGGCAGATGAAAACGAGAACGAAGAAGTGTCTGAAATTGTAGAAACTGAAGAAACAAAGGCACAAACTCTGGAAAAAGGGAAGAAATTTACTCAAATACTTGGAGCTTCAATATGCATGCTTGGAGGATTCACTTTAGGCCTTGGCATCGGATGGAGCAGTCCTGCTGATTCTATCAACAAAGGTCTTAATAAATCAGCCAATGGAACCAATAGCGATTATGTTGATATTATTAATCAAATGCATTGGGTAGGATCGTTGTATAATGTTGGAGCTATGCTTGTAATGTTCCCTATTGGATTTGTACTAGATATAGTAGGTCGTAAAATAACAATGTTGATAATAGCTCCTTGTGCCAGCGCTTCTTTCGTCCTTCTTGCAGCACTTCACAAACTACCTGCCTGGATCGTTGGAAGAATTTTACTAGGATTCTTTTCTGCTGCTTTTTGTGTAGCAGCACCTATTTATGTAGCAGAAATCTCTGAAGCGAGTATAAGAGGAACTTTGGGAGTATTTTTTCAACTTCTTCTAGTCATGGGAATCACGGTTGAATTCGCTCTTGGGAAAGCAAATGACGTAAGAATACTTGGTTATGTTTCTGCAGCTTTTCCTATTTTATTTTTCATAGCGTTTATCTTTGTACCCGAATCACCAAAATTCCATATAATGAAGGGTAAGACTGATTCTGCCAAGAAAGCTTTACAATGGTATCGAGGTAAGAAATGTGACGTCACTGCTGAGTTAGCAGTCATGGAGCATACCGTGGAAGAGGCCTTGGAATCGAAATCATCTTTTAAGGAACTATTTTCGACCAGAGCAGCAAGGAGGTCTCTTGGAATGGCAGCAATTCTAATGATTTTCCAGCAATTGAGTGGCATTAACATACTTATGTTTTATGCCTCAAAAATATTTTCAGATGCTGGCAGTAAATTAAGTGATATCGACTCTTCTATCATTCTGGCAGTTGTGCAAATTTTTTGGGACTCTAATATCTACTTTCATTGTGGACAAAGTTGGGAGAAAGATTTTGTTGTATGTTTCGCATTCTGGGATGTCTATTTTCTTGATATGCATGGGTGGATGGCAAATATTTCTGGCAAAAGATGAAAAAACTGCCAAAGATGTAGGATACATACCTATAATTATCATGTGTTTGTATTTGATTTGCTTCTCCCTTGGTTCTGGTCCAATACCTTGGACTATGATAGGCGAAATATTCCCTCATAATTTGAAAAGCTACAGTGCATCTGTTTCTGGCTTTCTTAATTGGGGTTTTGCTTTTATAGTGACTGTATCATATAGAGCTATGGATATCAAAGATCCAGCAATAGTATCGGTTGTGTATTTCATTTATGCGGCTCTATGTGGCATATCACTTATATTTTTCTATTTCTTCGTTATTGAAACTAGAGGGAAAACTTTAGAAGAAATTCAAGAGGAATTAACCTAAACATAATTGTACTTTTAATTATGTGAATTATAGGCCTACTTAAGATTTATATTGCATTTTAAAAATCTATTTGTATTTTTACTTAATTTTGTATTATATTATTACATCAATTAATATACATTTTGCTGTGTTTGTTCGTTTAAGTCTCATTAAAATAAAATATCCTTGTAAATTCATTTCAAATTTTATTTCAAAGTAATTCGTAGATCAAACACAATTTTAATTATGTGTACTATTGTTGTTCTCTGAAAAATATTTGTATATTATTATTTGTACAGTGCGTGGTAATTAAACTTTATTCTAAATGCAAATGGTCACAAAAGTTAAAATCAATATAATAAAAGGCAAATGGCAGTCTACAGTAATTTGGAAATAAATATTTCAAAAGAACGAATTATTGTAGCATTATGTGAATAATGGCCTGAGGAATATGTATATGGATATGTGCGGCTTTTTGTCCGAAGAAAGAACCGAAAATACCTGAAAATTGAATGTGAAGTTGAGATAGAAATGATCTAAAAATGCTATATTAACAATACGTAACGTTGTATATATATATATATATATATATAAAATATCAAGAATTTTGTGTAATGTATCTTGTTATATTAACTTCTACCTTGTTAAAATACAAGTTTAAATACCTGCCAATAACCTACAATTATATTAGTGATAAATAAAATATAATTTTTCTGGAAGCAAAACTGTATGTTTTTACAGCTTTTCCTGGAGGCCAATAGAAACCTGTCAATGATAACAATTACTCTCTCCCTATTACAATGAGTCGGAGCCTTCCATGAAGTAGAGAGAAGGAATAGGTGTTTCCACTGTTTATGCTATAATCCCACTTTGTCCCACTCAAGACAATTTCTTGGCAATGCTGCTGTTTTGTTAAGGCGTGCTTGTTACAGCCTTCCAGACTTAGGGAATTCAAAAGTAAATGTCCACTATATCGTATCTACAATTCTATAAACAAGGTAATTTTCTTAGCGTTTCAAAATGTTCAGTGAAAACATGAAAAAAGAGTTAAGAATTTTTGTAGTTATAGAGAAGGTATTTTAAATGAGACAAATTTTCGCGAACTTAGGTAAGACTCTGCTACATAGCCTGTGCCCATGAGCCGCGCCTACCTAGTGGCTTCAATTTCTTTCATACTTTCAGTATGTAACAATCATTTAAGAAAAGTAAAGTCGTGTTCGTTAACCAGTAAAATTATATCATTGGGTGGCAAAAATTAAAATAATGTCTTTAGCGGCCGCGGATTTTTTTTTGTCAAATCAACATTCGAAAGGAGAACATTTTTCCCTATTTTATATATATAGTAAAGTAAAGTAAAGTGATCCCACAACAGGCCCGGAGGCCCTTGGGGTAGTAGGAGGTTAAGGCTCCCATTTTTCTAGACAATCGGCACTTTATGTCAGCCGTGCGTGACGGCCGCCTTTACCCCCACAACAAGCGTCTGGTACTCATTTCCGTTAGAGGCTGAGTCGACCCCAGGGCCATAGTGCCGCCAGAGGGTTTGGGTCAGTTTAAAAATCCTGACCCCAACGGGACTTGAACCCTCGACCCTCCGGCTTGTAGTTCAGTGCCTTAACCACTACGCTACGGCGTGCCCTACGATTTAATTAATAAAAGGAAGATGTATTCTATAAACCAGCAAAATCGGATCATTAATTCGACCTAGTGAGGAATTCGCTTAATTTAGGCAGTTCCTGCAAGATTGAATTTTTTTCTTCTTACATCCTTTTCAGGTCAGTTTAAAAATCCTGACCCCAACGGGACTTGAACCCTCGACCCTCCGGCTTGTAGTTCAGTGCCTTAACCACTACACTACGGCGTGCCCTACGATTTAATCAATAAAAGGAAGATGTATTCTATAAACCAGCAAAATCGGATCATTAATTCGACCTAGTGAGGAATTCGCTTAATTTAGGCAGTTCCTGCAAGATTGACTTTTTTTTCTTACATCCTTTTCAGGAAAAAAAAAAGTTTCTAAAATGCTAGTTTGATAAATACTATTTATTATAATAATACATTATTTCAATGTGTATTATAATTTATTACTCCATAGAGAGCATAAGAGATATTCAAAATAATAAATCGAAACGAGGTTTTGCATAATACAAAAAGATGCAAAGAAGGCGCTTGCCAGTCAGCTTTCTCGGTATTAGACCGTCACCAGGCAAGGAGTGACCTTACGCCGAGACTTGTTGAAGGATTTTCCGAAAGCAAGTAGATCAACATATGAACACAATGTTCCATTGAAATAAAAAATGAACTGGAATAGAAGTAAAATATTTTACTCACTTTTAAGGAAGATGTTGAAAATGTATTCCTCTTGATCTTTGCATTTCTGACATCGATTAATAAATCCCATGAAGACGTATTGGAGAACTTCTTGTGATATTCCGCGGATTTCTCGTGTAATTGCAGTCTTTAATTCGTAAAGAGTGTGTGGATTATTGCGATAAATAATTTTATGGACTAAAAAAGATAAACAATAAAACACAAAACAAAAAATAAACATAAAAATGAAGACTTGCATTAACTCAATAAAGTTCTTGAATTTCCTTTCCGAGTTGTTTGTTTCTGTCCAGATATTTACATGTTAGATTTTTCTTGATAATTACTTGCCCTGTTTCACTTCATATTGTTCATTTAGTATCAACAATAATTATTCCAATTTTCTGAAGGTGGTCAGGTAAGCAGTGGTGGCCAATAAAAAGACGGAACGAAACTGCAGCAGATTTTTCTTGACATTGTTAAGATGTGGAGACTGGTGTTGAGATGGATATTTGCAATATTTCTTTAATTCTAGTCTTCCATTTATTTTTGTTCTTTATTTGATATTAGTTGTTGTACCTTGAATTATATAAATTAAATTTTGTTTCTTTTGTGGTTTGCAAATAATATTTTTTCTTAATTGAAGACACCTTTAACAATTAGGTCACAAGGCGTATAATTTTATTTCTTTATTTGAATGTTTTGTTGTAAAAAAGGTACCCGAGTCACTATTTCATGCTTTTTGAGTTAACAGTGATTTCAAGATCTCTGAGGGTAAATGCATGATTTAGTGTTAAATAGGTCCTGACTCAATCATCCTAGTGGGGAGAAACACATACTTGGAATTTCAGTTTATTATAAAAAAAAAGGTACTTGAGAGATTACCTACAACGTTCAGTCCACTCTTTTCACCAAATTTCAATAAACTACAACATGGAAATCTCAACAGAAAAATCTAGTCATGGTTTTCCTAGGAAAAGACCCAGTTCGCAGTAAAATTATTATTAATAATAAAATATTAGAACAAACTAACACATTTAACTATCTCGGATACCAAGTTACATACGAAGAGGAAAAAGATTTTAGTAAACAAATTATAAAATTTAACAGAGTAACTGGAATTATAAATAATACTTTCAAGCCAAACACAGTACAAACTAGAATTTATAAAACACTGGCCAGACGCATATTATGTTACGGCAGTGAGACCTGGACAATCCTCAATGTAGATGAACAAAGACTAACTGCGGCAGAAATGAAATTTACGAGACGTACTGCAGGTTACTCAAAAACAGACCATAAAAGGAATTCTGAGATGCTCGAAGAATTACAAACAGAATCAGTCATGGAATAAGTACAAATACAGAAACAACTGTAAATCTCACGTAAGAAGAATGAGCAGAACAAGAATACCACGTCAAATCTTAAATTACCAGGCAAGAGATCTTTGGGCAGACCCTTCAAACGTTGGATTGAGACCATAACAGACCACTAAGTCTATCACATGAAAGGAAGAAGAACAAGAAGGTACTTGAGTGAATGTCTTAGGTACTTTCTTACAATCATTGTTGATAACCATGGAATACATTCTTTTTATCATTGTTGGGAAGCGTGTGATTTCACTTATTAATGAATCAGCTGTGTATTATTTGGAGGGAGACTAATGAGAAATTAAGAATTAGTGTTGATCTAGGAGGATATTTGTTACAAATCTAGGATAATACAGGGCAAGTCAAAATGATGGACCGATTTCATAAATTTATTCTGTAAAATCTACTAAACGTATCATAATGTGAGATATATGCTCAAAATGGCAAACTCTCAAAGTTTTTTTTTCAGTCATATCACAAGTGTTCTATGTGAGCACCTTCTGTAACACGACACCCATCAAGCCTATAGTCTTATCTCCTGCCAAACTTTGTGTAGTGTGTTGCGGCCAATCTCTGCTATGGTTGCAGTGATGCGGGTACGAAGGTCATCCAATGTTGCTAAGTGGTGGTACGTAAAGAAGATCCTTTACGAATCCCACAAGAAGAAATCACACGGAGTCAAGTCAGAGGAACGAAGTGGCCAACGAATGAGAGGTTGATCATCCTGAGATGCACGGTCTATCCAGCGTTGTTCCAATGCCTCATTGAGATGGTCCCGAACACTGCCATGGTAATGCGGAGGGGCACCATCCAGTTGAAGAATGAAATCTGCACTATTCTCTTAGAAGCTGTGGAAGGAGCAATTGTTGCAGCATATCCAGAAAAACAGGTCCTGTCACAGTAGGTTCAAGGAAGAAGAAGGGCCCATAAATCTTTTCATGGGAAATGACACAAAACACATTCAGTTTGGGTGAATTGCGCTGGAGTTCGACAATTGTTGGGATTAGCAGTTCCCCAAATTCTTACGTTGTGTCTATTCACTTTCCCGGAAAGGTGAGACGTCGCTTCATCACTGAAAATTACCTTTTCAGAGAACCTATATTCTTCCTTTAGTGCGAGCAAATCAGCACAGAAGGGCGTTCTCACATCATAATCGCTGTCTTTTATGGCTTGTACCAATTGTAAGCGGTAGAGTTTCAATTGTAAACGTTTCCACAGAATCCGCCATACAGTTTTCTGTGGAAGTTCCAGTTCTCTCACTGCCCGGTAGGTTGACTTCTGTGGACGCCGCACGAAACATGTGCGAATATGTTCCACTGCCCCTTCCCCAGTCGAAGGACGGCCAGTCGATTTTCTCTTACATATGCAGCCCGTATCTCTGAACTTTGCATACCACGTACGAATTGCCTTTTCAGTAGGTGGATCTTGTCCATACTTGGTACGGATATGCCGTTGAACATTAATCACAGAGTTGTTTACATGGTAATCAAGCACACAGAACGACTTCTGATCTCCAGTCACCGCCATTTTGTTTACTTGCTTCCTAAGCAGCGTAGCGGTAGAAAATGAAACCACGCGGGAGGGAGACTAAACTTTGAGAGTTTGCTTTTCAGGCCATATATCTCGCATTATACGTTTAGTAGATTTCACAGAATAAATTTATGAAATCGGGTCCATCATTTTGACTTGCCCTGTATTCAATACTAATAAAATTCATTGTTAAAACCGTTGAGGTGGAGAGTCATAAAATAAAATAAGTTAAAATACCTTCTTAGGTAAAATCCGTCGTCCTCAACTTTTAAAATATGTGATCTTTATGCCTGCAGGCCTTTCAGGACATCCGTCCCATTTTCAGCAGTTCATTCTTCTCTACAGCATCCAGGTTGATGTTTGATGCTGTAGAGAAGAATGAACTGCTGAAGATGGGACGGATGTCCTGAAAGGTCTACAGGCATAAAGATCACATATTTTAAAAGTTGAGGACGACGGATTTTACCTAAGAAGGTATTTTAACTTATTTTATTTTATTGCCCTGTCCACCAAAGGAGATCAAAAAGTTACAGAAAGCAATGGTTGAATCTAAAAAAAAACTCTCTAAAGAATCTCATAAAGTCCTTAGCTTGGTCTTTGTTTTTATGCAGAACTTGGAACTACCTAAAATTCCTGTCCAAGAAATATTTTACTTAAGGCAGTTAAATATTAATGTATTTTATATTTACAACATGAGAACTGAACTAGCACATTTTTACATCTACCACCAAGGAGAGGCACATAGAGGACCGAATGAAGTTGCTTCATTTTTATTTCATTATATCACGCAATCTGTATCACCTGACACTGAAGATCTTAATTTATTCGCTGATAACAACCCAGACCAAAATAAAAACCATATATTGTGCCGATTCTATCTTGGACCTACCAATTCCGGGAGATATATGAAAATAATTTAGTTTTTCCCGATTAAAAGTCATTCATATCTGCCATGCTACAGGAAATTTGCTGTAATAAAACGTCCAATGAGAATACGTGATCGCATATGTACCCTGAAAGAGTTATGCAAACTTATTTGTAACTCTTCAACAAAATCAACTAATAGTGATACACTCATTGATTAAATAATTATACAGAAGTTATGGATTTTAAAATGTGGTGGCCCCTTGACTATAAGAGGAACATAATTTCTTTAGAGACAAGTATAAATTCTCGAGATAAGAGGGAAGCATTTACTATTTCAAAATTCCATTACTTTGAGTACATGTCATAGGATAAGGGTACAGTAAGAGCAAGTGAATGGATTGGTGGAATTGTGGCTCCTCAAACTTT
Source organism: Diploptera punctata (assembly GCA_030220185.1). NCBI lineage: Eukaryota > Metazoa > Arthropoda > Insecta > Blattodea > Blaberidae > Diploptera > Diploptera punctata. The sequence continues at coordinate 208,317 of JASPKZ010000006.1, forward strand.
TATGTTAAAGAAAAACGATGATATTGTGATTTCACCGAGACCTGTTTATCCCTTAAAGAAAGTTCCAATCAAGAAAACAAAAATTGAGGACTTGAAGAAAATATGCTGCTATATTCCAGAACACATTCATTTTTATAATGATATAATTTCGTGGCCAATGACACAGAATGAACATTTTGACAGATTCGATCAGTTGTGTAAAAGTGTTATTATGCATTAATTTGCAAATTATAAAATGTTGTACAAAATCTCTGACTACAACGCTTTTCAGAAATTTAGCATATTATTCAAACATTATTCTACTTATGAATTCAATAAAATTATTAATAACTAGCTAATACCCGGCGTGCGCTGCTACTCCTAAATAAATGTTAATGTGTTACCACCAGCCTTGAGCTGCTCTGCTTGCCCGGGAATCAGCTTATCCCGATCTTCTTGGCATCAATGAAAGACAAATATGGTTAGTGTGAGTTATCCGTAAAAGATAAACATATGCTGTCGCGGACTTTTTTGTAGAGTTTTTTGAGATATTCAATTCTGTGTACAATAATTTGGTGTATTTGTTGTAGTTTAGGCAGCGTAAACCATTTAAGCGTCAAAATAGGAACTCTATTTAACGTTTTTCACTACAAAGAGTGATTTTTAGTAGTGAAGGGGTTGAGTATTACAACCATCTTATAGCCTGTGTTCATCCCCGGAATCTCCTGGACATTTTTCAAAAAGCCCCATCACAATCGGATGAACGGTATGGCAGAGCACGCTTATCCGGGAATCTACTTATTCCGATCTTCTTAGAATCAATGAAAGAAAAAAAATGGTTATTGTGAGTTATCCGTAAAAGATAAACATTAGCTGTCGCGGACTTTTTTTATAGAGGTTTTTGAGATATTCAATTCTGTGTACATTAATTTGGTGTATTTGTTATGGTTTAGGCAGCGTAAGCCATTTAAGCGTCAAAATAGGGACCTTAATTCACTTTTTTCGCGACACTTTTTAGGGGTGATTTTTAGGGGCGAAACGGTTTGAGTATTACAACCCCCTTATAACCTATGTTCATCCCGGGTATCTCCTGAACATTTTGCAAAAAACCCAATCAAAATCGGATCAACGGTATGACCGCGCATAGAATACGAACAAACAAACCAACAAACAAACATTCATTTTTATGTATCAGATATTCATCTTACATTGTTTGAATTCAATCAAAATACAATGAGGTATATGCACAAAAGTTTATTGTAAAAAGGGACCTTAGTCTTCGAATTTAAATATTTTTCTGCTTAAATACTAAGCAATATTAAATCATTTAAACCACTCGTAAAATTTACAAATATATGTTTTTAATACACAAGTGATCTTCTTGGTGATATAATATTAAAATATATATGTAGTCAATATGCCCATTTCACCAATTAATGTTTTAAAATGGTCAACAAGTTTCTACAGCCAAGCTGTCATTCTCAAGACCAGATATCTTGACAGCTTGGCTGTAGAAACTTGTTGACCATTTTAAAACATTAATTGGTGAAATGGGCATATTGACTACATATATATTTTACAAATATATGGAAGAATATACCTATATAATTTTGTAGCCGTAGCACTAACCGTTTTCATTATAATAAGTTTTTCTTGAAACTTGCAAAAAGTGACTCAGGCCCCTTTTCACAATAGCACATTCATTTATAGTTAACGATATGAGAAATGGTTTCTGGTAATGAAATTCCACCCTAGAATTTGCTTGAAGAATGAGATAAACCAGGAGAAATACTCAGTCAGATTGGTCAGCACCGGGATTTGAACTCGGAATCTCCCGAATACAATCTCAAACGTTACCGCTTGAACCAACTAGCTCCGTCAAACGATAATTACATCCTTTTTGCCAGCTTATCTGCCATTTCATTTCCAACAATGCCAACATAACTTACCAACTCCCAAGATAACATTGACTTAATAATATACACGTGTCTCTCTTAAGTAATTGTCACATTGACAAATTCATAATTCAAGTAGCTACTATCATATCTAAGTTGTTGATGTTTTATGGTTCATTTATGATACACTGGGTATTATTACTTATTTTCATTGAAGTTTCATCTGTTGATCGCATGTTGCGCTAATGATATTTTCTGGTGCTGAAAAAGTGATTTCTCATAATTGTCGAATTTGGAGAACTGAAAATCCACGCAGAATCATTGGGTATGAACGAAATTCTCATAGCTAAACGTTTTCTACGTCACGTCACATCGCAAGCTGTACGGTCCATTTATCATTATGACCTACAGTATCGGTGGAATATTTTACCTTAACATTTTATCTTAACTTTGATTATTGCCAGAACTAAAAGAGGATGCAGATATTAATCTGTTTCAACAAGAAGGGGCGCCGCCTTACTAATGACATAAGTTTCGCAACAATCTCAATCGGGTGCTTCCAGAACGATGGATAGGACGAACAGGACCTCTTGAAAACGTTATTACATAACGTCTCCGCGATCCCAAATATAATCCCATGTGATTTTTTTTTTCTGCAAGGTAACATAAAGGACAGTGTTTCCCTCCTATATCATGCAACCTACGTTATCTTCAAATGTGGATTGAAGAAGGCGCAGGTAGTTACTCCTGAAGTTCAGAGTCTGGCAAAAATTGTACTGCTGCATCGATATTAGTCTCATTACACACTGCGCCCACATCGAGGTACTGTTATACAACACCTAAAAAAGTAAACAAACTTAATGTGAGCCATCATTCACCAGCTGAGGTATGATTGTGTTTTAATCATAAATTTATCAAAATATGACTTATTTTGCATGGAAGCTTCTTGGACGAAAACCAGAGGGAAAACGCCCAGTTGGTAGACCAAGAATGAGATGGGATAATAATATTAACCATGATTTGAGGGAAGTAGATTATATAGGGGATGATTGGAAAACATAAGCTCAGGATAGGGATGTATGGAGAGCTTATATCCGTGCGACCATGATGAACCTTCGTATTCGATATAGAGCCAGTGAGTTAGTTATGTTATGAATAACTTTAGAGACATGGTGTATATATATATACCTTAGTTGTCATGGTCGTTTTCTGTATCTTGTAGGTTAGAGCGATGAAGATATGTAAATATTTTTCAGAAATATTTTCTTGATTACAATCTGTGATAGCCCTAGTACAATCTAAATAGCTTCACTCCTTCGAAATTCGCTTATAGTGCAAGAAATGAGTACATTTAAATATACCCGCACTGCCATAATTATCGATAATTATAATCGATTATTTAAATCGATAAAAATTCTTTCCAAATAATGGTCATGCCTAGCGATAACTCTCATGACTCTATTATCGCTGGCTGCATACATCGCTGAATGAGCTAGAGGTTATCGCTGGTTGACGATGATCTTGATCGGTACTGATTTCTTTTACCCTCCAAGTGGGTTATCACTGCTTATACCACTGCTCTATGAATGATAACATATTCCACTCCACAATTCTCTATGCTCCACAATTTATGTGCAATTTATGCTTAATTTGATATTCTGTGGCCGGTAGGAAGGAAGGAGCTATGGCGGCTGTATTAGATGAGGTAGGAAAATCCGAAGAAAAACTTATAGACGATGGAAATATTGATGATATTGACGATATAGAGGGTGAGGATGGAGCAACGGAAGCTTCGAAAAAAAAGAAGAGGAAGAAGAAAAAGAAGAAGGCTGGTAAGCATAATTATAAACATAATAGTCATTGGGTAATTTTACTTATTTAACAGGTTTTGCATCTTCCTGAGCCTAATTAATCTACTGTGATTCTTCTCCACATTTTTCTGCCCAATATTCACCGTCCAATGCTTTGTCCCGTCACGCTGCGTTAAATACCATCAATCCATATTACTTTTGGCCGTCCTCATCTACCAAGTGGCACTCATTCTAGGATGTGCATTCTGGCATTATTTTTTACATGACCAAACCAATTGTTTGGTTTTTTATGAAATCGATATTTGATCTTTTTCTTTTGGTAATTGCACCATTTCTTTATTTTATTAATTTTAGAAATTGCCTCAAAATATATTTCTACAGAATTTAATTTGGCTCATATTTTCATTGGATCACTAGGCTGTGCTTTCCTTTAGGTCCGAAAAATTTTTCAATTTTATATCTTATTCCACTGATGCACTAAACACTCTTAAACACTTTCAAAACATTTTGCAACACTTTTTAACACATTTTAAACATCTTCCAATGTTGCAACGAGTTTTTTTTTCATATTTATATATTTGCGTAAAACACGGTCGTGCTACATTGCTTACTTCCTTCTCTTTGTTATTTTCCCTCCACTTCCTATGTTGTTCCAGCGTTGCCACCATCAACAATCCGAACTTGCTTTTTAAATGTGATTCCACGTTCCCTGGATTTCACCTACGTTAGAGTAATTGATTTATGTTTGGTTAGCTTTTAGGTTCCTTGCTTTTTAAAAGTGATATGATACGTAAAATAAATTATACATTTTTAGACAAGTTCTGGGAATTTTGTGTCAATGTTGGTCATACTGATTTCACGTATATATACCGCCAACTGCTGGAGGTTGCATTTATCTACCTGGGATAATTGGAGCACTAGCGCATGCGCACTGCGATTCTATAGAACTTAGAAAAATTTTCTACCGACCTAAAGGAAAGCATATCCGATCACTATGCTACACCATACAACATTCATATGACACTGTTTGTAAAAACTTTAGAATTTGACCTTGACTTCCTCAATGAATTCTTCGGATAAAGTTTCCATTAAACACAGTGAAACATTTCTCTAAGTCCCAGGCAGACACCACAAGCATTCGCCAACAAAACTGGGGCTTTTCTCACTGCGCTTAATGGAAACTTCAGCCAAATTATTTTAAGTTCTATAGAATGGCAGTGCAAATGCTTAATGTAACTTTTGCCAGATGGCAGGATATATATATGAAATCGCAATCATTCCCAGAGCATATTTTGGCTCAACTTAATTTTCCATACTGTATTCTCGTAATTCTGTTTTTCTACGTACTTCTGTCTTTCTAACATTTTGTACTATTTTAAATGTTTTACAGCGATAATTATAACTTTTTTTGGCTGTGCTTTCCTTTAGGTCCGAAAAATTTTTCAATTTTTTATCTTATTCCACTGATGCACTAAACACTCTTAAACACTTTCAAAACATTTTGCAACACTTTTTAACACATTTTAAACATATTCCAATGTTGCAACGAGTTTTTTTCATATTTATATATTTGCGTAAAACACGGTCGTGCTACATTGCTTACTTCCTTCTCTTTGTTATTTTCCCTCCACTTCCTATGTTGTTCCAGCGTTGCCACCATCAACAACCCGAACTTGCTTTTTAAATGTGATTCCACGTTCCCTGGATTTCACCTACGTTAGAGTAATTGATTTAGGTTTGGTTAGCTTTTAGGTTCCTTGCTTTTTAAAAGTGATTTGATACGTAAAATAAATTATACATTTTTAGACAAGTTCTGGGAATTTTGTGTCAATGTTGGTCATTCTGATTTCACATATATATACCGCCAACTGCTGGAGGTTGCATTTATCTACCTGGGATAATTGGAGCACTAGCGCATGCGCACTGCGATTCTATAGAACTTAGAAAAATTTTCTACCGACCTAAAGGAAAGCATATCCCTTTTTTTTTACAATTATTAAATATTTATTTACGTATGCAATGATTTCTACAGAACCACAACACATGATGCATGCATGTTTATTATAATGTCCACAAGATATCTGTGAAATCGGTGTTACCAATATTAACAATTAATTCCACGCTATATTTCAAGAATTTAACTTCATTTTGTTCGGTTAGAGTTAGTGTAAATCAGAATAGTGTCCACTCATGTAATGATATGCATGTAATTTATTTTGTTAGGTAAGGTTTGGTTAGGAAGGGAGAAGTTACTGTACATCCATTTCTAATATACGTTTGGGAAATTATTGTGAAGGTTGGTCATATCGATTTTACACCTATGTGGTAGCATCTAGTGACAACTCTTAACTTTTTGTAGGACTTTATAGATATGTGGTTCCACCTAGCATTGACTCTATAAACATATATGCATGTGCACTGTTATTCTGTTGGACTTAGAAAATTTAGGATGGAAATCAAACTAAAGTTTTTCCTATATTTTTAAGAAATGTCACCCTGTGGATGTGAGGCCGGCTGGTAGGCAAAGGACCTTGTAGGCTTGTCGTGCCATGGAGGAGGATATTTATAAACCTATATACAGTTTTAGAATAGAATAGATTTGTTTAGCCTGGTTGAGTTAAGGCCATGTGGCCTTCTCTTCCACTCACAAGGACAAACATATGTTACATTTACAAACACATGTTACATTTAAATACAAAAAAAAATACTATAATAGTACATACTAAACAATTATCTGTCAAACTAAACAATAATGAAAGCAATGTTTAAATAATACAATAAGATTAAATAGGCCTACAATTAAAATTAAAGTAATGAATAATTGTATACACAAAGGAATAAACAGCTCAAATCTACTATACATTTTCTAAGATTTTAATTTTTCTTTTTTAATATTATTTGCAAATCCAAATACAGTTTCGTATTTTCTAAGTTTTTTTTATGCGGTGAGATGTAAAAATATTTTATCCAACCCATTTATATATGGGTGTTGTATACTAAACGTCGCAAAAAATTTTAATTTTAATTACTTATGCCACTGATGCACTAAATGCTTTTAAACACGTTTAAAACATTTTGCAACACTTTTAAACATCTTCCAATGTTGCAACGATATTTTTTTTTATATTTATATATTTACGTAAAACATGATCTTCCTTGCTACTTTCTGCTATTTTCCGTCCTCTTCCTATGTTGTTCCAACGTTGCCACCATCAACGACCCAAAATACTCCAGATGTTGCCAACATCACTTCCACGTTCCCTGAATTTCACCTACGTTAGAGTAATTGATTTGTGTTACAGTAATTGATTCAGGTTTGGTTAGCTTTTAGGTTCCTTGCTTTTTAAATGTGATTCCACGTTCCCTGGATTTCACCTACGTTAGAGTAATTGATTTGTGTTACAGTAATTGATTTAGGTTTGGTTAGCTTTTAGGTTCCTTGCTTTTTAAATGTGATTTGATACGTAAAATAAATTACCTCTTCATATCTTTTATTCTATGAAAAATTCAAAATATCGGACGGTTACCACGTAAAATCATATTTCCACTAGTTCATTTCATGTTAATTATACATTTTTAGACAAGTTCTGGAAATTTTGTGTCTATGTTGGTCATACTGATTTCACATACATATACCGCCAACTGATGGAGGTTGCATTTATCTTTCTGGGATTACATGGAGCACTAGCGCATGTGCACTGCGATTCTATAGAACTTAAAAGAATTTTCTTGCGACGCTAAGTGTAACATATCCAAATATATGAATAAAAACTATAAAATAGTCACCTTGTAGGTCCATCTCCTCAACTTAAAATGTTTTAACACTCTGTAGGCCTTTCGGGACTAGTCCCATCATCAGCAGAACAAATTAGGTCTGTGTTTGTTGACCCTCGTTGAAGCACAGACTTAGTTGTGATTATTTTGTATAGAGGATTGTGTGAACTGGGTATGTTCTTATTCAGTATCAGGTTTCTCTTAGAATTGCAATTTCCTCCAGTATATTTATCCTCATTGGTATGTTTTCTCTATGTAAAATTGTGAGGGAATTATCGATGTTATACATATGATGTCCTGCTTGAATTATATGTTTTGTGTAACTTCACTTTCCTCCATCATAAAATCTCTAAAATGTTCTTTAAATCTAACGTTAAAGCTTCTGCTAGTTTTTCCATTGTAGAATTTATTACAGTCTGTACATGTTAATTTGTATATGCCTTTATTGTTGAAATAATTTTTTTGTTCGATATTATTATTTATTAAATTGTGTAATTTATTAGGCCTACCTGTTCTGTATGCTGTATTTATATTCTTGTCAAGCTTTTTTAGTGTGTTGGCTAATTTTAATGTTTCTTTACCTGTGTATGTGAGAGTTATCCAATTCTTGTTATTTTTGTTGGATTCATTCTCAAATTTGGTAATGTTGGCATTGTTATTTTTTTCTTTTTTTGTTTATTTAGGATTTTATTTATTATTTGTTTGTTGTAGCCATTAACTTTTGCCATGTGTTTAATATAATTTAATTCTTTATTCTAATTGTCTTTATTTAAAGGGAGTTTTAACGTCCTATTTATTAAACTTTTGAACGTACATATTTTATGAAAAGGATGTCAGGGAAATCTTGGTAATGAGGCTGTCACTTCAAAGTCTCCAAGCTTATTTCCTATTGTACTAACCCCTAATAGGAGGGCAATACCAACATTAGAGAACAATTACAAGCATATGAATTAGCAAATAAATTGATAGACAACAAATTAAAATGGTTTCAACATATAAATAAAATGGAGACATCTCGTCTATCAAAACTGGCTTTACAATATATTCCAAAAGGTAAACATTCTGTTGGATACCCCATGACTAGATGGAGGGATATACTTTCGGTCTTACTAATAAAAATCTCTAATACAGGCTTTCATCAGTTGTTTAGTTATACAATATATAAGCCTTATGTAGATCACGTATAATTTCCTTACTAATAAACGTTGTGCCGGAGCTATATAACAAAACAGCAGTTATACACAATACGTCACATATTCGTCATCATAATGACGTCAGAACAATATTACTCGCAGTTTGTAACAGAAATAAAACAACATCAACTAGTGATTATTGTGTAAGAAATGAATATGGATAAGAATTAAAAGAGATTCCCTAATTGAGGAGGTACGGGAAAAATAAGTGTGTTTTAATTTATATACATTTTCCTTTACGCAATGTCAAATAAAACGTAGAATTGGTTTCACAGATAATGTGCTGCCATCTAACGTCAAGAATTTCGACCAATTCTTGGAAACTAATAAAAGCTTTGCCCATTACTTATGAATTATATGCAGTATTTTAAGATGCGTTAGGAAACGTTCAAATAGTAGGAAATGTTACCGACAACAAAATATCATTTCAAGCAAAAAAAAAAAAAATCACTATAGTTCGACCGGGAATCGAACCTACGACCTCACGCATGGCAGTCAGAAGCTCTAACCACAAGACTACCAAGTTAACATGTAGATTCTTGCAATAATAGTACCTCTATACTAAAATACATTTTTATATCGGTGTGTGTGTTATGTATTATAGATGCAACGAAGTTTTCTTAAAATAATATTATGAAGCATTTAAACTACATTCAGGTTAAATCTTGTCTACAGCAATTATTGTAGAACATATCCTTTTGTGATTCAATGTTCAATTTTAAAATATTTTTAGGCCTAATCGAGAATGAGTGTAACGAAAGGCATTTTATGATGCCTTTATTTTCCTACCCAGAGCTTTATTAATATTATTTATGCCCTGTGCATCCATCAAACAGTCATTAAAGTGTTGCATTTTGGGTTAAATTTAAGGAAACTTTCATCAAAATCATAAGAAAACAGTCAGTTGATCTTGATGTCCGACATTTTGTCTAGTTATAGAATCCTTAAACAAGGGTGGAGGCATGTATAACGACCCATGTAAAGTTGTACACCTCTTCTACACTGAACAGCTAATACAGTGTTTATTAGTAAGAATTTTCAACTGAGATGTGTATAAACCTTGTATAAAAGTTATATATGGATTATTAGTAAGAGGGTTTGAGTCTGCACAGGCTTACAGCCTAACCTTGAAGTTGAAGAAGAATAATAATTTAAAATATGAAGTCCTTGTTAATGTTAGGTGAAATACATAAATAATTTTACCATTGTAGGTGCAGGAGAGGCATCAGCTGATGTACCAGGTGGGGGAGAAAGTGAAAATGCTATAGAAGAAATAAGTGAGAAATTGGTAAATGCTAAAGTCAATGGAACAGAAAATGATCAGGAAGGTAAGACTAATTTAATTATTGTTTTTAAAATAGGGTGCTCAATATTTCCTACATATGTTTTCGCTCTATCCTGTGCTGCATCCTAGCAGTCTAAGCAGCCTTTGTACAGAGCTACAGGACATGCGCTGGAAAACATTTTCTCATAGGAATGATTATAACAATTACAGGGATATGTCATTACTTTCAACTTTGTACAAAATTCTAACAAATATATTTAACTTTCACAGGGAAAGAACACTATGAGGTTTAATTTAAGAATTAAATTAATGTTTTTATTACCTCACCTCATATCCTTTTTCTTCTATACTGCAGTTTCGGAGCTTATCTCCATCGTCAATAGCCGGTCGACCAGAGGCTACTGACGATGGAGATAAGCTCCGAAACTGCAGTATAGAGGAAAAAGGATATGAGGTGAGGTAATAAAAACATTAATTCTTAAATATATTTGTATCCAGTTGTGTCTAAATGGCACAGAGTCGAGTGCATAGAGGCAAACAGTTTTCAGATACTGTTGAAATTCACAATGAGTTAAAGCAAAGAGAATAACTACTATTCAATTTTTTAGTAGGGCATGCCATTAATTCTTTAGAAAATGAAGGCCTACAACTCAATGATATTAATAAGCTGTTAGTATATGCTGATAATGTAGTATTATTATGAGATACTAAGGGCTAACATGAATACTTTAGGCTATGTAAAGTTTTAATAATAGTTTTGACTTGGGGTAGTGAGACATAGAACCTCACTAAAAGATCAGAGGTAGCACTAAATAATTTTGATAAAAAGTATTCAGGAAAATATTTGGACCAATAAATATTATTGATCAGGGGAGAATACGATACAACAAAGAATTGCACAACAAATACAATGAACCTGACCTTGTCACTTTTACTAAATTAAAGAAACTGGAATGGGCTGGCCATGTCCAAAGGCTCTCAGCAGACCGAGCACGAAGAAATGTTAATAGATGAGTTGGAGAAAATGTTTTAACATCTCACCTCACAAAGTTGCGTGTCTTCATGATACCGGTTCGAAAGTATAGTACTAATCCATCTTCAGTCAAATTCCAACTGAAATGTGCTTACAGCAAGTTTTATGGGGAATAGACGAGTTGGAAGACTGAAAAAAAGATGGGAGGATGGTATTAAGGAAGATGCTGCAAACCTACTTAAGTGTTGCAAGTGGAGGCTTGCTGTGCAAAATAGAAATGGTTGGGGCAGAAATTAAGGGGGGCCAAAGCTCGAATTTGATCCAATCAGCCATTGGATGGATGAATGGAACATGCATACTTTATTAACACTAAGGGTCGAATGTTTGAACGCATTAGACAGTAAAAGGCGTTCTCTGCTGAGAAAGTTTTATCCAAATACATTTTGCTTACTCAGAAATCTATTCATGCGATAATAATTGTAAGCTACCTGACGAGGTACCTTAAGATCATAGCTCAAGATAGAAACTTATCATGAAAATCCCGATGGGAACCGATGTAGTTTGAAACATTTGCAGCTTTATCCAAGATGTCGGACCTTGAAGACTTCGATCATGTTTTTGGTATACACGGAGAAGAGGAATTTGATAGAGTCTACCAAAGAATTCAACTGGAAGAACAGGAGAATCGGCGTAATATTGCGCGATGCAGACGTCGTTTTATACGGTAGTATTTGCGGAACGCGGGGGCACGCCGTAGCGTAGTGGTTAAGGCACTGCGCTACAAGTCGGAAGGTCGAGGGTTCAAGTCCCGGTGGGGTCAGGATTTTTAAACTGACCAAAACCTTCTGGCGGCACTATGGCCCTGAGGTCGACTCAGCCTCTAACGGAAATGAGTACCAGACGCTTGTTCTGGGGTAAAGGCGGCCGTCACGCAGGGCTGACAACCCGGCTGACTTCAAGTGCCGATTGTCCAGAAAAAGTAGGTGCCTTAACCTCCTACTACCCCAAGGGCCTCCCGAGGCCTGTTGTGGGATTACTTTACTTTACTTTATTTGCGGAACGCAAGCGTAAATGCATTCCTCTATAGCAGACGAAAATAACGGAAGTGGTTTTATCACTGAGAATTCTGGGTAATTCGTTGCCAATATTACGAAAACGTCAACTTTCATGCGTGACCGGTAAGTCGGCCGTTAATTCGATCTCAGCAATTGCTCACAGTGAGTCAGCTCACCAGTGATTGGAAGTAATTTGAGTAGAGACTAATGTATTTGCATACGACCCTAAGAATTGGGATTGGAAGTAAACATCAGAAGAACTAAATATATGATCACACTTAGAAATATATTATACAGGGCAAGTCAAAATGTTGTGCAGGTTTTCAGAAATTTATTATGTGAAATGTAATGAACATATAATATCGTGAGACATATTGTATGAAAGGTAAACTCTCAAAGTTTAGTTGTCCACTTCTAAAGTTCCGCGTTCACCCGCAAGATGTCAACAGCAGAGCAGTAAAGGAAAATGGCGTTGACTGGGGATCAGAAGTCTTTCTGTGTGCTTGATTACCATGTAAACAACTCTGTGACTAGTGTTCAACGACATTTCCGTACCAGATACGATAAAGACCCGCCGGATGGGAGATCCATTCGTAAGTGGTACACACAATTTAGGGATTCAGGCTGTATCTGTAAACGAAAATCGACTGGCCGTCCGTCGACGAGTGAAGAGACAGTCAAACGCGTTCGCACATGCTTCGTGCGGAGTCCACAGAAATCCACCTACCGGGGAGCGACAGAAACTTCAACTACCACAAAAAACTGTATGGCGGATTCTCCGGAAACGTTTACAGATGAAACCCTACCACTTGCAACTGGTTCAAGCCTTAAAACCCGCCGATTATGCTTTGCGAGCGTCCTTCTGTGTTGATTTTCTCGCATCAATGGAAGAGAATGAGTTCCATGAGAGGGTAGTTTACAGTGATGAAGCGACTTTCCACCGTTCAGGAAAAGTGAATAGACACAATGTAAGGATTTGGGGAACTGGTAACCCCCATGCAACTCTGGAACATCAACGCGATTCTCCGAAAGTGAATGTCTTTTGTGCCATTTCCCATGCAAAGGTTTATGGGCCCTTTTTCTTTCATGAACGTACTGTGAACGGACATGTTTTCCTTGATATGCTACAACAATGGCTCCTTCCGCAGCTTGAAGCGGATAGTCCAGATTTCATTCTGCAGTTGGATGGTGCCCCTCCACATTACCATGGCAGTGTTCGAGACCATTTGAATACGGCTTTACCACAACGCTGGATAGGCCGTGCATCTCAGGGTGATCAACAACTCATTCATTGGCCACCTCGTTCACCAGATCTAACCCCGTGTGATTTCTTTATGTGGGGTCTTGTAAAGGATCATGTTTACGTACCACCACTTCCAACAACACTGCATGAACTGCGTGCCCGCATCACAGCAGCCATTGCTGATATCGACCGCGGACTGCTACAGAAAGTTTGGCAGGAGATTGAATATCGGCTTGACATCTGTCGTGTAACAAAAGGCGCTCACATAGAACATCTGTGAATATTTAAAAAAAAACTTTGAGAGTTTACCTTTCATACAATATGTCTCACAATATTATATGTTCATTACATTTCACATAATAAATTTCTGAAAACCTGCACAACATTTTGACTTGCCCTGTATAATGGAAATTGACAGTAATGACAAATAAAAAAAATTTGGAAAAAGTGGCTTAATTCAAATACTTAGGAACAATAATCACAAACAGGAATGAGGTGTACAAAGAAATTAAACATAAGCTCAATTCTGGAAATGCATGCTATTTTGCATTACTATATAGGGAAGGGGCCTCGTTAGCCCAACTTCTCTCAAAAAAGCATTAAACTGAAAATATATAAAACTGCTATTCTCCAAGTTATATTATATGGATTTGAAACATGAAGTCCTAATTTAAGGTAGGAGAAAAGATTACGAGTATTTGAGAATAAAGTTCTTAGAAAAATGTTGGACCAAAGAGAGATGAATAGACAGGCAAATGGAATAAAGACTACATAACAGTATGCTATATGATCTTTATAGGAAAATAAATGTAATAATAGTTGAGGCAGGACATGTGGTAAGAATGGGGAATGAAAGAGTGGCATGGAAACTCCATCTAGGAAAACCAGAGGGAAAGCGTCCAATAGGGGCCAAAAATGAGGCAGGAGAATAACTTAACCATAATTTGAGGATATTAAATTTATTATATGGGGATGGTTGGAAAACAGCTCAGGATAGGGATATATGGAGGCCTTATATCCATTCGGTCTTGAATGTACACTTTCGATAATGCCAGTGGGTTAGGAGTGATGCCTACCCATCATCTTGAGGAATTTTGGGTAGCTGTAATAAGTAACGACTCTAGGTTGAGAAAATCTGATATAATGAATGGTGAGATCCAAATTGTGACCTCATGTTACCCCTATATGGGCTGGATAATTGTCCATCTCTGTAAGTAACATGTGGAAGTGAGGGCAACTATTGGGTCAAGGGCCTTCTGATCCTGTTGTACCATTGTGCTTTTAAGAGAGTTCACGCTACAAATATGATCATGGTTTTGTGTGTAGTGTGGTAATTTTTCTTAATTTAAAGTTAGATATGTTAAACTCCAATGTATTAAAATTTGAACTTCAGTATATAATCTTGAGGCTCAGTCCTCAAAGTTTTTCCATTAACTTAGCAGTTATTCTATTAGTTATTTGCCAGGAAAAATATCAATATTAGCATGAGAGTTTGATGTTCATTATTGGTATTTATGCAGATTTTTGTCACCACAGAAGCAATACTCAGTTATAAAGATTAAATGAGCTAAACACTTTCTTGAAATTACCAAAATATTTTTGTTTTATAGAACCTGAAGATGCCAAAAAGAAAAGGAAAAAACGAAAGGGACGAGGAGGAAAAGGAAATCAGAAACAACAGACGGATCCTCCTTCTATTCCAATTGCTGAGTTGTTTTCAGATGGTATGTAAATTGAATTTTTTATTGAATTATTGAATAATTATAACTGTAATATCAAAATGCAGTAAAAATCCAATACATGGGGTTCACATTTACAAATACTCTATGATTTTAGGGATTATAGCACAGATACCTAGTTCCGTAAATTTAAAAAAAAAGTTAAGATTTTAATACAGGTACTAGTGTTTAAAAAAAGAGCAGAAAAATGATTGAATTATTGTTGAAAAATGAGTTTAGCAACCAAAGGAATATGTATGTGTAATTTTTTTGCTCTGAATAAAGTACGAGAAATAATGATAAAATAGAAGTGGAGGTAGAAATAACCTAAAAGACGAGTTAGTTTCCACTCATGGGAATTAAACTTAAAAAGTAACAAAGATAACTCATCCTAATCTTGAAACATTCCACCTAATGGATCCATCTAATGCTATTACTCAACTTCCATTAGGTTGGCAATGTGAATTGTAATCAGAAATTGTAGGAAATTGCAATATCTGTAGTTTGTAACCTGTGTCCATGCACATACAAATACCTGTACAAAAGTAGCCATTTGTGTATACATAGTGTTCTGCCCAAGATCAGGTCTTTCACTGCAAACTCAGCATTCTCCACTCTCTCTTTAACTGAGCTTTCCTTTTTGTATCTGCATACAAACCATTTATTTTAATATTGTTTATCATCTGATGTCTTTTTCTGTCTCTAACTTTCTTTCCGTTGATCATTCCTTCCAGGACATCCGTCAGCAGGCAGTTTCTTCTTAGCCAGTGGCCAATCCAATTTCTTTTCCTCCTCTTTGTGAGTTCCAGCATTGTTCTTCCTTCACCCACTCTATGTAGCACATCTTTACTTTTTTATTTTGTCTGTCCATTTTTTTTACATTCCATCCTTCTCCATAACCGCATCTCAAAAGCTTCCAGTCACTTTTCCTCATTCCATCATTATGTCTAAGTCTCTGCACCATACAATGCTACACTCCACACAAAGCACTTCACTAGCCTCTTCTGTAATTCTTTTGCCAAAGGTCTGCAGAAAATGCTTCTCTTGTTAAAAGCTTCTTTTGCCATTGCTATCCTCTGTTTTACTTCTTGACTGCAGTTCGTGTTACTACTGATAGTACAACCCAAGTATTTGAAGCTCTCCACTTGCTCAATGTCCTCATCTTTAATCCTCTTGTTTATCTTTCTTGGTTTCCTTCCTATAATCATGGCCTTCGTCTTATCATTTTATCTTCATTCCATAATCCTCACGCTTGTCATTTAGCTCCATCAGCATGTTCCTCAGTGTCAGTGCATCTTCTGCTAGCAAAGCCATATCATCAGCAAATCTTATGCACTTAATTCTTCCTCCCATGTTTATGCCTCCCGTATTCCTGAAGCAGTTCTTCACATTAGGTCTTCCAGGTAGATGTTGAAAAAAATAGGTGATAGAGGACATTAAATTAATATTGAGAAGCTAAAGCTATTACTATGATAGAAATAAGTAAATTAATAAACATAATTAAATTAATAAATTAATGAGTCATTTTAACATCTTACCTCATATTTCATGTTTTTCAAACACGGTAACTATAGTTTTCAAATGATCTTGTCATTCATTTTCAACCCAATTTTAACTTGAATAATTAAATTATTTTAAATCAATGGTAAAGAGAAAATTTTTTGCCTGAACCAGGAATCGAACCCCGAAACCTTTAGCTTTCCATGCTAATGCTCAGACCACTGAGCTAAATTTTTCTCTTTACCATTGGTTTAAGATAGAGGACATCCTTGCTTACCCCCCTTCCAATTTCTTTTCCCTATGACATTTTTTCTCCTATCTTCACTTTTATTCGCTGTTTCATATAAAGATTACTTATGAGCTTCCTTTCATTTGTTAACAAAATATGGAAGTATTTAATAAATTACAATAGGAAGTAACCTTATGAGGTTCGTAATAAATAATGTTAATCTGGTTCATCATATCTCATATATGTGTATCTTTTGATATGTTACTTATTTTAGGAATTCACACTATGAGGTATATTCATTTAGGTAGAATTTTGATATGTTTGTCCATACCATCATCAGCTTTTTTTTTCAGACTGTTGAATGTTATGTTGTTGGCCCTGGATGTTGACTCCCACACCATCTTTTGGTTGATCGAAGAACTTGTAAATCAAATATTTTTCTTCTGGAATTTCAATATTCATAGACCTGTTTTTATTCTTCTGGATGTAGATCTTCTTCAAAATGGTGATCTCTGTATTGTTTTTTAAACTGTTTTAATAATTTAGTGTTTACATTGATTTTACATATTTCTGACCAGAGTTGAACAGCTACTGCAGATTTTTCTATTTCTTCATTTTTTTTACATTTCTAATGTGTTCTTTAGTTTTAATAGTCAAGTTTTTTTTTTTACCTATGTCTATCTTATCACAATCAGCACATTTTATCTGATATATTCCTGATATTGCAGTCTCATCACAATATCAGGAATATACCAGATAAAAGTGTGCTGATAAGATATACATAGGTAAAACAAATAGAAATTTGACCTTTAGAATGAAAGAACGCATTAGGAATGAAAATAATTAAAAAATGGAAAAATCTGCAGTAGCTGCTCGTGTCAGATAAAAAAAAATAAATAAAATTGGTGTAAACACTAAATTATTAAAACAGAAAACAATAAAGAACTCAAATAGTGAGTGGAGAACATATTTTTTTCGACTCACCTCATATATTTTCAATTTCTTTGATACCGATGGTTTCAGGCAATATCATGTCCTTCTTCAGTCATGGCTTCCACTGATGAAATTCTGTGATTGTTGATTTCTCTAATGACATCATTTCTTGTGTTGCCATCTTTCGTTGGGATTATAAACTTTGTAATTAAATTTTAATCATAGATCTACGAATTTCGATATTCTGGTGGATAAAAATTTAATTACAAAGTTTATAATGGCAACACAAGAGATCTATGAATTTCGATATTCTGGTGGATAAAAATTTAATTACAAAGCTTATAATCCCAACGAAAGATGGCAACACAAGAGGTGATGTCATTAGAGAAATCAACAATCACAGAATTTCATCAGTGGAAGCCATGATTGAAGAAGGACATGATATTGTCTGAAACCGTCGGTATCAAAGAAATTGAAAATATATGAGGTGAGTCGATAAAAATATGTTCTCCACTCACTATTAATGATATAACCTCATTATGTTTACTTCCCAATATTAATTTAAATATAAATAAATAATAGTTTTAAAAAACTAAAAGAACACGCTTTATTAGAAAACTAAAAAATGAAAAATAATTTTAATTTCCAATACGCTTGGGATAAAATAAAGTGGTCAACAAAAAAATCATCTCCAACACATATAGAATAAAATTAGAGTTATCAACAAAAAGAAAATAATTTTACCATCAAAAGCGTGGGGTGCTCTATATCAATTAATATATTTGATAATAAACAGATATTGGTAAAAGTAAGCTCTCTAAGAAGAAAATGTAAAAATCATAAAAATCACCCCACACTTTTGATGGTAAAATTATTTTCTTTTTGTTGATAACTCTAATTTTATTCTCTATGTGTTGGAGATGATTTTTTTGTTGACCACTTTATTTTATCCCAAGCGTATTGGAAATTAAAATTATTTTTCATTTTTTAGTTTTCTAATAAAGCGTGTTCTTTTAGTTTTTTAAAACTATTTTTTATTTTTTAGTTTTAATATTTTACAGAATAAAATAAAAATGTAAATATCTTTAAATTCGATACTATTGTAGTAAGAGCTAAAAGTAATACTCTTCTATAAAAAAAAACCTTCCAGCCGGATTTGAACCAGAGATGTATGGATTACTGAAATTATATACCACTAAGAGTTCACTGCTCTTACAATGATTGACTACAAGCTCGACAAGTCTGCAACCTATTATACCAGTTTTCATTTTTTTGATTTTCGGATGATTCTGGCCAGGATTTTAGAAACAAAATATGAAATTATTGTATTGTCACGGGTCCTCCACACGTATACAAAGTTTCAAGTCGATCCAATGTTTCTAAGTGGGTGAAAATCGCGTTGAAAGATTCCGTTGCATTGATACAAAAACACTTTTTTTGATTTTCTGATGATTATGGCCAGGATTTTAGAAAATAAATATGAAATTATTGTATTGTCACGGGTCCTCTACAAGTATCAAAGTTTCAAGTCGATCCAATGATTTTAAGTGGGTGAAAATCGCATTGAAAGATTCTGTTACATAGATAGATAGATAGATACAGGTCAAGCTAATATAAAGCGTGTAAAAAGAATTCATAGTTTGGGAGAAGATCTATATACCCAAAATAAATAAAAACAGGATTATGGATTTTGAAATTTCTGGGGGAAAAGATTTGATTTATATGTTTTTGGCCAACCAAAAGATGTCAACTGACAACATAAAATTCAACAGTCTGGAAAAGATGGCAGTGGTATGGACAACATATTGTAACATGTCAATTTGATACATAAATATTTATGAAGTAAGATGCTCTATCACTTTCTTTATGTGATATTTAATATCACATAATTTATTATGGAAGTAATTTTTCCGAGAACTTGAAGAAATTTACATAAATTTTATCATTATTTATCTTAATGTGAGGACTGGGCATATGATAATTTTTTTTTTTTATTTCTATTAAAGGTACATTTCCAGTTGGTCAGGAAATGGAGTACCCATTGGTAGGAGATAGCAGAACTGCTAAAGATCGCTTTACAAGCGAAGAAAAACGTGCACTTGATAGACTTCATAATGATATTTATAATGAAGTACGTCTTGCTGCCGAGGCTCATAGACAAGTAAGTATGTAAATATAGAAAATTGATGATAATTTTGTATTAAAAATAAATTGAGAACCATATATGTTATGGTAGTCCACCGCTGTGATCTCGAGGTAGCGTGCTGCCTTGTCATGCAGCCGGCTCGGGTTCGATCCCCGGTTGGGGCAGTTTTTATCGGGATTTTTCCTCACCTGTAAGACAAATGTCAGGAAAACTTTAAGGTCCAAACGATCCCCGAAATCATATGGGCATCATTATCATCATCATCCTTCACTGGTGTGGAAAGCAACGGGAAGCTACCACAGCTACAATTCCCTAGTAAAGCTACAAGCATAGCATGAAAATGCTATGATTGCAGTGAAGGACCTGCCTTCAGGCAGAATTATAGTCGGACCAACGGATCTGCGCCCCAGTAGCGCTGGCATCGTTCTTCGAAAATTACACGTCAGTTCTCACACCATTCCACCGGGCTGCCCTCCCACTATGTCAAATAGAAGCCACTGTAACTGACCAAGTAGGGACATTGCCAAACTTCCCCCGGTGTCAGGCTCTTGAATAATGTAAGGTTAATTATTACGTCTTCATATTTAATTTAAGTAGGTCTAATGACACTGATTGATTTCTACGATTAATGGATATAATTATAATAGTGGATATTTGTTGGTTAAATGGAAATTACGTGAAGGAAATTTACATATGTTGTTTTTAAAGATATGTGTTTCATCATAAATATTTCTCCTTCACCTCATTGTCTTATTTGGTTAGATTTGGAACATAATCTTGAAGTCCTAACAAAATTATAAAATTTTAGGTATGAATACACAATCATGTGCTTTCCTTTCTCATCTGGGCTAGGGACCGGCTATGGCGAAGTTACTACATGCTACAATTTTATTTACATATTATATAACATACTGATACTATACAGGAATTCTAATTTATGCTTATGAATTAAGCTAATGATAATAATTTACAATTTACATACTATATAACATAACATACTGATACGGAGTTGACAACGCTGGACTGTGGGTACAAATAATATCCCGCAAGAAAGCTCAAAACTGTGAGTAATGGGAGGGGAGAAAGAGAGAGATAGAAAATAGAGACGGGCAAGAATGCAGGTAGGGAAATAATTTACCGAGGGAGAAATGGAATTAGTGTTTAGTTCGCATTTCTTACGAGGGCACAGATCCGTTGGTCCAACTGTACTATGGATGGATATGTTAATGGTGGTTAATACAGCCATCATGTAGGACTGATAATATAGCTGACATCAAGCATTGATTGTCTAGACAGATGGAGACCTTAACCAACTATTATCCCAAGGGCCTCCAAAGGCATGTAGTGTGATCATTTTACTTTACTTTTTTTTTTCACAATGGACTTGTATACAATTTTAAGTTAAAGTGAGTAGATTATTTTATGACAGATAAGTCAGAAGAACTTACCACTTACATGGTTTCTTCACCCTGTGATGTCTGGTTAGGCCTCGCAACATGCCTTGTATATCTATTTTCTTGCTGCTCAAAAACTTATGCAATATTGACTGCCAGAATGTGTTCTAGGTAAAAAGCTCATTTTTACTTTCATAATGTGAACATTTTAAAGTGCTTTAGTTCCTAAGATATTAAACTTCTCTTTTTATTTAAAACAGAGTATTGCAATAGACAATTATTGCGTTATATAATAAAAAAATTGTTTAGACGAAGGAAGTATCATTTAAATTTGCTATGAAGTATAATTTTTCTCTTCAAATATGATTTATCCATCATTGAGATGTATGAAATTAATAATAAAAACATTGAAAAAAGCCATACTGGCATTTATAATGTAATGTATAATTCCCAAATATGTCTTCTTAATAAAGGAGCTGCCATTGCCCAAAGATAGAAGCAAAGGCTTCATAGCATTTGGTGGACGGGAATTACAACGTATATAGAGAAAACTTTACGTTTAGATCGGTAGCTCAGATGGTAGAGCACTTGGTCTAGAGAACCAAAGGTCCCGGGTTCAAGTCCAGTCTGAGCGTATAATTTTTCTCTTCAAATATGAATATTTATTTTGAAACAAATATGTTTACTTATAGTATCTATCTGCAATGGCATAACAGTTCAATGTTTAGCCTTAGTCTCTCATTTGTTAGGAGTTACTAGATCAAGTTAATTTAATTGCACATGTTTTTATTATTAATTTAATACTTCTCAATGAAGGACACATTATATTTGAAGAAAAAAAATATGGTAGCTCAATTGATAGAGCATTGGCATAGAAAGTCAAAGGTCCTGGGTCCAAACCCCAGTCTGAGCATATATTTTTCTCTTCAAATATTAATTACACATATATGCCCACAGATGTCATGAATGGTATGCAGTCAACATACTGACCCAATTAAACATCTAGCTGGCAACTAAGTTATTACTAGGATGATGAGATCAGTAAATTTTGCTTAGCAGAGTGTTTAAGAGCCTGGAAATCTTCAGACTCAGGACCCATGGTTTAAAGTCCCTCTCGGACACTTGCTCCTTGGAGCTAGGTTTAAACCCGAACCCTTGGTGCCAGAGGCAAGGAATGTAACCACTGATCAACACAACTGATGTACATATAGTATAGTTAGGTTTAAATGTTAAACTAGATAGTAGGAGAAATCTATGAACATTTTATAATTGGTGTGACATATCTACCATGAAATAATCCATTCACTATAGGTGAAAAATAGATGTAATGAATTCCTAAAAGACCTTTCACATTTGTGCAGTTAAAATAGTGTATATTCATTGCCTCGCCATGAAATGAAAATAAAGTGGAATTGTAAATGGTGGGAAATTTGAAAAATTAGCTTTTCTTTTTTGGTACTATTGGTTAAGCTAGGTTTTACTGTACTTAAATGAATAATTACAGACTCGACAACACATACAACAATGGATTAAACCTGGGATGAGTATGATAGAAATTTGTGAAGAACTTGAATCTGTTGCTCGTAAGTTGATTCAAGAAGATGGACTGAAGGCTGGATTGGCATTCCCCACAGGTTGCTCTCGTAATCACTGTGCCGCCCATTACACTCCTAATGCTGGTGACTCAACTGTATTGCAATATGATGATGTCACCAAAATTGATTTTGGAACTCATATCAATGGTAAGATATTTATTTATTTTCATTAATCTTCTTCTTCCTTCCAAGTATTAGGCCAAGGCCTGTTACGATCCTGTAGAATATTTTCCCTCCAGCGTTTCATAGGACGGCCCAGAGATCTTCGTCCTCTTGGTATATAATTATAAACAGCTTTGGGGATTCGATTTGAACTCATTCTTTCAAGATAGTGTTTCCAATTTAGTTGGTACTGTTTAATATATTCCAAAATTGGCGTAGTCTTCAATTCTTTTAAGATACCGGTGTTCCTTTTCCGGTCCCATCTGGTGTAACCCGTTATTCTGCGCATGAATCTCATTTCACAAGCCATTATTCCGCTTTCATGTTGTCTTTTAGTGTTCATGCTTCACTACCATAGGTCAACACTGGTCTAGCCAAAGTGTTATATAAACGTAATCTGGTATTTAAAGGAAAGTAACACTCTGAGGTTAGAAATAGTTTTCAATGGTAAAGAGAAAAATGTTTGCCTGGACCGGGAATCAAACCACGAACCTTTAGCTTTCCATGCTAATGCTCTGACCACTGAGCTAATTCAGGCTTCATTCCCATCCAAGCATAAATCCTTCCTTTACCTTACTTTCTTGGTCCACATTCAAATGCAATGAATCATCATTCACAAATACCCAATGGATGGCTTCTACATTAAGAATACATGAATGGACTCCACACAGCTATAGCATTATTTATTAAATTAATATTGAGAAGCTAAAGCTATTACTAAGATAGAAATAAGTAAATTAATGAACACAATTAAATTATTGTAATCAATGGTAAAGAGAAAAATTGTTGCCTAAACTGGGAATCGAACAATAATGCTATAACTGTGTGGAGTCCCTTCATGTCTTTTTAATGTAAAAACCATTCAAGGAGCCGCCATTTGCAAAGATAGAAGCAAAGGCTTTAAAGCATTTGGTGGGCGGGAATTACAACGTATATAGAGAAAGATTTGCATTTAGATCGGTACTTGATCAGGTAGCTCAAATGGTAGAGCACTTGGACTAGAAAACCAAGGGTCCCGGGTTCAAGTCCCGGTCTGAGCGTATAATTTTTCTCTTTAAATATCATTCATTGTGTATTTGTGAATGATGATTCATTGCATTTGAATGTGGGACCAAGAAAGTAAAGTAAAGGAAGGATTTATGCTTGGATGGGAATGAAGCCTGAATTAGCTTAGTGGTCAGAGCATTAGCATGGAAAGCTAAAGGTTCAGGGTTCGATTCCCAGTTCAGGCATAAATTTTCTCTTTACCATTGATTACAATAATTTAATTGTGTTCATTAATTTACTTATTTCTATCTTAGTAATAGCTATAGCTTCTCAATATTAATTTAATAATAATTGGAAATAGTTGTATTTATTACATAATTTATTTATCATACAATTTAATTGTATACATATATAAAATATTGATATATAAAACATGTGAAGGTACAGGGAAAGAATTGGGTAAGTTACTTTTTCCTTGAAAAACATACTTTTAGTTGTACAACATCCAAACTTCCATACCTGTATGCTTAACTTTGGAGGTAAATAAACCCATGACTAAACAGATCATTTACTTTTGATCTTAGATATTAAATGTATCACTTCTCACCGAAAGACAGATTGATCTTTTACTGTTTCACACTTCTAAATGATAGTATCGAGTAACACTAAGAATTGGGATTTGGAAGTAAACATCAATAAAACTAAATATGTGTTCGCACATAGTAAAACAGTATATAATGGAAATGGACATTTATTGACAAATAAAGAGAATTTTGAAGAAGTGGCGGAATTCAAATACCTAGGAATAATAATTACAAATAGGATTAAGATGCACAAAGAAATTAAACATAGGCTCAATTATGGAAATACATACTATTATGCATTACAGGAATTCTTGTTGTACCAACATTCTCTCAAAAGAATGTTAAACTGAAAATATAAAAACTGTTATTCTCCCAGTTATATTATATGGATGCAAAACTTGGATTCTTACTTTAAAGGAGGAGAAAAGATTACAAGTATTTGAGAATAAAATTTTTAGAAAGATTTTCGGACCAAAGAGAGATGAACAGAGAGACAAATGGAGAAAATGTAATAAATTTGGGAATTTTTACATTATGAGGTTTTCTTTATAAGAATCAAATGAATCATGAATTCTTTTTACCTCATACATCTATGTTTTTTTTAACACAGAACTGTAGTATCGGAAAAACATCTTTTCCATCTTCAGCTGTTTTGGAATTGTGAAAACAGATGAAGATGGAAAAGATGTTTTTTTTTCGATAATGCAGTTGTGTGTTAAAAAAACATAGATGTATGAGGTAAGAAGAATTCACGATTCATTTGATTCTTAAATGGAGAATACTTCATAACAGTGAGCTACATGAAATTTATAGGAAATCAGATATAATAACAGTTAAGTCTTGTAGACTGTGATGGGCAGGACATGTGGCATAAATGGGGAATGAAAGAGGGTCATGGAAGATTCTTATAGGAAAACCAGAGGGAATATTCCCAGTTGGTAGACCAAGAATGAGGTGGGAGAATAGCATTAACCATGATTTGAGGGAGGTAGATTATACAAGGGATGATTGGAAAACAGCTCAGAAAGGGAAGTATGGAAAGTTTATCCCCATATAGCCATGAACTTTCGGGTTTGATAATGCCAGTGAGTTAGTACATAATCGTTTTCTTCTTATTTGTTTAATATCTTATTTTATAAGAATATATCTTTCTTTGAAACGTAAAACAAAGACAATATTTTAGGAAGTAACACTGAGGTTTTTAATAAATTTATAAATGAAATCAAGTGTTCCTTCCTTCGAGTTGTCCATTTGATACTAAACGTAGTATTGACATATGATGGTAAATCTAGAATAGATTGATAATAATGATTATAATAGAGAATAGAAAATTGGTTAAAAGTATAAAACAATCACACACATACCATGTTAATTGTTTATTTATCTTGGCATTTACTACCATAACAATTGGCGGCAGCGATACCGTAACAGAGTTAAAGTAATCATGTGATCTTTGAAATTTGCTCAATATTTACAGTAATTGACAACAACACTACTACGGGTAGGTTTCACCAACAGACGTTACTGTATTAAGTTATGTACATAGGAAATAACACTATGAGGTTTTTTAATATTGTTTATTTTTTTCTTTCACTCACCTCATACTTCATAACTCCTCTCAGACCCGGGTTTTATCACATCTTTTGTGACATTCTCAATGCTGTGTCACGTTCACAACTGACGTCCAATGGCCTTCTAACATAGGTGAGTGAAAGAAAAAAATAAACAAGAGGTTACTGTATTACACCAGTTTCCTCCTGTATAATGTATAGCTTAAACTGGTGTAATACAGTTGCCTCTGTTGGTGAAACCAGCCCTAAGTAAATGACTGTACACTTTGTTATTACTAATCTCCAATTTTTGTACATAAGTCATTTGTTTGGAACTTATCATGTTGATGTCCTTTATTTTGAGGGGACATGGGCATGTTAATTAAGACATTGGGTTAATAATTTTTTCTTCTTCCTTCCAAGTGTTAGGCCAAGGCCTGTTATGATCCTATTTTCCCTCTAGCGTTTCATAGGACGGCCCAGAGATCTTCGTCCTCTTGGTATATAATTATAAACAGCTTTGGGGATCTGATTTGAACTCATTCTTTCAAGATGGTGTTTCCAATTTAGTTGGTACTGTTTTTTCAATCTTTAATCATCAATTTTAGTCCATATAATAAAAAAAAATTAAAATAAATATTAATTGAAAGTTATATTTTATTTTATTTCAGGTCGTATAATTGATTGTGCATTTACTTTAGCATTTGATCACAAATATGACAAGTTGATTGAAGCCGTAAGAGATGCCACGAATACTGGAATCAAGGTAATGTTACATATTGTACTTGTTTTTTAATATATATTTCCCCCCTTTTTAATACCAACATTAATTATATTATATCAAAGTCTATGTAGGTTATATATCGCATAAATTTAGTATTGAACTTTAAATGGAAAAAATCAATATGAGGTTTAATTTAAGATTTAAATTAAAATGTTTTATACCTCACCTCATATCCAGTCTTCAAAACCGGTATAATTAGAAGACTGGATATGAGGTGAGGTATAAAACATTTTAATTTAAATCTTGGATTTACTATATTTAATATGAATAATTTTCTAAAACAAATTTTAAGTTAGTGATTCATGGAGATAAAAATAATGGATTATGAGATGTTATTTAAATTTGTACACTCACATTGAACGATAAATCAATTTTTGAAGAGAAAAATTTTTACCTGTACTGGAAATTGAATCCAAGACCACTGGCTTCATGCACCAGCATACTGACCATTATGCTATTCAGGCTTACTACTTCAAACACAAATTTTTCTCTCTCTTATATAACCTTATTTCCCCATAGTGTGAACCTTTGTTCACAATGTAATTGGGTCACTTCTAATTCAAGAAGGGTTTATGATGGGATTATTATTACTACTATTATAGCTGTAAAGCTATTATGATTTTATATGTCAATCTATACCCTCATTGAACAATAAATAATTTATTTAAGAGAAAAAACGCTGATGATGTAGTACTATTGGCCGATAGCAAGGAGATACTAAAGGACAACACGCACACACTATTGAGTAACACTAAGAAATTAGGACTGGAAGTAAATATCAATAAAACTAAATATATGGTCACATGTAGAAATACATTATATAATGGAAATGGACAGCTAATGACAAATGAGGGAAATTTTGAGGAAGTGGCTGAATTCAAATACCTAGGAACAATAATCACAAATAGGAATGAGATGCACAAAGAAATTAAACATAGGCTCAATTCTGGAAATGTGTGCTATTATGCATTGCAGAGACTCTTGATGTCCCAACTCCTTTCAAAAAACGTTAAACTGAAAATATATAAAATTATTATTCTACCAGTTATATTATATGGGTGCAAAACATGGACTCTTACTTTAAGGGAGGAAAGGAGATTACAGGTATTTGAGAATAAAGTACTTAGAAAAATTTTTGGACCAAAGAGAGATGAATAGACAGGTGAATGGAGAAGACTCCATAACAGTGAACTACATGGTCTTTATAGGAAGCCAGATATAATAAGACTGCGATGGGCAGGACATGTTGCACATATGGGGAATGAGAGACTTTCATGGAAGTTTCTTGTAGGAAAGCCAGAGAGAAAACGCCCAGTTGGTAGATCATGAATGAGGTGGGATAATAACATTAACTATGATTTGAGGGAAGTAGATTATACAGGAAATGATTGGAAAGCATTAGCTCAGGATAGGGATGTATGGAGAGCTAACGTCCGTGTGGCCATGAACCTACAGATTCGATAGAGCCAGTAAGTAAGTAAGAAAAAATGTTTGCCTAATTCGGGAATTGGATGATTTATTATTCAATATGAGTGTATAAATTTACATTTAACATCATAACAATATCTTTACAGCTATAACATTACATTAATAATCCTATCATAAGGTCTTCTTGAATTAGAAGTGACCAGTTACATCGTGAATGAAGGTTTACACTGTGGGGAAACTGGATTATATGAGAGATAAATTTGTGCTTGTGCTATGAGGCCTGGATAGCGTAATAGTCCGAGGGATGTGCGTAAAGCCAGAGCTCTTGGGTTCGATTCCTAGTTCAGGGGGGGGGGAAATGTTCAAAATGATTTATTATTCAATGAATGTGCAAATTTACATAATAGTATAGTAGCTTTACAGCTATAATAATAGTTATAATAATCTTATCGTAAAAGACTTCTTGAATCAGAAGCAACCCAATTGCATTGTGAGCAAAAGTTCATGCTACGGGGAAACACATTATATAAGAGAGAGAAAATTTGTGTGTGAACTAGGAAGCCTGAATAACAAAATGGATAGTGTGCTGGTGCATAAAATAAGATGCCTTGGTTTCAATTCCCAGTTCAAGCAAAAAATAAATAAAAAAATAATGGAATTAAATTATTAAAATTCATCGGAGAACATATTGTTTAAACAATTCACCTCATAGGATTCATGCTTCCATGTTATCACGATTTCAAACATAGTCGGAGTTATGGCTGACGATGAACATGACTATGTTTGAAATCGCGATATCATGGAAGCATGAATCCTATGAGGTGAGTTGTTTAAACAATATGTTCTCCGATGAATTTTAATGATTATACCTCATAATGTTTACTTCCCAACATTAATTAAATATAAATAATGGAATATTAAATTAATATTGAGAAGCTAAAGCTATTACTATGGTAGAAATAAGTAAATTAAACCCCCGGGGTTCGATTCCCAGTTCAGGCAAAAATTTTTCTCTTTACCATTGATATACAATAATTTGTGTTCATTAATTTACTTATTTCTATCATAGTAATAGCTTCAGCTTCTCAATATTAATTTAATAAATAATGCTATAGCTGTGTGGAGTCCCTTCATGTCTTCTTCAGGTAGAAGCCATTCATTGTGTATTTGTGAATGATGATTCATTTCAATTGAATATGGGACCAGTAGAGTAAGGTAAAGGAAGGATTTCTGCTTGGATGGGAATGAAGCCTAAATTAGCTCAGTGGACAGAGCATTAGCACGGAAAGCTAAAGGTTCGGGGTTCGATTCCCGGTTCAGGCAAAAAATTTTCTCTTTACCATTGATTTACAATAATGGAATATGTTGAATAAAATTGGATAACTCCATGTACCAAGTAGTTAGACAACTTGCCCTTTATATTTGGGTCCCAAAATTGAATCTTTCATACCAGTGGGGTTTGTGGTGGACAAATTAAAAACCAGGACATATTTTCCTTAGGGTTTCTCCCATTTTCCACTAAAAAAAGAGGTTATTCCAAACTCGTCCATTACTTTCCATATCATTTCATCCAACCCTGTGACGGTGCAAAAGGAATAAAATTTATATTTTATTTACAGGCTGCTGGTATTGATGTTCAACTTTGTGATATAGGTGCTGCCATTCAAGAAGTAATGGAATCATATGAAGTGGAGATAGATGGGAAAGTGTATCAAGTGAAGTCTATTAGAAACTTGAACGGTCATTCCATTTCTCCATATCGTAAGTATAAAATTTTCTATTTTCTGCCTGGGGTCAACTTAGTCTCTAATTGAAATGAGTACTAGACATTTGTTCTAGGAGTAAAGGCGACCATCACGCAGGGCTGACAACCCGGCTGATATCTAGTGCTGATTATCTAGAAAGGTGAGAACCTTAACCTCGTACTATCCCAAGGCTCTCTTAAGACCTGTAGTGGGATCACGTTAACTTTGTTATAGTTACTGAGAATTTTATTATCAATATCTTATACAATTTAATATCTGCATATTGTCAGCTATGCTAGCTCAAATGGTAGCATGCATGCCTCCTAACTAGCATGTCCAGTTTCGATTCCCAGCAGAATTGAAAATTTTAATTATATTTTTTTCCAATATTGGGGCTAGGAGGGATGGTGTCGTACAATTTTGAATTGTTAGATTGTACATCGGATAACTATTAAATTCTAAATTCTTCTTCGTAAATTAATGAGTCATTTTTTAACATCTTACCACAACAGGAGTTGTGAACGTGACACAGCATTGAGAATGTCACAAATGATGTGACGAAACCCTGGGTTTGCGCAGAGTTATGAAGTATGAGGTGAGTGAAATAATAAAAAATAAACAATATTAAAAAACCTCATAGTGTTATTTCCTATCTACATAACTTAACACCGATAATTACATAATATCTTTAGGTTTCAGTCATTTATCACATAAACATGCAATTTCAACAGTTTAGTATAAAGAATTACAAACATCCCATCAAGCAAAGAGAATTTTAAGAAAGAATACAGTCACATATTAGTAGAGATACATGAAAGTGTTTTATTTTTAGGGAAAATTTGTTTTAAAATTAAAGATTTTGATGTTATTGGGAATTTGGTGGTATTATTCTAAAAAAAATGCAAATTTGAGTCTTTTTAATCCTAGTTTAGTATATTAAACACAATAAGAATGATATATCCAGTAGTTTAAGGTCAACTTTTAGCTTGTAAATTTATATTGATTTTAATACACTAAAATGCATAAAATTTTAATCGTTTTCACTAATTTATAAGCAAAATTTACCTTTTAAGAAAAAGCAACCATGGTGAGCATCTCTGCATTCTCATTCTTATGAGTGGCTGACACACTTGGTTTTGACATTACAATAGATAAAAAAATTAAAAAAACAAAAAACAAACGATAATGAAAATTACTTGACGTAAGCAAAACACAAACTGACCAAAGTATACATTTCTCATTCACTGAATGTATCTGTTGATCGAAACAAAGTTTGAAGGAGAAAAGAGGGGGAAATTAAAATTGCTCATGACCATTGTTGTTTTAACTGTCAGTATTTATTTTAATTATATTATTTTTGGTCTGGACATCTTACCTCAATATTAATGTTGATTTGTTCTTGGACATGTTTCAAAACAATTCTCTGTTTTATCTTCAGCTTTCCCAGACTGGTTTTATTTATGTTGCATTATGTTGCACCACCTGGATGTCGATGTCAGCTCCATCCTGTGGTTGGCCAAAGAACCTCCAAACAAGGTCACCCTCCATCGGAATATCAAAATTCATAACTCTGTTTCTGTTCTTCTGAATATAAATTTTTTCCCAAATAGTCAGCTCGTTTGTATTTTCTAACTGTTTTAATAATTTAGTGTCTGAATTTATATTATGTTTTTCAGACCAAACATGAGCAGCAACTGCAGATTTTTCAATTTCTCCATTTTTAATATTTCTTATGTGTTCTTTGGTTCTAATTTTTAGGTTTCTTTTTGTTTTCCCTATATATATCTTTTCACAACCCATGCATTCAATTTGATATATTCCTGACTTTTTATTTTTATCAGTTTTTTCATTTTTGTTGGTTTTTATTAGTTTATTTAAACTGTAGTTATTTTTTGGTGCTAATTTAATATTAAACTTCTCAAATATATTTTGAAATTTATTATGTACCCAGGGGTGATATGTGAATTTCCTATATTTTTTCATAGGTGGTTCTTCTTTTTCAAGATTACTTCTGTTTATCATTTTTTGTTTTTTTATACTTTTCTATCCTTTTATGTACCATTTTTTCATCAAACCCATTTTCTCTTG
The DNA here is from genome assembly GCA_030220185.1 of Diploptera punctata. Lineage (NCBI taxonomy): Eukaryota > Metazoa > Arthropoda > Insecta > Blattodea > Blaberidae > Diploptera > Diploptera punctata. Next base: position 240,368 of record JASPKZ010000006.1, read on the forward strand.
CTACTTTGATTATGTGTTTTTTCTCATGTTTGAAATCTTCTTCGTTTAAGGGTAAGTTTACCAATCTATGAGTTAAACTATTAAATGCTGCTAATTTATGTCCAATTGGATTGAACCCTGTTGATTTTATAAAATTTCCGTATGAGTTTCTTTCCTATGAATCCTGAATTCAAATTTTTCTTTTTCTTCGTTTCTGACCAATTTAAGATCCAAAAAAGGTATTTGTTTATTGTCTTCTATTTCTTTGGTGAATTTAATGTTTGTACTCTGTAAATTTAATAGTTTTAGGGAATCTTCTACATGTTTTTTCTTTAACAATACAAATTATATCATCAACATATCTACTCCAAAATTTAAACATTGTGGGATGTGCTTTGGTGATTTTACATTCAAAATCGCTCATAAATAAATTTGCCAGGAAAGGTGGATAATGGGTTTCCCATTGAGAGCCCTGATTTTTGTCTATAGAAATTCCCATTGAATGTAAAAAACATTTGGTCATGCATAACGCAGTTAATTTCAAATAATCTTCTTTGATCTCTCTGTCTATGTTGTTTTTTCTTAACCAATTGTTCAATATCTCCAAAGTTTTTTGTTTCGGTACATTTGTGAATAGTGAAACTACATCAAACGAAACCAACCTATCTGTGGGTTCAATTTCCACTTTTTCTAATTTCTTAACTAATTCCAATGAATTTTCAATCTGCAGACTTTCAAAATTATTAATTCTTTTAAATTGATTATTCAGCCATTTCGAAATTTTGTAGGTTGGTGATCCAATATTGTTAATTATTGGCCTCATTTTGTTTCCCGGTTTCCCCATCATGTGGGAAAACCTAGAAAATAAATTTTTCACTTTTTTGAACATAACCATGAAAAAGAAAATTGAGAAACAAAAGACAAAGATAAATAATTTGTTAACTAAATCAAAGGGAAAGAAGAATACATCAAATAAAATCAAACATCAGAATAAAACCAGAAATGAAGAAAATCAGAATCCACCAGAAATTATGTTAAAAATTTTTCAAAGGCAACCTTTAACCTAAAAGAGACAAAATTGTTAGAAAACGGTCTAAAAACAGCAATAGATTATTCCAATAGAATAGAAGAATACATAGTGGACATTGAAAATTCAATAGAAGGGTTAGTTACAGAAGAAAAAATAATCATCAGAAAAAAATGTGAAGAAATTTTGAATAAAATAAAGAATACAAATAAAAACCCAGTTTGTAAGGAGAATTTAAAAACACTCAAAGAAATAAATAACAAAAATGTTGTATATACAAAATCAGATAAGGGTAACCAAATTATAATTCTGGACAAAGAAGATGATTATCAAAATAGAATGGAAGAACTTTTGAAAGAAAAAGAGTATGAAAAAATTAAGAATGACCCCCTACCAAAAACCATAAAAAAAGTGGAAAACTGTTTTAAAAATGTTAAAATTCTATCCAAGAAGAAAAATTTCAATTAAAAGTAAGCAACCCAAGAAACCCTAATATACATGGACTCCCAAAAATTCACAAACCGGGAAACAAAATGAGGCCAATAATTAACAATATTGGATCACCAACCTACAAAATTTCGAAATGGCTGAATAATCAATTTAAAAGAATTAATAATTTTGAAAGTCTGCAGATTGAAAATTCATTGGAATTAGTTAAGAAATTAGAAAAAGTGGAAATTGAACCCACAGATAGGTTGGTTTCGTTTGATGTAGTTTCACTATTCACAAATGTACCGAAACAAAAAACTTTGGGGATATTGAACAATTGGTTAGAAAAACACATAGACAGAGAGATCAAAGAAGATTATTTGAAATTAACTGCGTTATGCATTGACCAAATGTTTTTTACATTCAATGGGAATTTCTATAGACAAAAATCAGGGCTCTCAATGGGAAACCCATTATCACCTTTCCTGGCAAATTTATTTATGAGCGATTTTGAATGTAAAATCACCAAAGCACATCCCACAATGTTTAAATTTTGGAGTAGATATGTTGATGATATAATTTGTATTGTTAAAGAAAAACATGTAGAAGATTCCTAAAACTATTAAATTTACAGAGTACAAACATTAAATTCACCAAAGAAATAGAAGACAATAAACAAATACCTTTTTTGGATCTTAAATTGGTCAGAAACGAAGAAAAAAGAAAAATTGAATTCAGGATTCATAGGAAAGAAACTCATACGGAAAATTTTATAAAATCAACAGGGTTCAATCCATTGGACATAAATTAGCAGCATTTAATAGTTTAACTCATAGATTGGTAAACTTACCCTTAAACGAAGAAGATTTCAAACATGAGAAAAAACACATAATCAAAGTAGCAAGAGAAAATGGGTTTGATGAAAAAATGGTACATAAAAGGATAGAAAAGTATAAAAAACAAAAAATGATAAACAGAAGTAATCTTGAAAAAGAAGAACCACCTATGAAAAAATATAGGAAATTCACATATCACCCCTGGGTACATAATAAATTTCAAAATATATTTGAGAAGTTTAATATTAAATTAGCACCAAAAAATAACTACAGTTTAAATAAACTAATAAAAACCAACAAAAATGAAAAAACTGATAAAAATAAAAAGTCAGGAATATATTAAATTGAATGCATGGGTTGTGAAAGATATATATAGGGAAAACAAAAAGAAACCTAAAAATTAGAACCAAGAACACATAAGAAATATTAAAATGGAGAAATTGAAAAATCTGCAGTTGCTGCTCATGTTTGGTCTGAAAAACATAATATAAATTCAGACACTAAATTATTAAAACAGTTAGAAAATACAAACGAGCTGACTATTTGGGAAAAAATTTATATTCAGAAGAACAGAAACAGAGTTATGAATTTTGATATTCCGATGGAGGGTGACCTTGTTTGGAGGTTCTTTGGCCAACCACAGGATGGAGCTGACATCGACATCCAGGTGGTGCAACATAATGCAACATAAATAAAACCAGTCTGGGAAAGCTGAAGATAAAACAGAGAATTGTTTTGAAACATGTCCAAGAACAAATCAACATTAATATTGAGGTAAGATGTCCAGACCAAAAATAATATAATTAAAATAACCTCAAAATATAACTTCCTAAAATTAAATAGTATTTATTTTGTTACATTTTGTTAAAAATCCATGTTATAAATTTGTAATCCAATATAAAAAATGTGTTTATGTAATTAAGTTCAACAGTCAGTCCAATGAAAATCACAGATTTTTAGAGTTGACATGTAAAAATATCAGATTCATTTATATAAATTGATAATTTACCTCATAGTTAAAAATTGGTAATAAGTAACACTGAGATATTAATAATTTAATATTAATAGAAATAACATCTTATCTCATATTTTGTCTTCTTTTTAGATCGGGTTTGGATTCATTAATTCTCTTATAATCAGTATCAGTGGAGGAAGAAACACTGAATCATTACAACAGAACAATGGTCAAGTAAATACCGATGATGGAGAATTAATTATTCCGAATTAGGTATAGTGTGGAAACATGGAAAGTGCAGTGGGTGATATTGGAACATGCGCATACATATTAGTTTGATAAAGTTTTGTAAAATCTTCTTGTAATCTCATTACATTATTCATTCATTGTCTTTTGTCATTTTTAGGAATTCATGCTGGCAAAACTGTGCCCATTGTAAAAGGTGGAGAGGCTACTGTTATGGAAGAAAATGAATTCTATGCGATTGAAACATTTGGCTCTACTGGACGTGGTCAAGTTCATGATGATATGGAAGTCTCTCATTACATGAAGAATTATGATGTGGGTTATGTGCCATTGAGGTATGAACTTTATTTTTATGTAATAAATTTGGGAATTTTTAACATTATGAGGTTTAATTCTTATGATCTTTATGTTGTAGCATTTATTTCTAATTTATTTTTAAAGAGATTCACATCCATTATTTTTAATTCTTCTTTTGCTTCTCCTTATACCACAAGCAAGAGGTTCCTTTACCCACTTCCTGTACTGGTCTCTATGAGCAGCCATTCCCAAGAACCTTGTCATGACTTGACATATCTATCTATAATGGCATAGCCCATTGTTGAGCCATAGCCTCTCCTTTGTAAGGATTTACTAGACCAAGTAAATTTTTAGTTACATTATTTGCTCATAGATGTCATGGATGGCATACAGTCAACACAATGACCCAATGAGATATCTAACAGGCAACTAAGGTATTACTAGGACGTTGAGGTCAGTAAATTTTGCTTAGAGGCCTCTTTATACAGGCTTAAGGATCTTTTAGAAGCCTGAAAATCTTCAGACTCTGGACCCATGGCTTAAAGTCCCTGCCTGAGGACTTGCTCCTTGGATTTTTCCATCAAAAAATCCATCAACCCTGGTAGGGTTTGAACCCACAGCCCTCAGAACTAGAGGCAAGGAGCATAACCACTACTCCACTGCAGCCAACCATGACTTGCCATATGGTGTATTAATTCTTTCCAAGAAAGTTTTTTTTTATTGTAAATGTAGTCTGTTGTACTAGGTCAGTTATAGTTTGTCTCCTGACTATTGGATGTGAAATCTTTACCAAATGAGATTGAAAATTTTAAAAATATCAACCTTGATGCTAGGAAAGGATTGTATTGTATAATTTTTATTTGTTAGAACAATTACTGTCTCATGCTGTAGCAAAGTGTAGGGCTTTTAGTTTTATTTTACCATTCAAGGTCTTGCAATGAAAGACAGAGAAAGAGATACATCTACAACATTGCTGGCTTTCATTTGTCTGTGAAATCAGCTATAGGCTAATGTGGTACGCTAATGATTTCTAGAATAGAACGTGTTTTACAACAGTAATAGAAAGCATGTGGTGTCAGTTGCCTTAGAGAATGGTCAGTGAAACAAACAAAAATGAATTCACAATTCATTTGATTCTTACCAGAATTGATGTTTAAGTCATCTTCTCTTGAGCCTCCTAGTACTAGCTGATGAAGTCTTTGGCTTGTTGTGCTGTGATGTTTAGTGCTGGACACTGCAGGTGTGATGTAATGTGATCTGGATTATTGCACAAAACACATATGTTGTATTGATATATGCCTATCCTGGTGAGCAAGACATTCATGCCCTGTCATCAGTTTAAATTTTGCCACTGGCTCCTTCTGCACTTAATGTTTACTTCTGCTAGTTTGTTTGTTTTTTCCCATGACTTTCCCTTGCAACTGTACTGGTTCTGCTTTCAGCTGTAGATGATGTTCTTTCTGCAGCAAGTTTTGCTCCCAGGTTACCACACGGATGCAAGCAACTTTATACCCCCACTTAAACATACATTCATTCTTCACTTATTTCTGTCCCTTCATAATGTGGTCTCCCAAAGCAGTGCATAAATTGAAAATAGATCACATTCATGCCATCTATCGGGTGAATGGAACCTGAAGCTTGAAAAATATGGCAGATAGACATTAGATAAATATGCACACACATTCATAGTTACATATGAGAAATAAACTATGAGGTAAGATGTAAAAAATGACTCATTCATTCATGCACACATATTTAAGTGTTCATTCTTAGTGTTCTGCTCAAGAGCAGGTCTTTCATTGCAAACTCAGCATTCTTCACTCTTTCCTTAACTCAGCCTTCCTCTTTGTATTCACATACAAACCATTTATTTTAATAATCAATTGAGTTGGTGTTTACTTGATGAAAATCCATATCTATTAATTAAATAAAAATAAAACTATGTTTTATTTTTATTTAATTAACATTTATTTTAATATTGTCTATCATATGATGTCTTTTTCTGTCTCTAACTTTCTTTCCGTTGACCATTCCTTCTAGAGCATCCTTCAGCAGACAGTTTCTTCTTAGCCAGTGGCCAATCCAATTTCTTTTCCTCTTCTTTATGAGTTCCAGCATCATTCTTCTTTCACCCACTCTGTTTAGCACATGTTTATTTCTTACTTTGTCTGTCTATTTTATACATTCCATTCTTCTCCATATCCACATCTCAAAAGCTTCCAGTCGCTTTTCCTCATCCCGTCGTTAATGTCCAAGTTTCTGCACCATACAATGCTAAACTCCACACAAGGCACTTCACTAGCAATGACAATAAAGAGCATTTAAAATTGTTGTATATGATTGTTCATAGTCTTTTTGATTTATAAAAGTTTGCTTGTATTATTTTGTTAACAGATTGCAGTCATCAAAGTCTCTCCTGAATACTATCAATAAACACTTTGGCACATTGGCGTTCTGTCGTCGTTGGTTGGATCGGGCAGGATGTACTAAATACCAAATGGCACTAAAGGATCTATGTGATAAAGGAATTGTAGATCCATACCCTCCATTATGTGATGTTAAAGGCAGTTACACTGCCCAGTTTGAGCATACCATTATGCTGAGACCAACTTGCAAAGAAGTTGTTAGTCGTGGAGATGATTACTAATTTTCTGGTTGATTTTGATTATAATTGTATCTCTTTGCATTAAGTGGTTTTTGTTAATGGTAATCTTAAAGACTGGATTTAAAATCTATTTGGTGTGTTATAATTTGTTAGCAAGTGTGCCTCAGAAATTAAAAACTCTTGAATAGTAATGCTGGAATTTTAGTGTCATGATAAAATGCAAATATTGAGAAGCGTTTAAGATAACTTCTGAATTTATTCACTTTTATATTTTGATGTGAAACTCGATCTTTTTTAATTACATGTTATGCTTTTTGTTTTGGTTAAAGATAGTAAAAAAACATTATTATTAATTGAGTTTTTATTTTTTAACATTCTTACCTCATATGTTTTTGTTGGACGATATTGCTCCATCTTCAGCTTGTCACAAACTGTGGAAGTCATGACTGAAGAGGGACAAGATGTTGTCGGAAACCATCGATATCAAAGAAATTTGGAAATATATGAGGTGAGTCGTTAAAAAATAAGTTCTTCACTCACTATTAAAGTTATTATTATTCTTGTACAATTGCTCAAATTATCTTTAATTTTTTGTAGATTTATTGAAACATATTTGGTTATTACTATTTTGTTATAATTAATATATTATAACTTGTCAATTAAGTAGTTTGGCATCAAAGATAGCATTCTTGTTAAATGATAAAGCTGGCTACAAACAATCTAATTTTCTTAAATTAAATTGCTCCTATCTATGAACTCATATCATTTACTTAGTGGATTCAGCTGCTTGCTAACTATGTGTTTCCAGTATGAATTTCTGCTTTTATAAAATATATAATAAGAACAGTTAAGTCTCATAGATTGTGATAGCCAGAACATGTGGCACGAATGGGGAATGAAAGATGGTCATGGAAGCTTCTTGTAAGAAAACCAGAGGGAAAACGCCCAGTTGTTAGGTCAAGAATGAGGTGGGAGAATAACATTAACCATGTAGATTATACAGAGGAAGATTGGAAAACATTAGCACAGGTTAGGGATGTGTGGAGAGCTTATGTCCATGTGGCCACGAACCTATAGGTTCGATAATGCCAGTGAGATAGAGTTATAAAATAGAAAATATTCTACTGTTAAGTGTAAATATACTTGTAAATAGATCAAGAAGACTCTCATGAGAGCTGTATTTGAAAGATTGACATATTTTCAGTGAATGTAACTGGGAAGAATTAAAGTGACTACCATAGTCATATGCTCTGACTAACTTTACTGCTGATACTTTATTTTAGGAAGTGATATTTTGAGGTTATTTTAATTAAATTATTTTTAGTCTATTCATCTTACCTCAATATTATATCATCGTCCATGCAAGTATTAGGCCGTGTGGCCTGTTACAGTCTCAAAGAGGAATTTTCCATCCAGCACTTTTTTTGACGTCCCAGCGATCTTTTGCCTCGGGGGCAGTAGCGAAGTATGGCTTTTGGAATTGTATGAGACGGCATTCGTTGAAGATGGGCTTTCCAGTTGTTCTGGTAGTTTTGTATATGGTTGGTTGGTATCTAATGTCGAGCAGTTGATAATGAAATCATTCGCTCTCTTGCGCTCCAATATTTAGCAGAAATGGAGTACAATAAACTAGTTGTAACCGTTTAGTAGTAGGCACCACATGTGGTGGTTATGTTTTGTATATGGTGAATATTATATAGCAGACTAAAAATATTAAGTTATGTAGATAGGAAATAACACTATGAGGTTCTTTAATATTGTTTATTTTTTATCATTTCACTCACCTCATACTTCATAATTTATAGCAGACCCAGGGTTTCTTCACGTAATTCGTGACATTGTCAATGCTGCGTCATGTTCACAACTGACGTCCAACGGCCTTCTATCCTGCAGACTGACCTCTGCGCCATCTGGTGGCCGACCGAAGAATTTCCAAATCAGGCCTCTTTCTTTATAACCGGGTATTTCAAAATTCATAGTTGTATTTTCATTCTTGCATATGTAAATTTTTTCCCAAATTGTGAGTTCCTTCGGTTTTTCCAATTGTTTAAGTAATTTTGTTTTGGTTTCTATTCTATGTTTTTCTGACCAGGCATGTGCAGCTATTGCAGATTTTTCGGTTCCATTTTTAACATTTCTGAGGTGTTCTTTTAATCTTGTATTTAGATTCCTTTTTGTTTTTCCTATGTATATCTTTTCACAATCTTTACAATTAATTTGATAAATTCCCGATTTTTTGCAGTCTTCAATTTTTTCAAATTTTTTCAAAAAAAAAAAAAATAAATAGTTAAATAAATAAATAAATTCAAAGAACAAAAAGTCATCAATGAAAGTACTCTTCAGACAGATAAAAATATAGGCAAAAAATTCAAGAAGTTCACATACCATCCTTTCGTATTTGACAAGTTTCAAAAAATTTTCAACAAATTCAACATTAAATTAGCACCGAAAAATGATTACAGCTTAGGTAATTTAATAAAAACCAACAAAAATGAAAAAATTGAAGACTGCAAAAAATCGGGAATTTATCAAATTAATTGTAAAGATTGTGAAAAGATATACATAGGAAAAACAAAAAGGAATCTAAATACAGATTAAAAGAACACCTCAGAAATGTTAAAAATGGAGAAACCGAAAAATCTGCAATAGCTGCACATGCCTGGTCAGAAAAACATAGAATAGAAACCAAAACAAATTACTTAAACAATTGGAAAAACCGAAGGAACTCACAATTTGGGAAAAAATTTACATATGCAAGAATGAAAATACAACTATGAATTTTGAAATACCCGGTTATAAAGAAAGAGGCCTGATTTGGAAATTCTTCGGTCGGCCACCAGATGGCGCGGAGGTCAGTCTGCAGGATAGAAGGCCGTTGGACGTCAGTTGTGAACATGACGCAGCATTGACAATGTCACGAATTACGTGAAGAAACCCTGGGTCTGCTATAAATTATGAAGTATGAGGTGAGTGAAATGATAAAAAATAAACAAGACTAAAAATAGTTCAATTTACTGTTGATATTCATTTTAAAGGAGGTTGAGTAGGCCCTTTGGGCAATGTGAATTGAACAAATGAGAAAATCTCCTCTCTCCTACTCTCTTATATCAAATCTGTGCAGTCCAATCCATTATCAGATGACTAGTCATCTCAATCAGGAATAAATGTAAATTAAAAAATAAAATAAAACTAACTTTGTTGCTTGACTGTTGTGTTTGTCAAATGTCTTAAGTTTTTGAATCATCTAACCAAATTAATATGCCTGTCATTGATGCCATTGTACTAAGTTAATTCAAAGTTTGTGATGAATAATAATTTGGTATTGAGAAAATCATGTTATTTTCATGCAGTAATGCTTTGTAAAATAACTGTAATACATTAAGTTATACTGATATACCAAAAAGCAGTTATGTATTTTTGCTTTGAATTTGAAATTTTATTCTTGACTGATGAGAGTTACATTAATTAGTTTTGGATAAGTGGTATTAATTGTATTGTTAATATATAAAAAGGCTTTTTTTTTGTAACAAAAATAAAAGTTCTTTTAAAGAATGAAATGGATTGAATAAGAAAAACGGTATATTATCTTCAGTATTTCAACTGATTTATTAGGTTTTATTTGCACTAGTAAAATAAATAAAAAGTTTTAATAAAAATCAGCTTCAAAGATTTTAAAGAAGTGCTGTATTTACCCAAATATGACAACCTTTTTTTTTTGAAATTTGAAATCCAAAATCGTGATCTTAATTTTGTTGACTAGGAAATAAGTTGAAATCAATATTTTTTAAGTTTCATAGTAGGCTATATAGCTATTGACTGACAAAGTTCATGTTTTTATGTTGCATATTTACAGTTTCTGGCTTGGAAATTGTTGTAGATGCGACACAACATTTCAAATAAAATACATAACTGAAATTGAATATACAATAGTTGATAGCCAAGCGGAAAACCAGAAAAGTTGCTACAGTAAAAAGTGTCACTAATGACAGTTATAAATTTGTAACGGTAGGAGTAGAGTTCAGTGGAAAATTTCAGTTAAAATGAGTGTTAATAAATGTCAGATTTTATTCCATGAATTGGAATAAAAAATTATTGAATATGTGTGAGAGAGTTCATAAAAAAGCCACTTCAAAATTGTTATGCTTGTCTTGAAGGTTGTCTTATATTTGGATAAATACAATAAATACTTTGAGGAATTGGTTCTTAGTAAAGATTACTTCCGCACATTATTTATATGTTGTGGATACAACTATCCTCCTTCCTTTTCTTTTCTTTTTTTCCCTCATACCTTATTTGAAACTTACTAAGCGTAATTCGCAATTATAGACCCCATAAGAATTTCATCGTTTAATTCTAAATGTGGCGGAGTGGCTTGCGTGCTTAAATGATCCTGAGAGCTATGCCGGTGGTAGCATTGCTGCTGATAGGGTTACTGGTCGAAGGTAATAAGCCAGACAAAAAAGGTACCTTGGTCGAAAGAGTGACAATCTTTCACCGTAAAAATACAACCGTCCATAAATGCAGGCATGGGTTCAACTGGGGTAAAATTTTCCAGAGATCAAATAGTCCCCATTTGGTTCTCCGGGCAGGGACTACTTCAGGGAACCCATGCTAAAGATGAAGAGACAGGTGAATGGAGAAGACTGCGTAACAGTGAATTACATGGTCTTTATAGGAAGCCAGATATAATGAGAACACTTAAGTCTCGTAGACTGCGATGGACAGGACATGTGGCACGAATGGGGAATGAAAGATGTGCATGGAAGCTTCTTGTAGGAAAACCAGAGGGAAAGCGCCCAGTTGGTAGACCAAGAATGAGGTGGGAGAATAATTAACTATGATTTGAGGGAAGTAGATTATACAGGGGATAATTGGAAAACATTGGCTAAGGATAGGGATATATGGAGAGCTTATGTCTGTGTGGCCATGAACCTATAGGTTTGATAGTGCCAGTGAGTTAGTTAATTCTAAATACTGTAGGAATAAAATGTAATAAATAAATCCATATGGCACAGCACCTCTGATGAGCCAAGGCCAACTGAATTATTTGCTGTCACTTCAAGTAGAAGACAGTACACAATGTCATATGGTTAATGCAGTGCAATTCTCGTTATCAGGTTGACTAGCATTGATAGAATTTCTTCAGTGTAAATTATAAATCTTTAACAGTACATATTATTTTGATGGAAACAAAATCATAGATAAATAAAACCTTAAAACATTTTTAATTCTCCTCAAGAGTTCATTGCCTTTCATATTTAATACCGTCTAAAGTTTATTTTTCTGAACCAAATACCAATCAGGCTACATACTTTGAATAACAACATTGTCAAAATTGAATTAACAGACAATTGACGATTTTATTATTAATTTAACACTTCTCATTGAAGGATAAATTATATTTGAAGAGAAAATTTTTCGCCTAGACCGGGACTCGCCTCGGTAGCTCAGTTGGTAGAGCACTTGGCCCGGAAAGCCAAGGGTCCCGGGTTCGAGTCCCGGTCTAGGCAAAAATTTTTCTCTTCAAATATAACAGACAATTGTTTACATTTTATTTGAATTTTTATTATTGTTAATAAATACGAAGTCATAAATTATCTCACATCATACACTCCGTGTATTTCACAGCAGAGAATCGCGGTTTCTGGAACAGATTAATATTGTATTTCTTAATAAACATTACGATGAGAAGATTGACATAATATGTTTGGAACTTATTATCTTGTGATATTCCAAATATCAGTTCAGTCTAGCTGATACCATGCGTTCAATAACTTTACTGAGAGTACTGGTCAGTGATTTAGGTTGGTAACTACCTGATGTTGCTTGCTGGCTTGTTTTTATTTAGAATTGGAATTATGTTTTTTTTTTTTCCCCTGAGTCTACCAGTAATTCTTGAGAGGTTGCAGATTCTTAAAAGAAAGTCCACAACCTAAGAAATGGAGAAACATAATTCTGCAGTAGCTACTCACGGTTGGTCAGAAAGACATGGAATGGAAGTAAATGCAAAATTATTGAAACAGATAAATCCAAAGAACTCACAGTTTGGGAGAAGATTCACATCCAGAAATGTAAGGAAAAATTATTAATTTTGAAATTCCAAGGAGAAAATTTGATTTGGAAATTCATTGGTCAACCTAAAGAGAAATGAGGAAGCAATCTACAGGATTGGCAACCACCAATTCAACAATTAGAACGAGCTTATGATAGAAGGCAAGCCTTCTGAAACATTTTCAAGAATTCTACAAATTATGAGGTGAAGGTGTCAATTTTCTGATCTTAATGTTTATTAAAAATATCTCGTATTTTAATTCCAAGCTAAGTTCCATTTATACTCTAAACAAACTTGCTTAAGGTATTACTCTGTCAATTGTGGGAAATCTGATGTTACTTTTATTACCTGCCATAATACTGGATTGTGTAAGGAACTAAATCGATAGAAACATTGTTTCATAGTTAAATATGGGAAATAACATTATGAGGTTCTTAATTCGTATATTAATTAATCGTTTTTACATTTTACCTCATATTTCATGTTTCTTTAAACACGGGAACTAGTTTTCAAGAGAAACATCTCTCTCATTTTCAATTGACATTATGACTCATAATGTCTGTTGAAAATGAGAGTTTATTTTTTTTAAATTTTAAAACACAATAGGAAATGACATTAAGAGGTTTGTAATCGCTAAGAAGCTCTTAAACATATGTTCGACAAAAACAACTCTAAGAGGAAGAACGAATAGACAAAATGTTTTAATTAATGAGAGATGTTTCTCTTAAAAACTAGTTCCCGTGTTTAAAGAAACATGAAATATGAGGTAAGATGTAAAAATGACTCATTAATTTAAGAAACGTTCTTAGGCAACATCATATTTTATGGGAAATAAGACAATACAAGGTAAGATGGTACCAATAATTAGGAAATTTCTCATTTATTTTTGATAAAAAATTGTATATTGGCCTACCTAACCAAATGTTTATGTATTTTCCATGATGTCGATGGATATCCTTTATTTATGATTTCATTATGAGCAGAATATATGCTTCATGCTAATTCACCTGTAAATTCTACTGTTATTTTCATCATATCTTAAATGGCTAACGTGGAATATTTTTCACCACATTGTTTGGAAACGTTCAAAACAATTTGTTTCTCTCCACTCATCGAATGCTTTCCTTTCCAATGTTTTAATAAATCCTATAGAAGTGGCCATTTTGAAACAACTGAAAATCAACATACTCTGCAATGCACTTGCATAAGAATAAAACAATGCTTATTTAATCTATTAAAATGATATATTTTTAAGATTTTCCCATATAAGTAATATAGACTACTTCTTCCTTTCATGTGATAGACCTAGTGGTCTGTTACGGTCTCAATCCAATGTTTGAAGGGTCTGCCTAGAGATCTCTTGCCTGGTGGCTGGTAATTTAAGATCTGACGTGGTATTCTTGTTCTGCTCATTCTTCGTACGTGAGATTTCCAGTTGTTTCTGTATTTTTGTACATATTCCATGACTGATTCTGTGTGTAATTCTTTGAGAATCTTAGAATTCCTTTTATGGTCTGTTCTTGAGTAGCCTGCAGTAGTCTCATAAATTTCATTTCTGCTGCAGTTAGTCTTTGTTCGTCTACACTGCGAATTGTCCAGGCCTCATATTTACATTGGTTGAATAACAGTTTTACCATTAAACATGTAAGAAAATGTATTTGTTCTCTTTCGAAATAAAGAAAATAAAAAATATGAATTATCTAATATAGACATGTGCTAGATAATTCATATTTTTTATTTTCTTTATTTCGAAAGAGAACAAACTACATTTTCTTACATGTTTAATGGTAAAGCTGTTATTCAACCAATGTAAATATAGTCATAATTCTGGTTTGTTTACCTTACAACTGGAACTTAGCTCAGAATTACTATAGTGCTATTTTCTGAAAATATAAATCATACTTCTTTTAATTGTTACTAGACTAATTTATCATGCAATGTGTGTTATTCATTTGTATATTATTCTTTGAGAGTTATGTATATTTTATGTTACAGTTTTAATTAATCTTTTTATACTTCATTTTGTTTTACTGCAAAAATATGTCAATAATTGAAGAAAAATGTACTTGAATTCAAATTGCTTTATTGACTAATGGTGAAAGATCACTACAGACATAAACATCTTTTATAATCATATTTAAAGAGAAAAATTATACGCTCAGACCGGGACTTGAACCCGGGACCCTTGGTTTTCTAGTCCAAGTGCTCTACCATTTGAGCTACCTGAGCAAGTACCGATCTAAACGCATCATTGAGATGTATGAAATTAATAATAAAAACATCGAAAATAGCCGTACTGGCATTTATAATGTAATGTATAATTCCCAAATATGTCTTCTTAATATAGGAGCCGCCATTTGCAAAGATAGAAGCAAAGGCTTCAAAGCATTTGGGGGGCGGGAAATTCAACGTATATAGAGAAGGATTTGCGTTTAGATCGGTACTTGCTCAGGTAGCTCAAATGGTAGAGCACTTGGACTAGAAAACCAAGGGTCCCGGGTTCAAGTCCCGGTCTGAGCGTATAATTTTTCTCTTTAAATATGATTTATCCATCATTGAGATGTATGAAATTAATAATAAAAACATCTTTTATAATGTTAAATCATCATCATCATCTTCATTCATGGATTAGGTCTGTTGACCCGTTCCGACTTCAGCCCCGTATATATTCCATTTAATTGAATGTAACAGCAATGTAAATTTTGTTATAGATGCAACAATCTTTATAAATTTGTGTTTTCACACACATTGCAGCATACAAATAAAATACTTCTTATTTGTATTTATACATCATTTGTGTGTATTTTAATAAATTTAAAGTAGAATATATTATTTTGAAATTTTCATGTTTTGAGTTGCTAATAATAAATAAACTCATTGAAAAATGAGGCTCTATATAGATTTCACTTAGCACAAGAAATGTATCATCCAATAAATAGAAGATGAATGAAATACGGAGGATTGATTCCAAACTTTGGCGACATTTTGAAACACATCATCATTACTATTTGCAGCAGAGTCATCACTCACAAGTGTGCACTCTCGTACAGAAAAGTGTCTTCTGCTACACTGATTTGAATCTGTTTACTCACAAATATGCCGAAGAAAATTGAACCATTTTGGGAGGAGCACATAGCAGCCCTATGGGACTCTTTAAGTACAGCTATAGTGCTATTATAGAAATGTGGGAGCAGTGTGGTTCGTGTATTTCCAAAAATTAGATTTACTCAGTTCTTAAGAAAAAGCCCATATTGGATTGATTCGTAAAGGGGGGGGAAAAAAACATCCTAGAATCTAGCAGTAAGAATCTGGGATCAAGAGAGTGAGGTCAAAATGAGAATTTGCATTTAATTTTAGGAAGTTATATTTTGAGGTTATTTTAATTATATTATTTTTAGTCTGAACATCTTACCTCAATATCAATGTTGATTTGTTCTTGAACATGTTTCAAAACAATTCTGTTTTATCGTCTGCTTTTCCAGACTGAAAAAGCTGACGATAAAACAGAATTGTTTTGAAACATGTTCAAGAACAAATCAACATTAATATTGAGGTAAGATGTTCAGACTAAAAATAATATAATGAGAATTTGTGCTTGGATGGGAAAGAAATCTGAATTAGCTCAGTGGTTAGAGTTCAGAACATAAAGCTAAAGATTCAGGTATGATTTCCGGGATAAATTTTTTCTCTTTACCATTGATTACAATAGTTTAGTTTATATATATATATATATATATAAATTTACTTATTTCAATCATAGTAATAGCTTCTTAATATTAATTTAATACCATAATAGAGATTTAAACTTACAGAAACAACATAAGATCTGGGTCCACATGTTCCGACAGATTGTAGAAATCTCTATTAATGTCATCTTGCTTGTGATAAATGGAATTTCGTAGTAACTTTAGATGAGGAGTATTATACCTTAATTACAAGAATAGCCCCATGACAATTCTTTATTGGGCAAGAGGTAAAAAGATTTTCAAAAATGATATACCAAATGCAGACAAAGTTTTTCAAAGGTCTTCAAGATCATTATGTGATTTAGCTTCAATGGCAAGTTAACCATCATAGAGTCGAGAAAAAAGCTAAAGTCAACTCCACCTCCTACTGAGAAAATGTCCTGTCGCCAATTTATTTCAATGAGATCCCTTCCTTCTATGGAAATGAACAATATTTGGATCTATCAAAGTAAAACTTCAAGCCATACCTCTACTTTGATATAGCAGTTCTTGGAAGAACTGGAACAGAAAGTTAAAATACTTGCAGTGCCCTACAGTGATATTGTTGATAAGTCACCCAATGCTGCCCTCATGCATTTTTGTCCATTTGGTCTTCTATAAAAAATGTTTGGAAGTAGGAGGCCATACTCTATTGATCGCCTATGGAGAGCTTGCAAGGAGGAATGGTCTAGTATTGACACAAAATTCTGTGTAATGCACTTCTGCAGTGTCAACTCCATAGGAGAGTGATAGCAAGGGTTCAAGGTCAACAGATCATCGCCACTAATGAAGATGTGAGTTTTCATGAGCCAGGTTAGTAACACAGTTTTCCTCAGAGATCGGAATCAACCTTCCTATTTCTTTCCCCATATAAATAAAAAAATGTATTTATTGAAAGAAAATTCTTTCATTCCTATGCAATATCCATCCATAGTAATTCTGCCTGAAGGCATGTCCTTCACTGCAATCATAGCATTTTCATGCTATGCTTGCAGCTTTAGTAGGGAATTGTAGATGTGGTCGCTTCCCATTGCTTTCCACACCGATGAAGGATGATGATGGTCATATGATTTCGGGGACTGTTTGGGCCTTAAAGTTTTCCTGACATTTGTCTTACAGGTGAAGAAAAACCCCCGATAAAAAACTCATCCAGAAAAACTGCCCCGACCAGGAATTGAACCCAGGCCCACTGCATGACAAGGCAACACGCTACCTTGAGACCACAGCAGTGGACCCTATGCAATATAAGGCTATAAAAATTTCTGGAAGTTCTATAATCTTGCCTCATAATTTTCTTATGGATGTCTATACCCTGTCCGCTCTAAAAGTGATCCTCATCAAAACAAAACCATGTGACCTGCTCGCTTTTCATTGGTTATGGACACCAACTTACGTTGTAGAAGCAATATGTACGCGAAAAAGTACTTCCCTTCATTAAATTTAAAATATGTCCTCTGAATGTACTTGTTATTCTTCATGAATGAAAATAATAATGTTCAAAATATTCTAAAATATACCTAATCAATAATTACAACTTAAAGTAGTTTATTACATATGAATGATGCATTTGAGTCATGCTTCAGTCGATTCTCATGAAACAAAATGGCTGAAAGTATCGAGTCTTCTGTTGCTGTGTCATCATCTCCCTGTCAAAAGGACAGTAATTGTGGCACGAATGGCGGAAGGATATTGCTTCTACAATGTACGTTGGTGTCCATAACCAATGAAAAGCGAGCAGGTCACATGGTTTTGTTTTGACGAGAATCACTTTAAGAGCGGAAGGGTATATAGTACTCACAAGGAAACTGTCAACCATTGCATGCCGAAACCTACCTTGAAATTTCTTCCAGAGTTGTGATATACAAAGACCATGTCCAAAAAGTTAACTGTAAGACACTAAAATCAAGCACTAAATCTCTCATTTAAACATAGAGAAGCAATACAACACCTGTATTGGCAGACTGGAAAACCCTCACTACCCGCTGTCCATACTGCATTGTACCTCACTCCACTCCGTACTTAACTCATGCAGGGATGTACATCTGCTCCATACAATGGGCTGCAATTGCTGGATTCTGGCTTCGATTTCTGTGCCTTGCATTTTAAAACGGCATATAATTGTTTGGTCATGACCTTAGTACATCACAGTGCCTCTCTGGGAGGAATTTCAAGGTAGGTTTCAGCAATGGTTGTCAGTGTACTATAAAATAAGATTTGACTGCACAAGAAGTGATGTTCCCTCAACTAGACTACAATTTTGATATAATATTTAAATTTTAATATTTCCCAATACTATTTTGTCCATGTAGAAATGGCCTATATTAAGTGATGTAATACAGCAAGACTTATACTTTATATAATGAAATTGTACATTAATTTGACTAGCTTAAATTAATTATGCATTTTGCATTAATTGTGGAAATACACAATCTTGTATCCCTTGTGGTTCACAAATAAAATAATAAAATCATTACTTAATATTTAAAGGAAGTGATGCTAATAAAATCCATTACTTAATATTTAAAGGAAGTGACACTATCAGGTTTATTTTAATCAACAGATTAATCACAATTTGGGAGAAAATTTACATCCACAAAAATAAAATCATGAATTTTTTAATTCTTGTGGAAAGAAATTTAATTTGGAAGTTCATCGGTCAGCCAACAGAGGGAGGAGAAATCAACCTACAGGATCACCTACTGCCAATTCAACCGTTAGAAAGAATTGATAATGATTTCTCAAAAATCTACAAACATGAGATGAGTTATAAAAATTCTAACTATCTATTAATTGATACAATCATCTATTTTCCCTGAGTGACCTGTTTTCTTTGATTAATGTTTAATTGAAAGTTTGGACAGTGATACAACAACATGCCAACAGAATAACTGCAGTTGAAATGGAATTTTCAAGACAAGCTGCCAGAAAATCTCAACAGAAAAGAATTACAAGTACAGAAATTAAAAAATTGATGAATGCAGAAATAAGTATAATGGATGAGATTGAACACAGAAGGCTAATGTATGGACATTTAAGAAGAATGCAGGAAGGGATAATACCAAAGGCCGTACATGGAAAATTGAAAGAAGGAGCAGAAAAGGAAGACCAAGACCACCTGGAAGAATAACGTTTAGAGGAAATTTGGTATAATGGATAAAGACACAAAGGACAGAGCACGATGGAGAACTTTACTTAAAGGAAATTTATCAATGCATTACAATCTGATAATTTGTATGTCCATGGTCATTTTTGTATTTTTATTAAGATTGGTTGGAGAAAAACCTCAATGATGAGGTAAAATTCTCATAAAAATTAAAAAAAGTCACACTGTTTATTTATTTATAGTAGTCTCCAATATCCAGCCAGTCCACACAGTATTGTGTTTTCCACCTTATAAAATTATTAATGAAGATTGATAACATGTGGACTCTATGAAAATTATTAGCATAACTAAAATAACTGCTATCTAGACCAGGATAGAACCTGGGGTTACAATGCCACAAGCTAACAAACTTATAAACTGTAACATTGAAATGTTATGGATTCTACATAAAGAAAGGCTTGCTGTACCGCCCAATTTTAACTAAATTTTTTTATTCAAAAGCTGTATATCAGCTGAGGACCCAACATACTAACTACTTGTAACCCTTATACTGGCTGTATGATCTGTGAATAACACATGTGGACATGAGGACATCAGCTATAGAGAACTATCGTGCCATGGAGTTAGTATATCATCATATTAAATATTGGTGCTTATAAGCAATGAGATGGTACTTTTGTATTATAGAATGCTGATTCTTTCTTTTTTGCCAATAGCAAGTAACACATTCAATTGCTTCTTGTATGTCAAGGGAGATGTCAGAGCATAATTGGTTAAGGCATTAATTACAAACCGGACAGTGATTTGAGTCCCAGTGGGATCAGGATTTTGTATCTGGACTAAATTTTCTGGTGGCACCATGGCCCTGAAGGTAAAGGCGGCCGTAATTTAGTGCTGACATCTCATGCCAATTATTTACAAAAATTAAAGGGATGAGGAAAACAGGTGAATGGAGAAGACTACATAACAGTGAACTACATGGTCTTTATAAGAAACCAGATATAATAAGAACAGTTAAGTCTCATAGACTGCGATGGGCAGGACATGTAACATGTATGGGGAATGAAAGACTTGCATAGCTTCTTGTAGGAAAGCCAGAGGGAAAACGCCCAGTTGGTAGACCAAGAATGAGGTGGGAGAATAACATTAACTATGATTTGAGGGAAGTAGAGTATACAGGGAACCAGTTATATTATATGGGTGCGAAACATGGACTCTTACTTTAAGGGAGGAAAGGAGATTACGAGTATTTGAGAATAAAGTTCTTAGGAAAATTTTTGGACCAAAGAGAGATGAACAGACAGGTGAATGGAGAAGACTACATAACAATTAACTACATGGTCTTTATAGGAAGCCAGATATAATAAGAACAGTTAAGTCTCGTAGACTGCGATGGGCAGGACATGTTGCACGTATGGGGAATGAAAGACGTGCATGGAAGCTTCTTGTAGGAAAGCCAGAGGGAAAACGCCCAGTTGGTAGACCAAGAATGAGGTGGGAGAACAACATTAACTTTGATTTGAGGGAAGTAGATTATACAGGGAATGATTGGAAAGCATTAGCTCAGGATAGGGATGTATGGAGAGCTTATGTCCGCGCGGCCATGAACCTACGGGTTCGATAGTGCCAGTGAGTAGTAAGTAAGAGTATACAGGGAATGATTGGAAAACATTAGCTCAGGATAGGGATGTATGGAGAGCTTGTGTCCGCCCGGCCATGAACCTACGGGTTCGATAGTGCCAGTGAGTAAGTAAAGGGATGAGATACGTTTTTTTGGCGGACAAAGTTGGTAACACCGACTGCAGAGCCATCTGCCGGAGGCTACATTAACCATTACAGCAATTCGCGCATGCGCACTGCGATTCTGTGGAACAAGAATTCGTGTCCGCCAAATAACCGACTTTTTCCAATTAAAGTCTTAACCTTTTACTATCCAAATCGTTCTCTATGATCCAAATGGCTTCCTGAGTCATGTTACTCCTTTTATCATATATCAAAGGGGCGTAGATTTTTTGTTTATGTTGGTAGTATCGCACATACGGGGATAGCAACATGGGGGAAAATATTGTTTATATATAATAATTTTAAAATTGGTTTGTTGGCTGATTTTGTAAAGGACAGCACTTGTACAACGAGAATTTTTATTAATGTTATCATTTGATGTTAATTAATTTATAATTAAATGTTATAGTTTTATTTGAATAGACGGAGAATTTTCCTTGTAAAATTTAGGGAGTTATTTTTATTCATTCTGTTTTAAAGTTCGGTGTAATTGCAGTTGGCAAGATTGTTCCCAGGCTATTATGCTGTTTGTTTTCTGCTGACACGTGTTTATAAAAGTTGTTAAAATTGTATAATTTAAGTAAATGTGGAATTTGCAGTTTATTAATTGTTATATTTAATCTGAGTTATGGCTGTAGATTCAGTTCAGGAACGCCATCGTCCAGGAGCATTTAAACAACAGAACAAACCTCATAAACATGGCAGACATAGGGTAAGAGTGCTATAGAGAGAGGTCTTAAAGGTAAAATATTAAATCCGAATACCGTTGTTATTTATGATTTGTTAATGTTAATAACGTAAAATATTGATCATTGTTGGATAATCTTTACAATAATTTTCTCTATACTTTTCCATACAATATTATGACACTTGCACTACATACTTTTTCCCTTTTTGCTAATATTTCGTAGTATTTTAAATATTTTGCAACGATTCTTAAAAATTTTTGTCTATTCTATTCCAGGAGTCCACCTATACTCTTTTTATTTCGTTAAGTGAGAAAATGGGCAAATTAGTGTACACCAGATTAGTTTATAATTTGGTAAAACTTTAGTATTAGTTCACGGATATAAACCACACTTTATGCCTCACCATGAAATTTTTCAAAGTCCTGCAGATTAGTAGTGCGCATGTGTAAGGGTTATGAACTTGCTCCGTAGTTGGCAGGACTTTGTGCAGTCGATATGATCAATATTCACAATGAATTCCCAAACATACATTTAAAAATGAATGTACTCACTCGTAATTCATAACCTAACAAGTAAATTAAATATATTATTTCAATAAGTTATAAACCAATTCCCAGACTGGGAAAGCTGAAGATAAAACAGAGAATTGTTTTGAAACATGTCCAAGAACAAATCAACATTAATATTGAGGTAAGATGTCCAGACCAAAAATAATATAATTAAAATAACCTCAAAATATAACTTCCTAAAATTAAATATTATGTGAGGTTATGTTCATTCACTGCTGCTTGATCATATTATTTATTGCCAAATAAGATCGCAATATTGTAAGAGTGCACCCAAGTGGAGAAATAATGAAACACATCAAACTATATATCATAATCAACATTATGGGTTATTCACTTATTTTTTTTAGTAAACAACTCAGTAAAATCAAGGAATCTTTTCATTATTTGCTATATTCAATGTATTTGTTGGAGAAAAATAATGCTTTAACCTGTTCAGAACATTAAAAAGGAGGAGCTTTCTTTATCACAAAAGCAGGAACTGATAAAGAGAAATCGATAAAGAGCGAGGTGAAACACGACTGTCATTGGTTGTAAAACAACATTCATTGAAACGTGATTGGTCATTGACTAGCATTTGTGGCATGAATTAAATAGTCAGTTATATTTTTTGTAAACTATAGCTCTTCTTCTGTATTTAGTATATTATTTAATATTTTAAACTTTTTCAAACAACTTTTATAACATTATTAGACAATTTTGAAGTATTTATTTAAATAAGCAAATCACAATATTATGACACTGTTAGACAATATTGTGATGCTAACTGCTATTTCCTCCACAGAGTATATTACTTAGTCTATGATTTTTCTAATGCTGTTTTGGGTTATTGCTGGTTGGATCAGCGTTAGGGAGTGATAAGAAAGTGTACACCATTTTAAATAAACATTTAGTAATTTTAATATTATTAATATTTTTTTTAACATAGATTTGGGGATTTATTGCAAATATTGGACATTTAAATTTCATAGCGACGGATAGTAATTGAGGATGATAATCGATATGTGGTTCAATTGTGGGTTATCGCTGGCTCTATTAACTCTGGTGCACATGCACTGTTGTTCTATAGGACTTTGAAAATATTTCACGCTATTTTAAGTGCAGTTTTTCCAATTTTGTCATTCAGTGCATTAATTTGTGTTACTAATTCATTCTTATTCTTTTTTAATTTCTTGATTTGATGTACTAACCTATCTAATTTCTCGTTTTAATGATCCTGTATTTCTTGTACTTGGTTCATTCTTGCAGTTAACGTTTTGAATTCTTACCATCATAAAAGTGCTCTTGTCGGACGTTGCTAGCATCGGCTAGTAGAGTTGATACATTGTTTGCATCCCTTTCCTGACTCCAAGATTTTGCTGATGGCAGTAGTATATTCGGCTATGAGAGTCTCTTTTCTTCATAGTTTATTTTATAACTCAATTCTTCACATTCGCTGAGAGCTTAATTAACAAAACTTTCTTGTCTATCAGTCTTCCACACTTTCACTGATCCATTACTAGCATACGACTTATTCTCGCAATAGACTGTCTGGTCAGACCCTCATACCTCCTTATATTTGTGATGGTAGGAACAATCTGGACACCAGTCTGAACCTCTCTCAAATATAAAGTCAGAGAGGTCGTTCTTCTAGAATTTACATACTGGAAACTGATTTTTTCAGAAAGCAAGTCTGTAGGTGTTGTTTGCAAGCTGTATAAAAATCCTACTCCTATTGCCTTATAAGGAGTCCTGCCACCGCCTGCAAAATTCAAGGCAACAATTTGAACAACAGAATAACAATGTGTCACAATATGTTGGTGTGTATTTGTATATCTGTTAATCCTCTAATAGGTATAGGCCTAATTTTTTTTTTCAGAACCAAACTCAGCGTAGGTATAGCAATCAATTAAAAATAAGAATATTAGCTTAATCATAAAAATCAGATCATTAGGAATAGGATCTCATCTGACATGAAAATTTAAAAATTGCTCTAACAGCTGCAATTTTCAAGTTTTTGCAACAAAATTCATATATTATTGAAATTAAAACAAGGAAGATATTCTTAAAAAAAATATTAAAAATCTTACCATTTGAAGTGGGGGTTTATCTGGAATCCAAAATTTAAAAATCTCATTATTTTTACAGTGGTCCGACAGATTTAAATAACCGACATGAGAAATTATTGTTTCACAATTTTAAGGACTAAGAAAAAAATGTGTATTCCCTAAACTAGCAAAATCGAACCATAAATTTGACTCGTTGATGAATTCACTTAGTGCATACAGTTCCTATGTGATGGACTTTCTTTGATTACATTTTGTGGTGCCAAACTAATGCAAATTGAGTAATTCCAACTAGGTGGAATATTTAAAGATTGGAGTGAATTATTTTTGTTAGCTTTTAATTTAATTGCTGTGAGTAGATAATTCTAGTAAACTACTAAATTTTGAAAGCAATTTTGTGGTAAATCCAGATTTTATTGGTTTGATTATCTTTCAAAATAATCATCATCTGTGGCACAACTCATTTCTGAGACCAGGCATCCTCAAGAATCTTCCTCCACCTGTGCAATCATCCAGTGCACTCCTCTAGTTTCTAATTTCAAATAATGCAGGATCTCCATTCTCTCTATTCCTCCTCTAGAATACTAACAGTAATTTGTCCATTTTTATTTTCTTTTTTAATTACAGGATCCAGCTATCTGTACTAAAATCTCTAACCTGTGAGCACTAAATAAATTAAAAATAAATTACTTATTTTAGGAATTCTCACTATGAGGTATATTCATTAAGGTAGAATATGTTTATCACTCACCTCATTGTTCTTCTTATTTGATTATAAACTAGTTTCGGAACATAGTTTCTGTTCCATCCTCAGTATCATCACGACCGTTGTTCTGTCGTCTTGAAGAGTTGTCCTTCTCTCTTTCCATTGGCTGACTGAAAAACCTCGAAACCAGGTCATTCTCACCGGGAATTTCAAAGTTCATTAATTTCTTCTTTTCGCTCTTTTGAATGTAGATCTTTTCCCAAACAGTAAGTTCTTTTGGTTTTTCTATTTGTTTTAATAATTTTGCTTCTTTCTCGATAAGATGTTTTTCAGACCATGCATGGGCAGCCACTGCAGATTTTTCTACTTCCCCTTTCTTGACATTCCTGAGATGTTCTTTAACTCTAGTTTTCAAATTTCTTTTAGTTTTTCCTATGTAGAATTTCTCACATTTAATTTGATAAATCCCTGATTTGTTTTCTTCTTTAATTTTCTCATTCTTAGGGGGAAGTAGAAAAATCTGCAGTGGCTGCCCATGCATGGTCTGAAAAACATCTTATCGAGAAAGAAGCAAAATTATTAAAACAAATAGAAAAACCAAAAGAACTTACTGTTTGGGAAAAGATCTACATTCAAAAGAGCGAAAAGAAGAAATTAATGAACTTTGAAATTCCCGGTGAGAATGACCTGGTTTCGAGGTTTTTCAGTCAGCCAATGGAAAGAGAGAAGGACAACTCTTCAAGACGACAGAACAACGGTCGTGATGATACTGAGGATGGAACAGAAACTATGTTCTGAAACTAGTTTATAATCAAATAAGAAGAACAATGAGGTGAGTGATAAACATATTCTACCTTAATAAAAATAAATTATATAATATATATATATATTATTAGGTCTATCCAAAATCCATAGAAACAAGTGATGCTTCTTGTGATGTTAATATATAGAATTTCTGTAAAATGAGGTTATTAGTAATAGAATGTTCAAGGTTTTCCTCAGGATCACTTGTCTTTCGACTTAAAATACAGTATTCAACAAAATGAAGCATTGTGAAGGAAACATTATATCCAACTGAATTTCAAATTACCATATTATATTCTAACTTATGCTTATGTTGCAGGAAATCCTATCATACTACGTACTAATTTTTTTACATGATAATTCAGTTCCCCATAATATACCCATTAACAAAAAGATGGAAATATTCATTATAATGGCAGACAGAGTTAAAAATGTTGATCATTCTAGAATATTTTGATAAAGAACTGCATTGTATAATGACATAAAATAAACCTCATATGTTTTGTGTTTTGGATGGTCACAGGTCGGCAGTCAGCAAAGGTTATTACTAAAAGAGTAAGATCTGAGCTAAGGAAATGTGAACGCCGAAATAGAGCTGTTCAAATCAGGCAGAAGAAACGTGATGAAATTTTGTTTAAGAAGAGGTCTCTGGGTAGTTCAACTACTGCTCCTTTTTTAGTAGCAATTGTTCCTCTGTGTGATGATATTGATCCAGTTGGTGCTCTTGAATATTTAAAACAAGCCGATAATGAAGCAGTTATTACAAATAGCACAGAAGGAAATGTCCACATAAGGTAATACTAAGGAATTATTGTAATTTAATTAAACTAGACTTGTTTAAAAATAAACAATAGTATTAAGAGGTTTATATTTTTCTTTTCAAATATAATTTGTCCATCATTAAGATGTTTACAAACGAATAATATTAAACATTAAGAGGTTTAATAGTGAGTGGAGAACATATTTTTATCGACGGTATCAAAGAAATTGAAAATATATGAGGTGAGTCGATAAAAATATGTTCTCCACTGACTATTAATGATATAACCTCATAATGTTAACTTCCCAATATTAATTTAAATATAATTAAGAGGTTTGTTTGATAATTAAGACTTTTGACTGTACATTCTTACCTCTTATGGTTGTTTTTGTCGAACATATGTTTTAAGGCTTCTGAGCCCCATTGTCAACGATTACAGTCTGTGATTGTGAATTACAGTCTGTAATCATTGACGATGGGGCTCAGAAGCCTTGAAACATACGTTTGACAAAAACAACCATCCATCCATAGTAATTCTGCCCGAAGGCAGGTCCTTCACTGCAATCATAGCATTTTCATGCTATGCTTGCAGCTTTACTAGGAAATAGTGTAGGTGTGGTAGCTTCCCATTGCTTTCCACACCGGTGAAGGATGTTGGCCATATGATTTCGGGGACCGTTTGGGCCTTAAAGTTTTCATGACATTTGTCTTACAGGTGAGGAAAAACCCCGATAAAAACCTCACCCAGAAAAAATGCCCCCACCGGGGATCGAACCCGGGCCCACTGCATGACAAGGCAGCATGCTACCTCGAGACCACAGCGGTGGACAAAACAACCATAAGAGATAAGAATGTACAGACAAAATGTCTCAGTTATTAAACTAAGACTTCATAGTAACAGAAGCCTAGAAGGCCCTTGGCCTACCAGCCTGCAATTGGCTATACATCTAACTAACTAACTCACTGGTACTATCGAACCCATAGGTTCATGGCCACGTGGACATAGCTCTCCATATACCTCTATCCTGAGCCAATGTCTTCCAGTTGGCTATACATCTATAGATCAGAATTGCAATTCTGATTATATTCCATTTCAACTTCTACCTTCCTTATAAATAAATATTTTGTATTGTATGCACAATAGTGCGCATTTATTACTATTATTATTATAAATATTTTATACACTACATAAAATTATGGATTCACTAAAATTTTCATAACATAGATAAGAATTAAATGAATTGTGAATTCTTCTTACCTCATACTTCTATGTTTTTTTAAACACAGCACTGCAGTATTAGCGACCATCATCACCATCCTCAGCTGTTTTCATGACTGTCAATTTTTTCTTTTGCTGGTAATTATCCAAACTGCCATCTGGTGTTCTTTTGAAGGAATTATTTTCTAAACTGCATCTGGTGTTCTTTTGAAGGAATCATTTACTAAACTGCCATCTGTTGTATTTTTGAAGAACTTTGTAATCAAGCTCGATTCATTTAATT
Source organism: Diploptera punctata (assembly GCA_030220185.1). Lineage (NCBI taxonomy): Eukaryota > Metazoa > Arthropoda > Insecta > Blattodea > Blaberidae > Diploptera > Diploptera punctata. The sequence goes on from JASPKZ010000006.1 coordinate 268,476, forward strand.
CTTATTAATAAAATCTCATAATGTTAAAAATTCCCAAATTTATTATATTAAATCATAACATAGACCTTAATTTTATATGAAATATAACTGTACCCTACCCATATTTTCTCAACAATTTAATATATTTACATTTTATAGAACATTATATTAAAAATTTGAATTACAAGTTGATTAATTATATTGACATTGACTAATAACTTCTTTATTCAGATATATTCCAATTTAAATTTGGTGCTTTGAGTTTAACATTGGCCTCCCTGATTACCTCCATCCATTCTTATCTGTCTTGAGCCTTCTTTCTCCATCTTTTAATACAAGTTGCCTAATGTCATTGTACACGTCATCTATACATCAAAGTTTGGTCTTCCAACTTGTCTTTCTCCAACTACTTTAACATTCTGTCATCATTCATCCTGACATCATATTCTTGCCATTCCATTCTTTTATTTTGATACCAGTTACAAATCAACATTTTTGTATAGATTTTGCAGATCTATAGTTTTTCCGAGTTACCAGGTACAATTTTCAAATATGGGTTCATATATCTGAGTATATTCTTTTCCCATGTTCCCAACATAGATCTTACATTTTCTGTAAGAACCCAAGACCCACTTTCATATATCGCAATAGACTTTATAATTGTTTTGTATAGCCTTATTTTGATTTTCTTGGAAACATATCTTGCTTTTCTAGCGGTAGAAATTAAATTTTGTTTCATCAATCCAAGTGTAATTTCTGTATTTTTTCCTCACCTGTAAAATTTATAAAAGGATATAAGAGGTTTCCATTGCCCAGTGACAATATGTAGCATTGAACACCACATCTGTGGTGTATAGATCGATTGATTTTTTGAGTTAATAATAGACCTATATGGGATAAACTCCACAATGAATAGTTTTTACAATTTCAGACTGTAAAAAGTAAAATATCTTACATTCTCAAAACTGGTATTGAAATTAATTCATTGAATACTGATGAACAACTGGCTCCTGCTTGAAATTAGTATTTTTATTTAATGACACACTATAACATCTTAGTTTAAATGTCCCATTTAAAATTGGGCATGAAAAGGTTGAAAATTTTGCTAGATGCTTGATTTCAAGCTTGTGATTCTTTGAGATGCCATAAATTTACATTACTGGACCACAACTGTACTTCTCTTCCAATGGAAAGGCATGAAAAGGTCGAAAATTTTGCTGTTTTAAGCTTGTGATTCTTTTTAGATGCCATAAATTTACAATACTGGACCACAATACTTCTCTTCCAAAGAAAGGGCACGAAAAGGTTTGAAATTTTGCTGTTTCAAGCTTGTGATTCTTTTAGGTGCCATAAATTTACAATACTGGACCACAACTGTACTTCCCTTCCAAAGGAAAATGTACTCAGGATTTATGCCCTTAAAAAAATCCATCAGCACAGACTAGATTTGAACCTGCAAACATTAGAACCCAAGATGAGATGGTAACCACTCGTTCACTCATTTGCTATACTAATTTTCAGTATAATTTTTATGATGATGGTTCTAATTGAGGATTAATACATTACCATTTTACTCTGTTAAAACATGACTTTTTCATTATTATTAATGAATGAGTTGGAGAAAATGTTTTTAACATCTCACCTCACAAAGTTGCGTGTATTCACGATACCGGTTTTAAAAAATATAGTATTACTTCCATCTTTAGTCAAATTCCAACTCCAACTCATTCTATAAATACCTCATAGTGTTCCCTCCCATGGTAATTTTAATTAAATGACTTATTCAGTTTAATTTTTTTATCTATGCTAATCCCATAACTACCAACAGGGTTAGTGGATTTTTTTATTCAGTAAAAATTCTGAGCATGGCTTTCTTCAGGAGGGAAGTAAAGCCATGGGTTTGATATACATTTACATGATGTAAAAGAATATAAAGCCTGAAATAAAAGGTTCCTGAGCTATATTTGTCAGAACCTTGGAATTCCTACACTAATACCCTGAGATGTTAAGAACGTGGTGAAAAAATATACTACTTATAAAATCTTATAGCTAAGAATTAGGTGGAGTATCCTGGCTCATTTTGAAATTCTGTGTGTTATACTCAGCAGGTAATTATTTTTTTTTAAAAGTCATAATAAAAGAACCAACACTGTAATCTGACATTATATATAATATTAAATAAATTAATAATTTTAAACTGTGTTAATTCATTTGACAGAATTACACAGTGTCTTTTTAAGTAGATTAATCCTTTAAAAAAGCCCCAAGGCAGGATAGGCCTAAAGGCTCTTGACTTACCAGCCTGCTGGTGACTAAGGGTATGATCTTCCAGCCAATGTAGAATAACATGTCAGATTGATGGGTTCCCCAGCCATACAACTGATTTCTCAACCTTGTCACTACTTATTGTTGCTACTCAAAGCATAAAGCATGAGAAGTGCAGTAAGTGTCATTAGAAAACTTGCTTACATTGCAGTTAGATTATAAGTTTGACTGTGAGAAAGTTTCTTTAAAATTTATTCATCAGTCACACTTCTGGTTCCATGGTTTGTGGGTCTAAACCCTGCTGGGGTTGTTGGATTTTTTCAGGACATAAAAATCCTGAGTATAGGCTTTTTTTTTTAAGAGACCTAAGGGCTGCATGCAAATACATTAGTCTCTACTCAAATTACTTCCAATCACTGGTGAGCTGACTTTCCATGAGCAAGTGCAAAGATTGAATTAGCTACCCACTAACTGGTCATGCATGAAAGTAGTCGTTTTCGTAATATTGGCAAGAAATTACCCTGAATTCACAGCGATAAAAACCACTTCCGTTATATTCGTCTGCTAGAGGAATGCATTTATGCTTGCGTCCCGCAAATAATACCGTATACGACAATGTCTGCATCGCAAAATATTATGCCGATTCTCCTGTTCTTCCAGTTGAATTCTTTGGTAGACTCTATCAAATTCCTCTTCTCCGCGTGTACCGAAAACATGATCGAAGTCTTCAAGGTCCAACATCTTGGATAAAGCAGCAAGGTACGCGGCAAGGTTTCAAACTACATCTGTTACCATTGGTTCCCTTCGGGATTCTCACGATTCGTTTCTCTCCTAAGTCACCTCACCAGGTAGCTTAGGAATTTCAACAATTATTATTGCATGAACAGATTTTTGAGTATGCAAAAACGTATTTGGATACAACTTTCTCGGCAGAGTATAGGCAGAGAACGACTTTTACAGCATGTAATATCTGAAAAAGAGGTATCTGAGCAAGATTTGTTGGACCTCTGATATCCAGACTTAAACTGTGACACTAATGACCTTAAAGAATATTTATTAAATAAAATAACATTAAGGCCAGTAATCAAGAACCAAGCTCTCTAGGCCATGCCATCTCCATCTTCCTTAACCCATTGGCTTACACAGATGGCTCCCAGCCGGCTGATCAAGTGAAGCCCATTCTTACACAGACGGCTGTGAGCCGAACTGAGCAGCTGTAGCTTCATCTTAGTGTTTCTTTAGTTTTGTCAATAGATGGCATGACAATGTTATATACCTTTGGAAAGCTGAGAGAACGATCTATTCAATGGTGTACAACAAAATAAATGTCTCTTGATAGATCGCGAGTTATAAGCCATTGTTTTTTGAAAAAAGCTAATTTTCTTAAAATTAAATGGTAAATGTGAGTGCAACAATGGAGGAAAATATTATAAGCCAATGGGTTAAGGCTCTCACCTTTCAATTGTTCTTGGAATTTAAAAAAATAAATAAATATCTTGTTAGCATATGATGTTGAACAGAGTAGGTTCTCCATGACCTACATAATTAACTATGGGCTGAGAGTTGCTCTTCGCAGGAAGTTTGGTTCTTGAATACTGGCCTTAAACGGATTCCAACATTTTGCACTTAATTACCTTTTTTTGTGCTGAGTTGATGTATTTTTATATAATATTGAATAAACATTTTTCTTTCATTATAGTGTTCCTAGATTTAAACAGAGATTCTCTACAGTAATCCCACCGTGTGGTGATTTATATAGCACATTGGATGCTCTTAAGGTTGCTGATACAGTGTTATTCCTGGTATCGGCATGTCATGAGAGTGGTATTGATAATTATGGAGAGAGCATACTCACAGCTTCTCTTGCACAAGGGCTTCCTTCTACTATTGTCGCAGTTACGGATCTTGAAAGTCTGCCACCCAAGGTGTGTATAAATTTATATTTGTCTCTAATTTTTTGTAAAGAATTAAATTTTGAATTATGGAGAGTAACTAATTTCATGGTACAACAGGATTAGTAAGCCCATGGGTTACCTGTCAGTGGCTGGCCTCACATCTACATGTGTTAATCACAGAGGTGGACGATCATTTAACCAGTATAGGGGTGACATATGGTCAGGATGTTGGATTCCCTAGCCATTATAGCTGGTTTTCTCAACCTGGAGCTGCTACTTAACTTAGCTACCCAAATTCCTCACAATGCAAGATGGGCAATGGTCCATGAGCTGAAATTTCATGAGAAAATTTATTCCCCCATGGGTAAAGGCTTACATTTTTGTACTGATGCTTACAAAGATAGGATTCTTATCTTCCCACTACCACAAGGGCCTCCTAAGGCCTGTACCTTTACAATACATTCAATCTGAATTATTTTTAGTATTTATGAGTATTGGGGGCATGCCGTAGCATAATGGTTAAGGCAATACACTACAAACCGGAAGGTTGAGGGTTCAAGTCCCGGAGAGATCAGGGTTTTTAAACTGACCCAAACCTTCTGGTGGCCCTGTGGTCAACTCAGCCTTTGATGTAAATGAGTACCAGATGTTTGTTCTGGGGTTAAAGGTGGCCATCATGCAGGGTTGACATTAAGTGCCAATTGTGTAGAAAAGTGGGAGCCTTAACTTCTACCACCCCGAGAGTCTCCTATGGCCTGTAGTGGGATCACTTTACCTTTTATTTATGAATATTGGTTGTTTTCTTTGCAATGAACAGAAAAGGCATGATGGGAAACAACATCTTCAGAAGACAGTGTCACGTTGGTTACCAGAAGAAAAGGTATTTAGTTTAAGTCGAGCTACTGATGGTTTAACTATGCTCCGTCATATTGGAAGCCAGAAGCAACGTGCTGTAATTCACAGAGATAAAAGACCTCACTTGCTTGCAGAAACTCTTGATTTTGTACCAGATGTGGAGGTAATTATTTTCTTTTCTTTCTAATAAAAATTATCTTTCATTAATTAGAAATACTTCAATACTTTCTCAGTATTTTATTTCAACTAATTCTATGCTCATAAGTTATTATTATTAAGCTCATATTACGCCACCACCGCTATGACAACAAACTAATGGAGGGGGCCATCCTACGAACTCCGACATACAGTGACCTACTTTGCTGTCCACAGATTTCATCACAAGATCTGCAAAACAAAGAACGTCCACCAACCAGACAAAAACTGTGTGTGTGAACTATTTGAAATGGTGTACGACGGATACCATGCATATTCGGATTAAATTCAAATACTTCGTATCTCACCTCATATCCAGTCTTCTAATTATTTTACAGTTTCGAAGCCTTGGCAGCTTCATCTTCAGTAATATCTCATTACTGAAGATGAAGCTGCCAAGGCTTTGAAACTGCAGTACAAAGTATTTTAATTTATTCTTAAATTAACCTCATAGTGATTTTTTCCTGTAAAAGTTCAACCATGCATATTGTTGCCCCTAGGGAACGATCTCACTAACACAGTTCTGCAGTTAGTGAACTCATCTAGTACTTTGCCCATTGTTTGCAATTTCTATATATTAATTAATAAGTTATTGAAACATGTATTTTGTTAATTTTTGAGTTAGCAAGTTTCTGCCATGACTTTTTTATGTTTAGTGTAATTTATTTTGATTTTCAGGGTTCTCTTGGTACTTTAAAAATGACTGGTTACATACGTGGTCAGCCTTTGTCAGTGAATTGTCTGGTTCATATACCAGGATGGGGAGATTTTCAAATGTCACAAATTGATGCAACAGATGATAAACATCCTTTGGATATAGGTCGTAAAGGACAAGTTAAAGATACTAACATGAGTGATGCAATGAATGAGGAGAGGGTCCTCGAAAAAGCAGACCCAACAAAACAGGTAATAAACTATAAACTTTTGAAGTTCCTATCACCACATAATTATTATATCAGTCTCGGTGGTCTAATATTTATCATTCTTGCCTCTGAATCTAATGTTTGTGGGTTCAAACCCAGCTGGGGTTGATTGATATTCCAAAAGTATGGCTTTATCAGAAAAAAGTAAAGCCTTTAGTCCTATGACATAGATTTAGATCTGTGGCACATAGAAGGCTTGTTAAGAAACACGGATATTAATATAAAATATATCTTAATTGCCTCTCATGGAGTAAACACGGGCTTGATTCCTGGTCAGATCAATTTGGTGAAAACTTTTTATTCAAGTACCTTCAACTTGATCTTAACAAATAATATAGAAAATTTACTTTCTTGCTTGCAACAGGTTATATTACAAAAAACAGACATGACAATGGAAAAAAGTAAAACATAAAGTTAAAAACATCCAGCAATGGAAAATGTTAAATTTAAAATCTCGCATCAAAACATAATTGCTACTTAACAATGGAAAATAACGAGTGCAAGAAGAACTTAAGCACGGGACCACTAAACTTTATAATTACCTAGTTATCTGATAGGTGATCTGCCCCCTCTGAATCTGCGCCTGAAGTAGAAAAAGGTAACACTAACCATGATAAACAGTAAAAGAAAAATTGAAGATGGCTGGATAATATTGAAAATTATGAGAATGCATAATAATAATAATTCCATGGCACGACAGGCCTAGAAGGCCCTTAGCTTACCAGCCGGCTGCTGGCCTCACATCCACATGTGTCAATCACGAAGGTAAATGACCATCTAGCCAGTGTAGGGGTAACATGTGATCAGCATATCGACTCCCCCAGCCGTTGTAGCTGGTTTCTCAACCTGGAACCGCTAATTATTGTAGCTACCCAAATGCCTCACAATGCTGGGTGGGCACTGGTCCCATACTGGTCGAAATACCATGAGAAAATGTCTTCCCCTATGGAGACTCAAATCAGCGCAAGTCCCTTAGCTCTGTGCCAAGGCTTCCTGCCTTAACCACTCGGCTATGGTGCGGGACTATGAGAATGCATGAATGGAGAAAAAATGCAGAAGATGGAAGTGAATGTAGTTAGTGATTAATTTAATGACATTCATTAACAGCTCAGGAATTAGCATTACAATTAAAATCTAAGCAAGAAAGGGCCAACTAATCTTGCACAGAGGCCTCTTATTTCAAGCTTCAATTTTTTTTGCCAACAATCCATCTTCTTCTTCCTTCCAAGTATTATGCCAAGGCCTGTTATGATCCTATAGAAAATTTTCCCTCCAGCGTTTCATAGGACAGCCCAGTGATCTTCGTCCTCTTGGTATATAATTATAAATAGCTTTGGGGATCCAATTTGAACTCATTCTTTCAAGATGGTGTTTCCAATTTAGCTGCTACTGTTTAATATATTCCAAAATTGGCGTAGTCTTCAGTTCTTTTAAGATATTGGTGTTCCTTTTCCGATCCCATCTGATGTAATCCACTGTTCTGTGCATGAATCTCATTTCACAAGCCGTTATTCTGCTTTCATTTTGTCTTTTTAGTGTCGTGCTTCACTACCATAGGTCAACACTGGTCTAGCCAAAGTGTTATATAAATGTAACCGGGTGTTTTTTTTTTTTGTACAAGGGATGGTTTCATAACTTGATTAATAATTCCCAAACTTTTATTATAACTAGTAATTTTTTCAGTCCTTTTCATCCCAGAGAGAGAGAGATAATATCCAAGATATTTAAATTGATTAGATCTCTCTAAAATTTTATTATGGAGACAGATTTTACTTTGTATGGGGTCCTTCCCATGAAATGCCATAACAAAGGATTCATTGGTTTATTTTCCTTCTGAAGCCATTTCAAGATTTTTACATCCTGAAAAATACATCAACCTGTCCAGGTTTGATTCTGCAAACAGAAACAGAGACAATCATGGTAGCCAATAGTACATCAGGGAATGTAGGTGGTAGCCAAGGCATATACAGTACTGACCAAGAAGTAAAACTGCTATTTTACAGGAATCTCTTCAACGCGAGAATATTCCTGATCCTATGGATGCTGAACAGACTTGGCCTACAACTGAGGAATTAGCAGAAGCAGAAGAAGAATTAAAAGCAAGAAAAAAGAAAATTAAGAAAATTCCTAAAGGAATGTCTGATTATCAAGCAGCATGGATTCCTGACAGTGATGCAGGTATTTACTTCTTCCTTGTTGTATCATTTCATCTTCTACTAATGATGAGATTTTCATGCCGTTGTCTATAAATTTCTAAAATTACCAAATACAATCTAATTTTAGCATATGTGTGGTGAATATAACCCAAGTTCAGAAGATTTACAGTATATTGTAACCTATTAAGTTATGTAGATAGGAAATAACACTATGAAGTTTTTTAATATTGTTTATTTTTTATTAATTCACTCACCTCATACTTCATAATTCATAGCAGACCCAGGGTTTCTTCACATCATTTGTGACATTCTAAATGCTTTGTCACGTTTACAACTGACGTCCAACGGCCTTCTATGCCGTTGGACGTCAGTTGTGAACGTGACACAGCCTTGAGAATGTCACAAATGATATGAAGAACCCTGGGTCTGCTATGAATTATGAAGTATGAGGTGAGTGAAATAATAAAAAATAAACAATATTGTAACCTATGTTTAGAACACATGCATTAGATACAATCTGATTTTAGTGCATAACTGTTAGTGTTAAGAGTGAGTAAGTAGGAAAATGTAATGGCGAAATTAAATGTATGTTTCTTACCTCTCCTCATATAAATTTTCTAAGTAGATCGCGATTTCGAGACCACAACGGTCTCATCGTCAGCACTTTCTTGGCGACGGATATGTCGATCAGAAGAAACTCTTCTTCTTCCCTCTGTTGGTGGACCGATGAACCTCTGGATCAGGTCAAAATTTGCAGGAATTTCAAAGTTCATAAGTTTTTCTTTTGTTTTTGGGAAAAGATCCACATTTAGAAAAACAAAAGAAAACTTATGAATTTAGAAATTCCCGCAAATTTTGACTTGATCCAGAGATTCATTGGTCCACCAACAGAGGGAAGAAGAAGAGTTTCTTCTGATCGACATAACATCCATCGCCAAGAAAGTGCTGATGATGAGACCATTGTGGTCTCGAAATCGCGATGTATTTAGAAAATTTATATGAGGAGAGGTAAGAAACAAATTTAATTTATCTTTCATTGAGAAATGTTAAATTAATAATAAAAAAAAAAAAAAGAAACATCAGAGGTAAGAAACATTTAATTTCACCATAAATTAAACCTCATAGTGATTAATTCCTATAAAATATAAATTAAAAATGAAAATGTAATATATTTATATGCAGTAGATTCTAATCTAAGTTCCTCGCTGTAGTTGAGCGGTCTAAAACATAATGCCTGGGCACAGAACTGCGGGACTTGCAGTGATTAAAATCCCCATGGGTAAGAAATTTTGTCATGGAATTTCAGTCAGTGTGATACTGTGCCTATCCAGCATCTTGAGAAATTTTGATACCTACAATATGTAATAGCTCAAGGTTGAGAATAACCATTTATATTGCCTGGGGATCGACATGCTCATCACGTGTCAACCCTATACTGGCTGGATGACCATTCACTTCTGTAAATGGCACATAATGATATGAGACTAGCATCAGGTCTATTTCAAATCCCAGTTCAGGCAAAAATGTTTCTCTTCAAATATTTTTGTCATTCAGTGTGAGTGATAAATTAAAAATACGAACATAAAAAATATAAGCTTAACTGGCTATAAAGTCCCATTCAAATGTCTTCTTGAATAAGAAGTTGCTGGATGGCATTGGGAACGAATGTTCTCCGCCTTACGACAATCGTAGATTGTATAAGAAAGAGAAAAATTTCTGTTACAATTGAGATGTCTGGATGGATCAAAGGTAGAGTGCTGGTATGTAAAACCAGCAGTCTTTGTTCATTTCCCAGTTCAGGCGAAATTTTTTCTCTTCAAATATTAATTTGACATTCAGTGTGAGTGATAAATTCTGTGGCATTATGGTAAAAGTACATAAGTCCAATTTTAGTGATTTTTCATTCTGCAGATAATGTATCAGAAATACAAAATTGTTCATTCTCTGTCTTAAAGGTAAAATTCTTACATGATAGCTAATTTCTTACGGTAGATATCTCTTGATCAGAAGTAATGCAAATCTCTGATTATTAATAAGTTATTTGAATATGAATATATAAGCTCTTATGAAAAATTGTTTTCAGACTTATGAATTCTGTGGCCACAGAATTTAAAATAAAAAATCAAAAATGTTTGTGATGTTCAATTATCTTTATTCCACCTTCTTAATATAAAAGTGAATTGATTTGTAGTAATATGCAGCATTTATATTGAAGCTTCTTGTAGGAAAACCAGAGGGAAAATGCCCAGTTGGTAGACAAAGAATGAGGTGGGAGAATAACATTAACCATAATTTGAGAGAAGTAGATTATACAGGGGATAATTGGAAAGCATTAGCTCAGGATAGGTATATATGGAGAGCTTATGTCCATGTGGCCATGAACCTGTGGGTATGATAGAGCCAGTGAGAGTTAGTTAGCATGAATGGGAATGTAGACTGAATTAGCTCAGTGGTCAGAGCATCAGCACGGAAAGCTGAAGGTTTGGGGTTTGATTCCCGGTTCAGGCAAAACTGTTTTTCTTTATCATTGATTACAATAATTTAGTTGTGTTCATTAATTTACTTATTTCTATCATAGTAAGAGCTTTAGCTTCTCAATATTAATTCATTTACTTATTTTAGGAATTCACACTATGAGGTATATTCATTTAGGTAAAATTTTACCTAAATTAATCCCAGTCAAGATAGCTGACTCCCAGATTTAAACCTATGGCCTCCCAAATATGAATCTCAATTGTTCTATATCTTCTTTAAGTTAATTTGTTATAATATTATATATTTGCAGAGGAAGTTGAATTAAGCGAGGATGAAGAAAGTAATATGAATGTTGATATGGAGCCACTGAGTGAAGAAAATAGCTCTGATGAAGAGAATGAGGAAGATGATGATGCTGAGTTTGATACTATGACCACAACAGATGTAGGAAATGATGTTGAGAGATATGATGAGAAAATGGATTTAGAAGAAGAAGAAGAAGCTATGAAACAAATAAAAGGTAGACACTCAGCTGTTCAATTAGTACATCATTTTATAAACAAAACTTCTTGTATCTCATTTTATTATATCGAGTTCTTTTATTGGACTAGTTTGAATAGTAATTATTTTGCTATTGTTTATATTTTTGACTGTTTAAAGTTACAAGTTTAAAGTTTATTTTACATTTTCATTAGCAGTGAAATTGTAACAATTACAGTGCATTGTACATATTGAACTCTATTTAAGTCTTTCTGTTAAATTGGATTTAGGTGACACCCCTAAATTTTTTTTATTGATTGCTCCCATTTGCCCTGCTGGGGACATGGGTACTCACCTAGTTGGATGTTTCTTAACCAAACTAATTTATTTATTTTGATGTTATATTTTAAATTAACATGTTCCATAATTGGACATAGTTTTATTTTTCTTCATAGTTAATTATGGGAAATAACATTATGAGATTCTTAATTCATTGAATGAATGAGTCATTTCCTATCTTACCTCATAGTTTATGTTTTCTTAAACACGGAAACTGCAGTTTTCAAGAGGAACATCCCTCCTATTTTCAACCGATATTGAGTCATAATATCAGGTGAAAATGGGAGGGATGTTCCTCTTGAAAACTGTAGTTCCCTTGTTTAAAAAAACATACTATGAGGTAAGATAAAAAATTACTCATTCATTCATTGAATTAATTTTTCTTTCTAAAATAATTTAGTTATGCTAGTAGTCAGCGAGTGACGTGTGGTTAGTACATCGCCTCAACAAGACTTCTAGTAGGAACCTAAGGTATTACTTGGATGGAGAAAGATTGGTTAAATTTTGCTCAGAGACCTTTGTTATTTAATTTATATATTGAGTCAAATAAATGTTTTTTTTTTTTTCATCTCACCATATAAAGTTCCATGTTTACATAGTACTGGTTTCAAAGGCCCTCAGACTGGTTTCATCAGTAAAACTTCCAAATGTTGAAATTCTGCCATTATCATTTTCCAAACTGCCATCTGGTGCCGATTTTATGAACTTTGATATTAAATTTTGCTTGCTGGGAACTTCAAAATTCATGGATCTATATTTTGTTCTTCATGTCCCGCGCTGTAGCCGAGTGGTTAAGGCAAGAAGCCTTGGCGCAGAGCTACGGGACTTGCGCTGGATCGAGTCTCCATGGGGGAAGAAATTTTTCTCATGGAATTTCGGCCAGTATGGGACCGGTGCCCACCCAGCATCATGAGGCATTTGGGTAGCTACAATAAGTAGTGACTCCAGGTTGAGAATATCAGCTGTAACGGCTGGGGGATCCGACATGCTGACCACATGTCACCCCTACACTGGTAGATGATTGTCTACCTCTGTGATTAACAAATGTGGATGTGAGGCCAGCAGCCGGCTGGTCAGCCAAGGGCCTTCTAGGCCTGTTGGAGTTTTTTATATTTGTTCTTTTGAATGTATATATTTTCCCAAACTGTTTATTCCAATTTTGAAGTTCCCGGCAAGCAAAATTTAATCTCCAAGTTCATAAAATCAGCACCAGGTGGCAGTTTAGAAAATGATGGTAATGACATCATTTCAACAGTTGGAGTTTTGACAAACGATAGATGTGAGGACCTTTGAAACTGGTACCATGAAAACATGGAAGATCATGAGGTGAGATGAAAAAACATTATTTGACTCAATTTATAAATTGTAAATTACTTCATAATGTTACTTCTCGCTGTAATTTTGATTAAATATGTAGTTGGTTTTATTGCTATTAATTAATGGAAAGTGACAGTATGGGGTAATTAGAGTATTATCAAGAGAATTGGAAATACAGCTAACCTCATAAAATTTTTTCACCTGAAGATGTTTAGTAGATCAATGTTTCAATTCTCAGTTGGATTTTGCGACTGTAGTTTTGGCCTTTTGTTGTCCTGTGGATTATTTACCTTTGATGCTGGGTAGACAAATCTTGCAATCAGATCCCCATTTTCAACTAGATTTTTTAAGAATGATTGCGAGATTTTTCTGCCCAACATCAGCTGGAAGGAAGCTAAGACCAATATGGCAGTTGGAATTTAATTGAAAAAGGGAATGGTGTCTAAAACATATCCAGATGAATAAATGTAAAATGAGGTAAAGATTGTTTATTTTTTATTATTTCACTCACCTCATACTTCATATATGAAGTATGAGGTGAGTGAAATAATAAAAAATAAACAATATTAAAGAACCTCATAGTGTTATTTCCTATCTACATAACTTTAAATGAGGTAAAGATGTATACTTCCAATTCACTTTCATGGCAGTACTCAGTTTTACTGGAAATGGGGACTTGGGAATTAAGAGAGAAGAATTTGATCCTATTTTGAGAAATATGCACCATTATACACATCTGAGTGTAAGTGCAACATTCTCTCTTTAGATATGTTCAATTATTGAAGCACTCCATTTTTATTTATATTGCCAATTTTTTTATTAATATGTTTTAACATTTTTAGAGGCACGCATGGAACAATTATTTCCTGACGAACTTGATACGCCACAGGATACCCCTGCAAGAGTTCGCTTTCAAAAATATCGAGGTTTGCAGTCTTTTAGAACATCACCTTGGGATCCAAAAGAAAATCTTCCTATTGAGTATGCCAGAATTTTCCAATTTGAAAATTTTGAAAGAACGAGGAAAAGAATTATGAAAGAGGAAGAGAAGGAAGGTGCTCTGGTATGTTTCATTATATTTTATAAGCTTGATTTAATTTTCACATGATATTACTTTTATGAAATTAACACTATGAGATATTAAGAATTAAATTAATATTTTTAATACCTCACCTCATATCCTTTATTCTTTTAGACTGCAGTTTTGGAGCTATATCTCCATCATCATTAGCTTCTCTTCAACCGGTGTTACGTTGTTTCTTGGCGATTTTCTTCTTAACATATTAACGACGTAACACCGATCGAAGAGAGGCTACTGATGATGGAGATATAGCTCCAAAACTGCAGTCTGGAAGAATAAAGGATATGAGGTGATGTTTAATATAATAAATTTGGGAATTTTTAAGATTATGAGGTTTTATTGATAAGAATCAAATGAATCGTGAATTCTTCTTACCTCATACTTCTATTTTTTTTAAACACAGCACCGCAGTATCGGCGACCATCATCAGCTGTTTTCACGACTGTTAATTTTTTCTTTTGCTGGTAATTATCCAAACTGCCATCTGGTGTTCTTTTGAAGGAATCATTTTCTAAACTGCCATCTGTGTATTTTTGAAGAACTTTGTAATCAAGCTTGGTTCGTCTGGAATCTCGAAGTTCATGGTTCTAGTATGGTTGTTTGAAACTACGTATATAAGAGAAAAATTTGTGTCTATATCGTAACTCGCCTCGGTAGCTCAGTTGGTAGAGCATTTGGCCCAGCAAGCCAAAGGTCCCGGGTTCGAGTCTCGGTCTAGGCGAAAATTTTTCTCTTCAAATATAATTTATCTTTCATTGAGAAATGTTAAATCAATAATAAAAACATCTTTAGAAGCCTTACTAGCTTTATAAAGTAATGTTAAATTCCCAATAAATTTCTACTTAACTAAGAAGCCGCCATTTGCAAAGATAGAAGCAATGGTTTCAAAAGCATTTGGCGAGAGGGAATTACAACGTATATAAGAGAAAAATTTGTGTCTATATCGTAACTCGCCTTGGTAGCTCAGTTGGTAGAGCATTTGGCCCAGCAAGCCAAAGGTCCCGGGTTTGAGTCTCGGCCTAGGCAAAAAATTTTCTCTTCAAATATAATCCATCATCATATTTTGACATAATCAAATAAGCTTTTAAAACAAGTCTAAGAAGAAGAATATGAGGCGAGTGCCATCTTGAAGATGACAACAACGGTTCCAAATAAGGTTTTGAAACTAGTTTAAGAAGAATATGAGATGAGTAATAAGAATTTACATAAATTCACATGATACATTCGCATTTTCAAATTTATATAATTTTTTTTTTAATGATATTGTCTTATCATCATCATCAAGGATTAGACCTGCTGGTCTGTTTCAATCTCATGTTAGAATTGGTCTATCCATCTTTTACTGGATCTTCCAACATTTCTTTGTCCTAGTGGTTTGTAGTGAAGCATCTGTTTCGGAATTCTATTGTTATCCTTTCTATGATGTGGTCTATCCATTCATCTCTGTATTATGTAATTCTATCTAATAGTTTGAATATATTCAGTTCTCTTCGTATATCCTCACTTTGCCTTTGATCCATTATTGTACACTACACTCCTCAGAAACCTTCATTCTGAATTATTGTCTTAATTTTTGTCTAAATTAATATCAGTGAATGAATTGAAGTTTTAATTATTATATAGTTTGTTGTCATGGAACTATCGAATAGAATATTTTAAATTAAGATTTAAATTAAAATTCTTTATACCTCAACCTCATATCCAGTCTTCTAATTATATGGTTTCAAAACCAATGGGGTTTCATCTTCAGTAATATTTTGACCGATGGTATGTTGTTCAGAAGAACTGGTGTTAATTGTACTGTTACTATAATAGGTAAAAAAAAGTTTGAACTGTTTATATTTCCATCTTATTTCATAGCTGTAATAAAATATAATTTTATTTTTGCAGCCTGGCTGGTATGTGACAGTGCATGTTGCTGGAGTACCACAACATCTGTTCAATTCACATCAACCAAACAATCCAATTGTATTAATAGGAATGTTACCTCATGAGCAGAAAATGTCTGTTCTTAATTTTGTTATCAAGCAACCAGCTATCAGTAATAATCAACGTCCAATCAAATCAAAAGAGCAGCTCATCTTTCACTGTGGTTATAGGAGATTCAAAGCTTGTCCTATTTTCAGCCAACATACCAATGGTACAAAACATAAAGTAAGTAATATTTCTTCTATATAATCTTTAGGGCCTAATCAAGCACTGATTCATATTAATAAAACGGCTTTGCTATAACATGTTTTAAAATATTTATCACCTTTACTATATGAATAGAATTTGATTAATTGGGTCAATTCCAGTGGAGTTCCAGAGTTTGCAAGTTCCAACCTGGTTGGAATCTTATTTACTTTTAAGAAAATAAAAATCTTGTGTATGTCTTCCCTTCAGAAGTGAGGTAAAGCTGTGGGTCCTGTGTCGTTTATAGCACATGAAAGAACCTCAAGCCTGAAAAAAGAGCCACCTGAGCAAAATTTCGTCTTTTTATGCCTGGATTTAAATTGACATCATTAACAATCTGTGTTGTTAAATATAATAAGGGTAAAGTGATTCCCACTACAGGCCTGAGAAGGTTCTTGGGGTGGTAGAAGATTAAGGCTCCCACCTTTCTAGACTATCAGCACGAGTTTCACCTCTGCTTGACAGCCATATTTACCCCCCCCCCCAGAACAAGCATCTGATACTCATTTCTGTTAGAGGCTGAGAAGACCCCAGAGCCATGATTCATTAGAAGGTTTAGACCAGTTAAAAATTCTGACTTTTTTCTTGTAACATATTCTTAACCAACTATGCTATGGCATGCCCCCTTATAAATAAAGTATTTACTTGATTTATTGGATAAAATAAGGAAACAAAGAAGTCATATTCCTGTGTATACCTTCACATATAGGAAATGTAGACTGAGACTGTAGACTCCTTGGAAAATAATGGAATCTTATTTACAACTCAGCCACCAAACTGTTCCATGAGACATGCTAGAATGATTGAGCAAATATATAAATTTACAGAGTACAAACATTAAATTCACCAAAGAAATAGAAGACAATAAACAAATACCTTTTTTGGATCTTAAATTGGTCAGAAACGAAGAAAAAAGAAAAATTGAATTCAAGATTCATAGGAAAGAAACTCATACGGAAAATTTTATAAAATCAACAGGGTTCAATCCAATTGGACATAAATTAGCAGCATTTAATAGTTTAACTCATAGATTGGTAAACTTACTCTTAAACGAAGAAGATTTCAAACATGAGAAAAAACACATAATCAAAGTAGCAAGAGAAAATGGGTTTGATGAAAAAATGGTACATAAAAGGATAGAAAAGTATAAAAAACAAAAAATGATAAACAGAAGTAATCTTGAAAAAGAAGAACCACCTATGAAAAAATATAGGAAATTCACATATCACCCCTGGGTACATAATAAATTTCAAAATATATTTGAGAAGTTTAATATTAATTAGCACCAAAAAATAACTACAGTTTAAATAAACTAATAAAAACCAACAAAAATGAAAAAACTGATAAAAATAAAAAGTCAGGAATATATCAAATTGAATGCATGGGTTGTGAAAAGATATATATATATATATATATATATATATATATATAGGGAAAACAAAAAGAAACCTAAAAATTAGAACCAAAGAACACATAAGAAATATTAAAAATGGAGAAATTGAAAAATCTGCAGTTGCTGCTCATGTTTGGTCTGAAAAACATAATATAAATTCAGACACTAAATTATTAAAACAGTTAGAAAATACAAACGAGCTGACTATTTGGGAAAAAATTTATATTCAGAAGAACAGAAACAGAGTTATGAATTTTGATATTCCGATGGAGGGTGACCTTGTTTGGAGGTTCTTTGGCCAACCACAGGATGGAGCTGACATCGACATCCAGGTGGTGCAACATAATGCAACATAAATAAAACCAGTCTGGGAAAGCTGACGATAAAACAGAATTGTTTTGAAACATGTCCAAGAACAAATCAACATTAATATTGAGGTAAGATGTCCAGACCAAAAATAATATAATTAAAATAACCTCAAAATATAACTTCCTAAAATTAAATATTATATAAAGGGCAGTTGTGACTTGCCTGCTGCAGATAGAATTCGGCTACATTTTATTCCAATTATTGGGGCAAAAGAAGTGGAGGAATTGAAACAAACAGTAAAGGACAAAAAACTTTTCATTGTGTGTGATGAAACAATTGACAAGTGTGGGAACTGTATATTTAATATTCTGTTTCGTCTTTTGGAGGCCACGAATCAGCAAGGAGTGTACTTGGCTGCCAGTGCTATGCTTGACAAAGCCACCGGTTCAACATGCACTCAAAGTATTGTGGACATTTTAAATAAATATGAAGTTGGATATGACAATGTGCTAGGGATTATTACCCACTCAGCATGGTACATGACTTTATGTGCCAATGCTCTAAAAAGCTTAGTGGGAGAGAAACTTGCCCATATTCAATGCTGGGCCCACAAAATCAACTTGGTGGGTCAGATTTGGCAATGCAGCCTAGATGAATTGAACATAACTGTTGCTAAAACAAAAGCTGCATTTCTCAATACAAGAGAAAAGAAGCATTTGTATCTTGTCTTTCTTCGTGAGAAATATGAGAATGACCCTGGAAAAGTTATACATTTTCCCATGCCAATACAAAGTAGATGGAACACATGGTTTGAAGCTGCAAAGTATATACATGAATACCTTGACGACATATTGAAATTCATGGAGCAGCTGGGTGAAGAAAACAGTGGCGTGAAGTTTCTTAAAGATGTAAGTCCCCAATTCTTAGCCATCACAAAAGTTCAGGCTTAATTTGTTGCTGATAACTGCAACCGATTTGTTATTTGATTACCTTCTTGGAAGGTAACTGTTATCACACAGCTCTTGTTCTTCATTCCAAACTAAAGGTTATGGAGAACATGCTTGATTTATTAACAAAAGAGGTATTCTCGACACAACTCACAACTTTGTGCAAGAGATGACAGTTCTCAGGTAAGCTGAAGTGGTGAACCAGTTGAAAACTACTGCACAAAAGAGTCTTACGAAGCTGAAAAACTTGATTGCGGAAGACCGTTCAAAATTGGTGTTTGCAGCAGTTAGTAAAGTATTTGACCCCAGGACACTTAGTAATCAAATTCTCAGTGCTGACAGTGCCATGGTGGAATTGAAGAAATTGTCATATGCAAGTGCCATTGAATCTTCTCTTGAAGCCATCTGGTATCCAACTTCAAATGTGGACTCAGAAAGATCTATTTCTCAGTATGGTGTGGTGAGTGATCGAAGGCAGAGATTGAAACCTAAGAATGCAGATATACTCACCATGGCTGCTCTTTCTTAAAAGATAAATTTTGCTTACAAATTAGTGACTACGATTAAAATTTTATGCATTTTAATGTATTAAAATCAATATCAATTGTACAAGATAAAAGTTGATCTTAAACTACTGGATATATCATTCTTCTTCTTCTTCTTCTTCTTCTTCTTCTTCCTTCCAAGTATTAGGCCAAGGCCTGTTACGATGCTATAGAAAATTTTCCCTTATGGGAAATTCTCGTATAAGACTTGAAAGCATAATAATAGTCCCTTCGATTGGTTGCTGGCCAAAGGAAGGCAAGACCAGTGATGGGGCTGCCATCTTATAGCCTCTGGTCAGGCTTTTCTGGAGAAGAAAAGAAAATAAAGGAAAGACGAAATGGAAAAAAAGCTATTGGATTTAATATACTAAACTGGGATTAAAATGACTCAGATTTACATTTTTTAGAATAACACCGCCAAATTCCCAATAACATCGAAATCTTGAAAATTTGAAACAAATTTTCCCTAAAAATAAAATCACTTTCACGGATCTCTACCTATAGATTATGTACATCTAAAGAAAAAAAAATGTGAAGAGCAATGAAGTAAGATTTTGCTAAGTAGTCAGACCTTTCTTTATGCATATGTTAGGTATGACATCCTCAACAGATATCAACAGGTAGTATAAAATGTTAATAGATTGAATTATATTTGAAGAGAATTTTTTTTTTATATTTGAAGAGAAACATTTTTAATTGAATCAGTAATGCACACTTCATCTCATATTTTGTATATTGCTGATTCACTCTCTTAATAAATTACCTATTAATTTTTTAGAATAAAATAAACAACTCAAATCTAATGAAGAATTTATTATGTTCATAATGACTATTGTAAATATGTTGAAAAGGGTATATAATGTTTTAGTGTGAATGGAGCTGTATGGCAGCGCTCCTCAAAGTCTGCCAAATGACATTTTCTTTCTCTCTCGAGGTATACAAAGCCTAGAAAATGTGTAAAATTTTGCTCTACATAACCAAGGGTTGACATAAAAATTTTATTAATGTTGAGTTGTTTTTGACTCACCTCATACTTCTTAACTCCCTTGGAGACCTGCTTTTCTTCACTGCATTTGTGACATTCTCAATGCTGTATCACATTCACAACTGACGTCCAACAGCCTCCTCTCCTGCAAACTGACCTCTGCGCCATCTGATGGTTGACCGAGTTGGAAGTTCATCTGTCAACCATCAGATGGCACGGAGGTCAGTTTGCAGGAGAGGAGTCTGTTGGACGTCAGTTGTGAATGTGATACAGCATTGAGAATGTCACAAATGCAGTGAAGAAACGCAGGTCTGCAAGGGAGTTAAGAACCATGAGGTGAGTCAAAAACAACTCAACATTAATTAAAGAAACCTCATAGTGAAATTAAATGTTTCTTACCTCTCCTCATATAAAACTTCTAAGTTGATCGTGATTTCGAGACCATAACTGTCTCACCTTCAGAACTTTCTTGGAGACTGGTGTTATGTCGATCGGAAAAACTCTTCTTCTTCCCTCTGTTTGTGGACCGATGGACATCTGGATCAGGTCAAAATTTGCGGGAATTTCGAAGTTCATAAGTTTTCCTTTGTTTTTCTGAATGTGGATCTTTTCCGAAACCATAAGTTCCTTTTGTTTGTCTATTTGTTTAATTAGACAAACAAAAGGAACTCATGGCTTGGAGAAAGATCCACATTCAGAAAAACAAAGGAAAACTTATGAATTATATTATTTTTAGTCTGGACATCTTACCTCAATATTAATGTTGATTTGTTCTTGGACATGTTCCCAGACTCTGGGAAAGCTGACGATAAAACAGAATTGTTTTGAAACATGTCCAAGAACAAATCAGCATTAATATTGAGGTAAGATGTCCAGACTAAAAGTAATATAATTAAAAATAACCTCAAAATATAACTTCCTAAAATTAAATATTAAAACTTATGAACTTCGAAATTCCCGCAAATTTTTACCTGATCCAGAGGTTCATCGGTCCACCAACAGAGGGAAGAAGAAGAAGAGTTTCTTTTCGATTGACATAACACTAGTCGCCAAAAAAGTTCTGAAGATAAGACAGTTATGGTCTCGAAATCCCGATCAACCTACAACTTTTATATGAGGAGAGGTAAGAAACATTTAATTTTACCATAAAATTAAACCTCATAGTGTTATTTCCTACCTACGTAACTTAATAAAAAATTTACTTTTTTTCCCCCAGTATGAACGATTCTTTCAGCCAGAAGCAACAGTAGTAGCAAGTGTATTTGCTCCAATCATGTTTCCACCTGCTCCTGTGTTAGTGTTCAAGGAAAAGAAGGATGGTTCTCAGGTAAGTAACAGAAACCTTAATGAAAAGGAAGTGTTACTTCCATCATGTACTATGATATGATTTTTAACTAAAACAAGCAGTCAAAATAACTTATGTCCATTTTAATGACAAGGCATTGGAATAGAGAATGTTATCATCCTAACATGTAGTAGTCTTTTAATAATTGCTATGTCTACAGAAAGATTCTCATTTCATCTCCTCAAGCTACATCCCAACTTCCTTTTTTCATTTGGCATATATATTAATATTTTCCTAAGGATCAATTGGGTATTTTTCTCTTCAAATTTTGTAATTTAGTGATAAGTTATAAATTTAATTTAGATAAAATTTGATCACTCACCTCATATTACATATCTCATAGTGTGAATTCCTAAAAAGGTAAATATAAATTTAATATTAGATAGGTCATTGGTTGATTAATGTCTTTGACATTGTCCAATTCCTAATAGCCAATTCCCATACGAATTTAATATTATACATATGAGTTAAGTGTTTACTTATAATAAACTATCTCTTTTCAATGGTTTTCTATAAATTAACATTTTCCAATCCTGGATAGAATCTAATTTAAGAAAGAAAAATTAATGTTTGAACGCTGAACGTCTTGTTCTCCATACGAGTGTGCTGTCCAATTACACCATTCAAATGATGATAAATACATGAACATTTCTTTCAATTATCGTTCGTCCGAATGCTAATAGCTGTCACTACCATCACGCAACTTCTATTCAGAAGTATTCTTATTGAGAATTTATACATTACTTTTTTTAGCGGTAAAGCTTCATGTTTTCGACATTTTTATTTACATTAACATTTTCCAATCCTGGATAGAATCTAATTTAAGAAAGAAAAAATTAATGTTTGAACCGGAATTTGAATCCTGGACTTCTCATTCTCCATACAAGTGTGCTGTCCAGTTACACCATTCAAACAAGCAATCTTCTTATTAATGTTCATATTATTCATTTTTAAATATCTTAATGATGGACAAATTATATTTGAAAAGAAAAATATACGCCTAGCATTTGAACCCAGGACCTTTGACTCGTTTAGATTGGAGGCCTAGGTAGCTCACTTGGAAGAGCATTGACATAGAGAGTCAAAGGTCCTGGGTTCAAACCCCAGTCTAGGCGTATATTTTTCTTTTCAAATATAATTTGTCCATCATTAAGATGTTTAAAAACGAATAATATGAACATTGTAAGAAGCACTACTAGCTTTATAAGTAATGTTTAAATTCCCAATAAAAAGTCTTCTTAACAAAGGAGCCACCATTTGCAAAAATCATAGCAACGGCTCGTAGCATTTGGGGTTAGGGAATTAACTATGTATAAGAGAAAAAACGCGTTTAGATTGGAGGCCTAGGTAGCTCACTTGGAAGATCATTGACATAGAGAGTCAAAGGTCCTAGGTTCAAACCCCAGTCTAGGCATATATTTTTCTTTTCAAATATAATCTCTATTACTTTAGGGGTCACTTATTTTAGAAATGATGACAATGAATTCTAGCCTAAACCTACCATATTGTAATCTTCCATTGTTTTATGATGCTTTAAATAGTTTAATATGAGAATTTTCCGGAAGACGCTGGAGGGAAAATTTTCTATAGGATCGTAACAGGTCTTGGCCTAATACTTGGAAGGAAGAAGAAGAAGAATTAAGAAAATATTTATAGTTGCTAATATTAAAAAACGTGAAAAATAAAGGTGGTGTTTATTTTATTACAATTAGATTAATAAAAAATAACATTGGAAGAAATAAGTACTTAGGAAAATTTTTGGACCAAAGAGAGATGAACAGACAGGTGAGTGGAGAAGACTACATAACAATGAATTACATGGTCTTTATAGGAAGCCAAATATAATAAGAACAGTTAAGTCTCATAGACTGTGATGGGTAGGACATGTGGCACAAATGGAGAATGAAAGTTGTGCATGGACGCTTCTTGTAGGAAAATGCCCAGTTGGTAGACCAAGAATGAGGTGGGAGAATAACATTAACTATGATTTGAAGAAAGTAGATTATACAGGGAATGATTGGAAATCATTAGCTCAGAATAGGGATGTATGGAGAGCTTATGTCCATGTGGCCATGAACCTATTGGTTCGATAGTGCCAGTTAGTAAGTAAAGTAAGTAAGGAAGAAATAAGTCATATTTTAAAATATAATAGATGTTGATGGTAAACTCTAGAAAACAGTCAGTTTATTAATATTCTAAAATTAAAAATAGTTGACCATATGCTTGTTCAGTGGTAGCTTGACTGCTTCCTAACTACCGGGCCTTGGTTCGATACCCAGCAGGGTTGTAATTAATATCTAAATTTTCTTAATTTTTGAGAATGGCAGTATATTGATGAGATTATTATTATACCCAATAATTCCACTATCATCATAGACTCTGCAATATGTTTTGAATCCAGCCTTGAACAACCAGATAAGGTGAACCTGGAGAAGAAGGCTACTATCCCTTATTATAAGGATAAATACCACCTGGACACCATCTATGTCCAAGATTTGCTTGTAGATACTAGAGGTATAATATATACTTTACAACATGTGACAAGAACATTCTTTCTAAGTTCCAACCATATACTATATGCATGCGCCAACGGGTTTACACTATGGAATCACGGGATGCAGTCAACATATACACGATATTTGATCTTGCATTTCCAACGAACCTAAAAGCTAACCTAATGCAATTTAAGTACTCGAACCTGCGAAAGAATGCATGCCAATTTTATTCAGTGTAAGTTAATTAGTCTAACATCAAATAATCTAACATATATATATTTTTTTAGGATGGAAAAATCCAAGGAGCAAGTCCTCCGGGAGGGACTTTAAGGGGTCCCAAGTCTGAAGATTTTTAGGCTCATAAAAGATCCTTAAGCCTGAATGAAAAGGCCTCTAAGCAAAATTTACCGAATTTTCCCGTCCTAGTACTACCTTGGTTTCCTAGATGTCAGTATGAGGTGGAACGCTGACCACGGACCACTCAAAATGACATCTATACGAAAACAAGTGTAACTAAATTAGTATGGTTCAAATTCTTCCCTGTAGGGGGAGAGCGCCTAAATCTCTGTAAACGGAAAACATGGACTTACAAAAAAAAGTTAATTAGTATTCTATGTTGGCTGCACTGGAACACAGAATATTCATTAAAATCAATATGGCTGCCACGCCTACATGTAGTTCAATATCATGAAAAAATATATTCAAATAATCGTTAGAAAATATGTAAAAATCATTGTAAATGGTGGAAAGTAATTTTTAAAAATGAAATCCTAAGAATAAAATATGACAGGATTTTAGGAAGTAACATTATAAGGTTTAATTTAATAATTGAGTTTGTATTTTTTTTAACATTTTTACCTCATATGATTTTAAAAAATCAGTTTGTGCAACACTGAAGATGGGGCAACAGCCTTGAAACATATGTCCAACTAAACAATCATATGAGGTAAGAATGTTAAAAAAATACAAACTCAATTATTAAAAAAAATAAGTTTGTACAATGCTAAAGATGGGACAATAGCCTTGAAACATATGTCCAACTAAACAATCATATGAGGTAAGAATGTTAAAAAAATACAAACTCAATTATTAAAAAAATAAGTTTGTACAATGCTGAAGATGGGACAATAGCCTTGAAACATATGTCCAACTAAACAATCATATGAGGTAAGAATGTTAAAAAAAATACAAACTCAATTATTAAAAGGCATGTCTCATGTTGAAAAGTTTGGCTAAAAAATCATTCCTTAAGCAACGAGGAACTGGCAAAGATATCATAGCACAATTTGTAACAACCACGCTGAAGTCCTCTAACTTCATCTTAAGAAATTATCTATATGGTCCGTCTCCAAATCCTGGTTCTTGATTTATTCCTTTACTCAGAATTATCCTTTCACATTCATTCTATTCCATCTTGTTCTATACTTTTTATACAAATCCAAAAAAAAAAAAACATGTCTCTATATTATCTAATGGTTTATTGTTTTCCTTCTCTATTGTCAAGTATGCTTTGTTACTTTTGACAGAATCTATTTTGGAAAGCTTGTTAAATGAATTCTTTCTTTTTTTTTCTTGCCATTTATTGATTACATTTTTTTATATTTTTTATAGGAAATGGTAGGAACAGGAAATTTATTATCTGTGAATCCTGATCGTATAATAGCAAAGCGTGTGGTGTTATCAGGACATCCATTTAAAGTACACAAACGCTCAGCTGTTATCAGATTCATGTTTTTTAATCGCGAAGATATTGATTGGTTCAAACCAGTAGAGTTAAGGACTAAATATGGACGCAGAGGACACATTAAAGAATCATTAGGTAAGTGTTTCATTCTCAACCAATCCTGAAGTTATGTTGAAATGTTTGAAATAAATAACAGTATTAATTCAATTAATGAATATATTTGGCAGAACTTATCAATAACATTACTATTTATTAAGGTAGAATTTTTTATCGCTCACCTCATATTGTTCTTCTTATTTGATTATAAACTAGTTTCGGAACATAGTTTCTGTTCTATCCTCAGTATCGTCACGACCGTTGTTCTGTCGTCTTGAAGAGCTGTCCTTCACTTCTTCCATTGGCTGACTGAAAAACCTCGAAACCAGGTCATTCTCACCGGGAATTTCAAAGTTCATCAATTTCTTCTTTTCGCTCTTTTGAATGTAGATCTTTTCCCAAACGGTAAGTTCTTTTGGTTTTTCTATTTGTTTTAATAATTTAGCTTCTTTCTCGATAAGATGTTTTTCAGACCATGCATGGGCAGCCACTGCCGATTTTTCTACTTCCCCTTTCTTGACATTTCTGAGATGTTCTTTCACTCTAGTTTTCAATTTCTCTTAGTTTTTCCTATGTAGAATTTCTCACATTCTTCACATTTAATTTGATAAATCTCATTTCAAATGAGAAAATAAAAGAATAAAACAAATCAGGGATTTGTCAAATTAAATGTGAAGAATGTGAGAAATTCTACATAGGAAAAACTAAGAGAAATTTGAAAACTAGAGTGAAAGAACATCTCAGAAATGTCAAGAAAGGGGAAGTAGAAAAATCTGCAGTGGCTGCCCATGCATAGTCTGAAAAACATCTTATCGAGAAAGAAGCTAAATTATTAAAACAAATAGAAAAACCAAAAGAAATTATCGTTTGGGAAAAGATCTACATTCAAAAGAGCGAAAAGAAGAAATTGATGAACTTTGAAATTCCTGGTGAGAATGACCTGGTTTCGAGGTTTTTCAGTCAGCCAATGGAAGGAGCAAAGGACAGCTCTTCAAGACGACAGAACAATGGTCGTGATGATACTGAGGATGGAACAGAAACTATGTTCCGAAACTAGTTTATTATCAAATAAGAAGAACAATATGAGGTAAGTGATAAAAAATTGTACCTTAATGAATATACCTCATAGTGAGAATTCCAAAAATAAGTAACATTACTATTAATTATCAGGCATGGTGTAACAGGCCTCTAGGCCTAAAAGTTGTATGGATGAAGAAGATTATCAGGCATGAACATTTTGCCTTTATTAATCAATTTAAAACAAGAGAGATATAATACAAATATGAGTCAGAAACTTTACAATTCACTTCATAAAATAAATGTTATGAGGTGAGATGTCAAGTTTTCATTCATGTTTGTAATGTATTGATATTTACCTTAGTGTCACATCCCATTAATTTTGATAAATTAGAGAGGATCTGTCCCTATAGACTAGTGGTTACCATACTCTTCTGTAGTATCAAGATTCGTAGGTTCAAACCCGGCTAGGATTAATGGATTTTTAAGAATGCAGAAAATCCTTTGAAAGGGTTACTTAGATTTACAGCATGTAAAAGAATCTCAAGCCTGAAATAATAGGCCTCTGCAAAATTTGTCAGCTCTTTCAAGCCTTGCTTTGAATTCTGTTGCTAAAATGACCTTAGCCACTGAAGAACATCATTGAATCAAATACTACTAAAAGTAAAGTAGAGTGATCTCACTATATCCTCAGGAGGCCCTTGGGGTAGTAGGAGGTTAAGGCTCCCACTTTTTCTGGACAATCGGCACTTCATGTCAGCGCTGCATGACGGCCGCCTTTATCCCCAGAACAAACATCTGGTACTCATTTCAATTAGAGGCTGAGTCGACCCCAGGGCCACTGAGCCACCAGAAGGTTTGGGACAGTTTAAAAATCCTGACCCCACCGGGGCTCAAACCCTCGACCTTCCGGCTTGTAGTGCAATGTCTTAACCACTATGCTACAGCGTGATAAAATACTACTACCCGATTGAATTAGATAACTTAATTTTTATACCTTTTTCTGAGTAACTGCGCTCAACTGATATCTTCAATCATAGCTTTATCATTGGTTTTGCACATTAATTGGGATATTATATCAACTATGGGAGTATGCCATAGCAGTGGTTAAGGCACTGTGCTACAAACCGGAAGGTTGATGGTTTGAGTCCCGGTGGAGTCAGGATTTTTAAGCTGACCCTAACTTCTGGTGACACATGGCCCTGAAGTCGACTCAGCCTCCAACAGAAATGAGTACCAGGTGCTAGTTCTGGGGGGTAAATACAGCTGTTAAGCAGGGATGACAACTCGGCTGACATCAAGAGGCGATTATCTAGAAAAAAGTGGGAGCCTTAACCTCCTACTACCCCAAGGGTCTCCTATGGCCTGTAGTGAGTTCACTTTACCTTTTTTGATATCAACTATACCTCACATCTGCTGATTTAATGAATTTTTTTTTTGGCATTTTTAGTAAATGAACACTTTGGAAATGAGGTACAGACTAATTAAAAACAGATAAATTCACCAAAGGAATTCCTCATAAGACTAACGTTGAATTAAAAATATATAAGATACTTTTTGTTTAATTTAATTAATATTTTAATAAAACAGTAGAAAAAAATTGACATAAATTGCTTATATTTGTCCAAAAATACATAATAATATGCTACAATGACATCATGATCAGTGTTAATCAGTTAATCATTTTCACTGCAATATAATACATTTAAACAATTAAATTAATATTAAGAAGCTAAAGCTGTTACTATGATTGAAATAAGTATATTAAAGTACACTACTAAATTATTGTAATCAAATGGTAAAGAGAAAAATTTATATTGTTTATTTTTTATCATTTCACTCACCTCATACTTCATATGAGTGAAATGATAAAAAATAAACAATATTAAAGAACCTCATAGTGTTATTTCCTATCTACATAACTTAAGAAAAATTTATGCCTGATCCGGGATTCGAACCCCGAACCTTCAGCTTTCTGTGCTGATGCTCTAACCATTGAGGAAGCCTGGATTAGCTCAATGGTTAGAGCATCAGCACAGAAAGCTGAAGGTTCGGGGTTCGATTCCCGGATCAGGCATAAATTTTTCTCTTTACCATTTGATTACATTTAAACAAGTTTGTATGAGAAATTGAGTTTTACCAATTTAAGGACCATTCCTCTAAGGGGTTTAAAGAATTACAGAAAAGTATAATATAAATTACTTAAGTTATTTTCTATAAATTATTGATTAATGAGAGATTGTATTGAAAACTTTCCTATTAATTTTCTGTTGTTTCAGGTACGCATGGACACATGAAGTGTGTATTTGATGGACAATTGAAATCTCAAGACACTGTGCTAATGAATTTATATAAAAGAATATTTCCAAAGTGGACATATGAACCGTATGTAAATTCACCACCTTCATTCTATGAGCACTTGATGTCGCATCATACAGAAGAACCTATGAATTAAATTATTGTGTAAAGATAAAATCTGTAATTAAATTAATATTGAGAAGCTAAAGCTATTACTATGATAGAAATAAGTAAATTAATGAACACAAAATTTTTTCTCTTTACCATTGATTTACAATAAAGTCTGTAAATTGAAACAGTTTTCAATATTAAAGATTTTTAGTATCCATCACAAAAATGAAGATGTAAATAAGAAAATAGGCATCTATTATAGCAAATTGATACATACTTACCAAAAAAAAAATGGGTCAGATATTTATTTTTTTAAAAAGAAAAATTATCATTTGTGTTGGGAATTGAACCCCGGATCTCCGACTCATGTACATCGGTGTGCGGCCCACTACACCATTTGAGACATGGTACAAATGCGAACATTTCTTTCCACTTATACTGTTCGCCCTGGGTACTTTTTGAACCTTGGTAACCAATATTTCAAAACCACGCAATCAGCTACCAATTTGCGCCCTGGTTACTTTTTTGACCCTGCACCAATTACCTAGCTTACTACTACCATACTGCGCTGCCGTGTTTTGATCTACTACCTTGTGTATATATATTAGCATAGAGTTCATAACTATCAGCACTATTCAAAATCCTTTGCCTGGGCCCATGAGAGGCAAAGATTGATTCATCCTTCCTATCCAAATACATAAACATTAATTGACAATAAGTCTTAAAACACACTGTAGTAATTTATGATGTTTAGTTAACCTGAATATATTATTATCAACCATGAAAGCTAGATGGGAAAAAGGAGCTCATATGACCTTTGAGCAAGCTTATGTACAGGAATATGCAAGACAGCTGTAGCATAGCTAATATACAATAATTAAACATAGATTCTTACTAAAAAAAAATATATTTAATATTAAATCGCACGTCTGAAGTTTGAAAAATGAAATTAAAGAAAAACATGACTTTGATCATTCATGAATTAAAAAGACAAATAATAATTAATACCAAAAATAACATAACTCACACAATCAACCTCTCATACATACTTTTAGTCCTTGCCGAGGGTGCCTTTCCCTGGCTTGTCGGACCAAAACCAAAAATGCGCAGGTCGCGTCCTCCAGACGACAAAGCAGTGTTCCAACCAAAATCTCCGATCGAATGATAATGTTCACTGTGTGTGTAGGCTATTTGAGCGTTCCGAGGTAGAAGAGGAAGTTGCGCACTACAAACAGAGCAAAGGGAGGGGTAGAAAGGAGAGCGGGGGGTAGATACAGAGAGAAAGGAAATTGGCATAGTTCACGAATCTCAATATGGAGGAAGGATAACAGCACTGATGTAACGAACCGAAATAGCATTTTTGGTTCAATACAATTCTCTTACGTCCAAAGACAAATAGCTAGAGCTATTATCAATGCCATCAGACTGTTTAACACGTTCCACGCCAACGTATAGAGTTGGAGGTCCAGGGTTCAATTCCCAGTTCAGATGATAATTTTTCTTTTTGAAAAATTAATTTGTCCAGGACTGGATCATGTTAAACTAAATATATCCTCAAAAAGGAACAAATATTGTTTATGAAAACACGAAGTTTTCTCCCACTGTTCATTCTTTTCCTCAGCAACTTACGTGAGATTACTGCGATTGCAAGATGTGAATACAGCAGCAGCTAATGTTGCTGTGGTCTCTCCATACCTCATAACCTAGCATCAGGGTTAGAGAAAATGACAACCAGAACATTTCATTTTTGATCCCAAGTGGATTTTTTTTAATTTGCCTTATTTATTAAGAAGAATCTCATAATGTTACTTCTTATTGTAATTTATTAATATCATTATTGTATATGTTTTTAAACAAATTAACATGTAAATAACAAAAAAAAAAATCTTCGATATGCTATGTACATCATCAGCTTGTCCATACTGTTGAATTTTAAGGCCGACAACATAAAATTCAACAGTCTGGACAACCTGATAATGATGATGTGCATAATATATCAAAACATGTTCAAATAGAACACAACGATTTATGAGGTAAAATGGTTCCAGATTCACCTTACTTATTTTAATAATAATATGCCTGAACTTTGGCAAAAGAAATCATTCAGTACTTAGAAGCTGACTTTACTTACTTAAAAACAAAATAAAAAAACAATAATAAAAAGATTAAGAAAACCATTATAATGGCTGGGGGACTCAACATGCTGACCACATTTCATCTCATAGGGTTTTGATGATCATTCATCTCTGAAATTGGCATATGTGGATGTAAGACCAGCAGCCAGTTGGTGAGCCAATGGCTTTTATTTTTTTTAATTTATCTGACCCCTGTTGGGGTTTCCCCAATGACGAGCGTACTAAAAATTAATTTCTGGAATCATCTCACCTCATAAATCAATGTGTTCTGTTTGAACATGCTTCGATAAAAATACATATTGTATGGTCTCATACTGGCCGAAATTACATGAGAACATTTCTTCTCCCATGGTGACTCGAAGCAATGCATTTCCCATAGCTCTGCTTTGACGTAGTGCCTTAGACCACTCGGGTGCAGACACATATCTTTCTTCTATTTTTTCATCCATACAAGTCTTAGGCCTATAGGCCTGTTATGATCACACTGATGAATCCATGAAAGAAGCTGGAATTCAGACTATTTACATCAAAGAATTTTATACAGGTTGTGCAAGTGAGATTAAAATTCATAATATAATCTCTGAAAAATTAAAAATAACAAAAAGCTTAAGATAGGGTTGCTCTATAGCTTTTAAAATTTATATAGATCAAGCACTGAAAGAATAGAGACAAACATGTGGAAATTGGGAATTCCAATAAAAAACAAATATCTTTCTACATTACTGTTTGTGAATGATCAGATGGTATTGGCAGGAGATTGTTGAAGAGGATTTGATGTATATATAGAGAAAACTAAAAGAAGAATTTGAAAAGTGGGCCTAGAAATTAACATGGACAAGATGGAATATTTAGTATTTGGAGATGAGCAATAATTTACAGATAAATAATGAAGGTATGTCCATCCATAATAATTCTGCCTGAGGGCAGGTCTTTCACTGCAATCATAGCATTTTCATGCTATGCTTTGCAGCTTTACTAGGGAATTACAGGTGTGGTAGCTTCCCGTTGCTTTCCACACCAGTGAAGGATGGTGATGATAATGATAAGGATGATGATGATGGCCAGATGATTTTAGGGGACCGTTGGGCCCTAAGCTTCCTCACATTTGTCTTACATGTGAGGAAAAACCCCGAAAATACCTCATCCAGGAAGCTTATCCCGACCAGGGATTGAACCCGGGCCCACTGCTTGACAAGGCAGCACACTACCTCAAGACAACAGCGGTGACTAAAGGTATGTAATAGATT
Source organism: Diploptera punctata (assembly GCA_030220185.1). Lineage (NCBI taxonomy): Eukaryota > Metazoa > Arthropoda > Insecta > Blattodea > Blaberidae > Diploptera > Diploptera punctata. The sequence continues at coordinate 301,218 of JASPKZ010000006.1, forward strand.
TAACTATTTAGGAGTATTCATATCATGCATTTGGGAATTTTTACTTTATGAGGTTAAAATATACTTCAGGAATATATTTTAATAACATGACAGATAACAGAAATGATATAAATTATAAAATACAACAAGGGAAGTGGACAATAAGATATTTACATCCTATTTTGTGGAATGGCCATATAACAATAGAAACAAAAAAAAACATATAAAACAAGATCTTCAGTTATATTGGAATTAATGTTGGGAAATAAACATTATGAGATAATAATCATTTAAAATTCATCGGAGAAAAATGTTTTTGAAAACTCACCTAATAAATTTAGCGCTTTTCACGAAGCTATGGTTTTGTAAAAGCACAAAATTTATGAGGTGAGTTTTAAAAAAAATTTCTCTGATGAATTTTAAAAGATCTGGCTCTGAAGTATGGGAACTAACAAAAATAAATTTAAAATTTAATATTTAATTTTAGGAAGTTATATTTTGAGGTTATTTTAATTATATTATTTTTGGTCTGGACATCTTACCTCAATATTAATGTTGATTTGTTCTTGGACATGTTTCAAAACAATTCTCTGTTTTATCTTCAGCTTTCCCAGACTGGTTTTATTTATGTTGCATTATGTTGCACCACCTGGATGTCGATGTCAGCTCCATCCTGTGGTTGGCCAAAGAACCTCCAAACAAGGTCACCCTCCATCGGAATATCAAAATTCATAACTCAGAGTTATGAATTTTGATATTCCGATGGAGGGTGACCTTGTTTGGAGGTTCTTTGGCCAACCACAGGATGGAGCTGACATCGACATCCAGGTGGTGCAACATAATGCAACATAAATAAAACCAGTCTGGGAAAGCTGAAGATAAAACAGAGAATTGTTTTGAAACATGTCCAAGAACAAATCAACATTAATATTGAGGTAAGATGTCCAGACCAAAAATAATATAATATAAATAAATTTAAAAGTTAATGATTGGCATGGACTGTGAAGAAAAGAGGAATCAGGAAACGACATCGGCTGTAACAAACCTGAATGATGATGATGATGAATGAGGTGTTATGGTCAATAGAATATTAATACAAAGATGAGAATATATAGTGCTGTGGCGGCACCTGTATCATATGGGTCTGAATGTTGATAACTGTCGAGGAAAGATAAAAGTGCAATGAAACAGTGGAAATTGACTTCCTAAGGAGAGCATCTCTAAACTGCAACATGTCCCAAATGCAGTAATTCAAAGACGAACTGGAAGGATTTATGCAAGTGCTGAGAGGATAGAAACAGTCAGTTATTATGGTATGGTCATGTAAAAAGATAGAAGAGGATAGATGGCCAAAAAGATTTTTGAATTATAATCCAGGGAACAGAAACAGAAGAGGAAGATTTGAAACACAATGGAGAGTAGGAATTAGATTGGCTATTGTTTATTTTTTATTATTTCGCTCACCTCATACTTCATAACTTCTTGCAGACCTAGGTTTCATCACAACTTTTGTGACATTCTCAATGCTGTGTCACGTTCACAACTGACGTCCAACGGCCTTCTATCCTGCTGAGGTCAGTCTGCAGGATAGAAGGCCGTTGGATGTCAGTTGTGAACGTGACACAGCATTGAGAATGTCACAAAAGTTGTGATGAAACCTAGGTCTGCAAGAAGTTATGAAGTATGAGGTGAGCGAAATAATAAAAAATAAACAATACTAAAAAACCTCATAGTGTTATTTCCTATATACATAACTTAATAGATTGGCTATGCTCGACAGAACAATTGGAGAAGATGATTGGAATGACAGACATGGCGATTAAAATGCAACAAAGCCTGTAGGACCCACATGATTGATTGGAAATAATCATTGTTCGTCATAGCATTGAGTTCATTGAGAAGTTAAAATAAAAATATATTTAAATGCCTTTGTTGAGTGTGACTTTTAATAAAAATAACAAAAATAATAATTTATCATATTTGCCCAATTATCCCATATTTTCTTTTATATAATCTGGTCATCCTATATTAGAAAATAAAGTGAAAGAGGAAAGATTATAAAACTAAGCTATAGATAAGAAACTATAAAAATTAAATATTTCAACAACTATTTATTCAGCTAACATATTAACAATTCTACAACTGTAAAAATTGAATGATTTTAACAAGTATTTGTTCTGCTATCACATTAACAACTCTCTGAACCTCCACAGTAAAAATTAAATATTTTAATGATATTTTTTGTTATCACAATAACAATTCTTTAAACTTAAGATAAATATGGGTAATTAATTCTGTTGTATTCACTCTTCGTTAGATGATTTTGCATAATCTACATTGGGTCTGTATATCTCATCAAAGTAGCCAACAACTTTCAACTGGAACAAAAAAAATATATTCTTATAAACAATCAGATGAGGTATGACAAAATCTTTGAATTATATATTGTTCTGTAGATTCTTTCAGAGAAAAATTAATAAATTTTGGAATTCCCGGTGAAAAGGATGTGATTGTGGGGTTCTTAAAGGGATAGAATCTACAAAACATTGGATGTTCATCACAACAGTTGGAATCTAGTTGAGAATGGAGACAATAATCTCCAAAACATATCTAGGTGAGATATTTGAATACGAGTTGAGATGGTAATGTTTCTGGTTCAATTTATTGAGAATCTTTGTTAGTTTCATGTAAATATTTTGTGTTGTATTCTAATAATTCATGTTTTCTAAAAAAAAATTCTCTTCAAATTTAATTTATCCTTCAATGAGAAGTGTTAAATTAATAATAAAAACATCAATAGAAGCCCTATTGGCTTTTAAAAGTAGTGTTTATATTCAATAAAAGTCTTCTTAACCAAGAGGCCGCCATTTGCAAAGATGAAGCCAAGGCTTCAAGCATTTGGTGCACAGGAGTACAACATATATAAGAGAAGAAATTTGCATCTAGATTGGAACTTGCCCCGGTAGCTCAGTTGGCAAGAGCACTGGTATGGTAAACCAAAGGTTTCAGGTCCCGGTCTGGGTGAAAATTTTTCTCTTTAAATTTAATTTATCCTTCAATGTGAAGTGTTAAATTAATAATAAAAGCATCAATATAAGCCCTACTAGCTTTTAAAGGTAGTGTTTATATTCTCAATAAAAGTCTTCTTAACCAAGAGGCCCCCATTTGCAAAGATGAAGCCAAGGCTTCAAGCATTTGGTGCGCAGGAATACAACGTATATAAGAGAAAAATTTGCATCTAGATTGGAACTCGCCCCGGTAGCTCAATTGGCAAGAGCATTGGTATGGTAAACCAAAGGTCCCGGTCTGGGCGAAAATTTTTCTCTTCAAATTAAATTTATCCTTCAATGAGAAGTGTTAAATTAAGATGTACAATTGGATGAGAAAGGTGAAATAAATTTTACTTAGAGACTTAAGCTTGAGATTCTTTTACAAGTCCAAAAGTCTTCAGACACGGGATCCCAGGTCTAAGTCCCTGCCAGAAGACTTGTCCCTTGGATTTTTCCATCCTAAAAATCAATGGAACTCTGATGGATTTGAAACCACAACTCTCGGAACCAGAGGCAAGAAATTTAACCTTTTGATCACCGAGATCGATGCTTCATATATATATAAACTAACTCACTGGCACTATCAAACACATAGGCTCATCGCCGGGTGGACATAAGCTCTCCATACACCCTATCCTGACATAATGTTTCACGATTATCTCTGTATAGACTATTTCCTTCAATAATGGTTAATGCTATTCTCTCATCTCATTTTTGGTCTGCCCACTGGACTCTTTCCCTCTAGTTTTCTTAAGAATTTCCATGCTCCTCCTTCATTCCCCATTTGTGTCACATGTATTGCTCATTGCAGTCTATGAGACATATATTCTTATTATATCTGCTTTCCCATAAAGTTCATGTAGATCATTGTTATTCAATCTTCTGCATTTGCCTGTCTGTTCATCTCTCTTTGGTCCAAACATTTTCCTAAGAATTTTATTCTCATATTATTTTTTCCTCTCTAAAAGTAACAGTCCATGTTTCGTATCCATATAACTGGGAGAAGGTCAGTATTTATATATACACTATAATAAACTAAAGTTTAAATATTTTGTTTCTTATAACTATCATACAATAACTAAACACTTAATAAATATTGTACATTTTAACTGAATATTCCCGAAGTAAAATATAAAAGCTATCCAAGCTGGGCACAGTGTATCGAGAGAAAGATACACGTTTTCTTTACTGTCAGTACTGAACAACAGATGACTTAGCATCGTCCCTCCGCCCAACATATAGCCTACTTACGGTAGGTAGGGAGGGAAAGAAAACCCTTTGTCCTCAATCAACTAGTTTGAAATGTGATATAGATGGGTTAGATGCACAATCTTTTTTTCAATTTACCCATCATTTTGGCAGACCACATTATGTTGATCATGGATACTTGTATTGTGTGCAGAGAGGACTGTATGATGAGTGTATGTTTCAGTGTATGTGAGTGTAAGTCAGTTTGTATGAGGGACAATGATGAAGAGAATGGAGAAGGTAAAATATGATGCTGGACATAGTCACACTTGTCGAAAAACACCAGACTGTCAGGCTTAATGTCCCCATCTATTGAACAGATCAGTATCAACAGTGTCATATGCCTTATTAATATACTTACCCTCTTACTAATAAACCATATATAACTTTTATACAAGGTTTATACACATTACAGTTGAAAATTCTTACTAATAAACACTGTATTAGCTGCTCAGTGTATAAGAGGTATACAACTTTACATGGGAATCGTTATACATGCCTCCAGCCTTCTTTAAGGATTGTATAACTAGACAAAATGTCGGACTTTCATATCAACTGATTGTTTTCTTATGATATTGATGAACATTTCCTTAAATTTAACACAAAATGCAACACTTTAACGACTCTTTGATGGATGCACAGGACATAAATAATATTTATAAAGCTCTGGGTAGGAAAATAAAGGCATAATAAAATGCCTTTTGTTACACTCATTCTCGAATAGGCCTAATAATATTTTAAAGTTGAACGTTGATTCACAGAAGAATATGTTCTACAATAGTTGCTGTAGACAAGATTTAACCTTGAATGTAGTTTAAATGCTTGATAATATTATTTTAACAAAACGTTCTTGCATCATTAATACATAATACACATACCGATATAAAAATGTATTTAATTATAGAGGTACTATTATTGCACCATCATACGTAATAGTTTGATAGTCTTGTGGTTAGAGCTTCTGACTACGGTCTGTGAGGTCTTATGTTCGATTCCCGATCGAACCACAATTTTTTTTTTTGCTTAAAGCGTTATTCTGTTGTCGCATTTCCTGCTATTTTGAACATTTTCTAATGCATCTTAAAACACTGCATATAATTCATAAGTAATGGGAAAAACTTTTATTAGCTTCCAAGAATTGTTTGAAATTCTTGACGTTAGATGGCAGCACATTATCTGTGAAACTAATTCTACGATATATTTGATACAGCTTGAAGGAAAATGTATATAAATTGAAACACACTTATTTTTTCCATACCTCCCCAATTAGGGAATCTCTCTCTATTCTTATCCATACTCATTTCTTACACAATTAATCACTAGTTGAGGTTTTCTTTCTGTTACAAACTGCGCGTAATATGTTCTGACGTCATAATGATGACGAATATGTGACGTATTGTGTGTACTTTTTATATTGTTATATAGTTCCTGCACAACGTTTATTAGTAAGGAAATTATACATGATCTACATAAGGCTTATATATTGAATAACTAAACAACTGATGAAAGCCAGTAAAAGAGATTTTTATTAGTAAGACCGTTAATGCATTGCAGAGGGATTTCGAATTTAATCCAGGCATCTGGCACGCATTATTGCAATTAAATATTGTACACCTTCACCCCTCATAGTTCTGAGATTTAAAATTGTACTATTAAAATAAATTATAATTCTGCCTAAGTCCACCGCTGTGGTCTTGAGGTAGCATGCTGCCTTGTCACACAGTGGGCCTGGGTGAGGTTTTTATCAGGGTTTTTCCTCACCTGTAAGACAAATGTCAGGAAAACTTTAAGGCCCAAATAGTCCCCGAAATCATATGGCCATTGCAATCATCATCATCATTCATATTCATCGTAGATTAAGCTTAGGATTAGGGACTCTCCTGGCGCACCACTATCATCATTATCACTCCTCATATCATCGGGGCAACGTAACCCCGCCTTCCAGGTGCCCCAACCTCAAGTGGGTTACAAGTACACCGTGCCATGAGAGAACACCAGGAATGTCGAAAGACAACCTTGGGCATTTACAAAAAATAAAATAATTCTGCCTAAAATCAAACCCAGCCCGCTAGTCAGGAGGTATATATTTCTGCTTCAATCTCTTAATAAATTATTACAAAGTATTACTTCCTATCAATTTTTTATTACATAAACTTGTGTAAAAGTATATAATAATAAAAAGTTATATGCAACATAAGCCTAAACTAATAATATACATTTTAATTAATACTAGTGGTCACCCAGCAGTTGAAATTCAATTACAATTCATTACATTTTAAAGTATGTCACAAATACGTCATTATGCATTCATTTTATATTTATTTTAAAAATACGAACAATAGGAAATATGTGGTATAGCTTGGCTAAGCCATATTTAAAAAACAATAACACGTCATTTGACATTTGTACACTATTTAAATTTGCATTTGGCCTATTATTATGTGTACAGGAATATATATCCCTTTCTATTTGTCTCACTCCAACCCGGTCAATGTTCTATGTCGAGGCATAATGGAAGTAGGTGCGAATATGTAAATATAAAAAAATATGTGATAGAATTACTGAAACAAAGATTAGACAGGGTTTAATATAAATTTAAATAATGTACTCATTTTTTTAAATCACTAATAATATGCGAGAGTAAGTCAATTGCTGCTGCACAATTTTCTTTTTACAACAATGCACTTTCAGTATGAACGTAAACAAGTGAATGAGTAATACACACAAATTCCTTAGAGACAATATATTTTATTTTGTTTAATTTATTTCTAACACATTATACATAAATTAAATTTTTTTGCACTCCTTCTCTATATGTACTTTAATTATGCCAAATATCACACTCCTCCGTGTGCGCAATTTGCTTAAAAAGGGATACAAAGTTTTTCCTTCACGTATTAATATATAGATTTTTACTGTAATAACCAACATTTAACTCGATCCCTGGAATGTGATATGAGGATAGTTGAACAAGAAGATTAATTGAATATATGTTGGAAATAACACTATGAGGTTTATTTTAATTATATTTGAGTTGTGTGTTTTGACTCGCCTCATATTTCTTGCTGCACATGCATGGTCAGAAAAACACAGAATTGAAACTAAGACAAAATTACTTAAACAGTTTGAAAAATCTAAGGAACTCACAATTTGGGAGAAAATTTACATATGCAAGAATAAAAAGAAAACCATGAATTTCGAAATTCTTGGTGAAAGAGAAAAAAAAAATTGATTTGGAAGTTCATCGGTCAGCCATCAGAGGATGCAGTAATCAATTTGTATGAAGGACAACCACAAGATAACAGTTGTGAAGCACCAAGAATGTCGCACAGTTAGCGACGAAATCGGTCTGCATAAAATCAAGAAATATGAGGTGAGTCAAAACACACAACTCAAATATAAATAAAGAATATTAATCATCATTTAACACTTACTGCATAAATGGAGACTGCAAGTACGGAGAGTCCTGCTGCTAGAACGAGGTTTGGTGGATAATGTGAAGTATGTGCTCTGAGCATAGGTTCAGGACACTTATCCATCATTTGTTCCCCATCGCATGGAGGCTTCTTATATGTTTGTGGAGGAATCGTATCTCGTCTGGATGTTGGAATACATTCTTCAACTTTCATAGTTCTCACATGTGGTTTACAGTCACTTTTATCTGTGTATTTTCTCACTGTACAAATCCTGTTATCTAATGAATAAATACATTTTTAATTTTTTTTTTGTGTGACAGTAATGAAACAATTATGTTGCCCTCAGAAATATATCTGTATAAATTGGTAATTTCAGAAAATTGGTATACATTTTTAGGATTATTGCTTCAAAGGATTATTTTATTCTAAATAAATATGTATATAACTCAAAAAAATATTAGACAGTAATCAAATTGGATGCTCCCTATGTTTTTTTTGGACCTACAATGTGTCATTGGCAACAATGGATCATATTGACCCAAAGGGGTGATGCTAGTTATCATCAGTTATTATTACTACACTACTGGTTTTACTGTATAGTAAATAGTAAAATAATACAATTACCAATATGTCACAGAATATTTAAAGGTTAGGGTAAGTCATTCTTGTTAGCTTTTTATATTTAATTGCTATGAGCAAAGTCCAATTCTAGTATTGGCCACATCGTAATGACAGGCAAAATAGAAACATGGAGAAAGTGCATTCAATGACCATCCAACTCAACTATAACTAAATATTATTTAATTTGCATTCATTATTGATGGTAAATACAATATATATATATGTTACTACTATGGTTTTGAAATTTTATAGGAAAAATCACTATGAGGTTTAATTTAAGATGTAAATTAAAATGCCTTATACCTCACCTCATATCCAGTCTTCTAATTATACTAGTTTCAAAGCTTAGGCAGCTTCATCTTCAGTAATTTGTCAACTGATGTTATGTAGAAAGAAAATACTGAAGATGAAGCTGCCTAAGCTTTAAAACCAGTATAATTAAAAGACTGGATATAAGGGAGGTATAAAGCATTTTAATTTAAATCTTACTACTATGGTGTTTGAAAAAATCAGTTCTATGAAATTACCAAAAAATTAATGTAGAAAAGTATGCTTGAACTGTGTACCTTACACATAAATATGCTCATGTGGTCATGAACCTCCAGGTTTGATAGTGCCAGTGAATTATACACAAATATAACATTTTTTCATAATTGAAATTAAGAAGAAAAATTAAGTGTATTATGTTAGGCAATGAATATTGATAATCGGAGAGATTCTGTCAGTGAAAAATTAATACGGTATATTTTTAGTTCACTTTAGTGAATTATTCTAATCTTTAAAGGTAACTAACTCAAATTTAACCTTCTTCTTGTAAGCCCATGTTTCCCTTGACAGAGATTTAGGCTCTCTCCCTCTACAGGGAACAATTTGAACCATACTAATTTAGTTACACTTGTTTTCGTATAGATTTGAGTGGTCTGTGGTCAGCGTTCTGCCTCATACTGACATCTAGGAAACCAAGGTAGTACTAGGACAGGAAAATTCGGTAAATTTTGCTTAGAGGCCTTTTCATTCACTTTAAGGATCTTTTACAAGCCTGAAAATCTTTGGACTTGGGACCCACAGCTTAAAGTCCCTCCTGGAGGACTTGCTTCTTGGATTTTTCTATCCTAAAAAAATCCATCGACCCCGGCCGGGTTTGAACCCGGGACCAGAGGCAAGGAGCATAACCACTAGTCCAATGCAGCTGACCAAATGTAATCTTATTTTATAATTAATAACCGAATAATATAATTTTATTCACTAAAGTGAACTATAAATAATGATTCAAGGACAGAATCCCCTAATTACCTGAATATGTATTCACAATGTATGTAAATATATATATATATTTTATAATATGGAACTATATATAATATTATTATTATATAAAACTTTCTTCATTAGAGGATTGCCACAAGGACAAAATGATACAGACAATTTTCGAAATTGATGAAATACGTTTTGTAAATACATTATATACATAACCTTCTGTTGAATCATTATTTCTACAATCCCTATCTTTTTTTTCTTAAATTATTTCTACAAGTCCTACCTTTTATTCTTAAGTTATTTGTTAAATATGTTCCCATTTCACATTTGATTTGTTTAAAATACAAGAAACTTTTAAACATTTTAAATCTGATTAAGTTTAAGCAGCCAATAGATGTCATTTTATACATGATTAATAATTGATAACAATCTAAAATTTAAAGCAACTGTTGAAAGCTTTATTGTTGTATAGATCATAGATAACTCTTCAGCTATTTTTAATTTTCAGTATCATTCAGATTAGAGACAAAAGATACAATCTTGTGATTATTGTAGTTTATATTGTGTTATTTACAATATATTGTGATTTTTAACCATGGATTATTAATTTTAATTTTCTTGAGGCAATGTCATTGGTATTTTTTGAAGAGACCAAAACATTTGAGCTAATCAAATTGACATGATAACGGTGAATTTATACTAAAAGTTACTGTAGTGCAAGAAGGCTAATACTCGAGATGAGTAGTTGTGCCAAAGATGAATAAGTTAATGAATGAGAAATGGCTAGTTAATTCGGTAGACAGTTTAAAAAAATAGGAGCTAACTTATTCTATGATTGAGGTTGTTTATATATTTTTTCACTCATTACTAATTCCTTGTACTACATAATATTGTGTACTCATTTCATTTTGTTAAGTGTGGAAATGGGAAAGTTAGTGTACACCAGATTAGTTTCCAGTTAATTGAATAATCTGTCCATCCCATAAAGATAAATTGTCTTTGTTTAACAATGACCAATGAACATTTTCCATCGTAAATATTGTGATTCTAAGTTAAAATTACTTCTCTTCTATGCCAGAAGTCCACCTATAGTCATTTTATTTCATTAGGTGAGCGAAATGGGCAAGTTGATGTAACCCAGGTCACAGGTTCAAACCTGGCCATGGTCTGGATTTTTTTTGGGATGGAAAAATCCAAGGAGCAAGTCCTTCGGGTACTTTAAGCCATGGATCCCGAGTCTGAAAATTTCCAGGCTCGTAAAAGATCATTGAGGCCTTTAAGCAGAATTTACCGACCGATCTCAAATCATCCTAGTAATACCTTAGTTGATGTTTTTATTATTAATTTAACATTTCTCAATGAAAGATAAATTAAATTTGAAGAGAAAGAAAAGATAGAAACAATGGTTTCAAAAGCATTTGGCGATAGGGAATTACAACGTATATAAGAGAAAAATTTGCGTCTAGATCGTAACTCGCCTCGGTAGCTCAGTTGGTAGAGCACTTGGCCCGGAAAGCCAAGGGTCCCGGGTTCGAGTCCCGGTCTAGGCGAAAATTTTTCTCTTCAAATTTAATACCTTAGTTGCCTGCTAAATGTCTCATTGAGTCAGTGTGTTGACCGCATGCCATCTTTGGACAAGTAAGGTAACTAAAAATGAACTTGGTCTGTAAAGATTTGATAAAGGAGAGACTATGGCTCAATAATGTGCTATGCCATTAAACACACATATATATATACAATGTGTTTGTAGTTCAGCTGGTCCATTCCACGGTGGCCTTGGACTGGGTGAGTATTGGCACGCCTTCTGCCAGAGTTACACGTACACGACTAACAAGTCATTGGTACGGAGCACTACCTACCATGGGCATAGCGAGGTGGGTGCAGGCACACCCCCCTTGATTTTCGACCAATTAACACTAGATAGAATAAGATTTTTCTATCCGAAATTAGGTGTAAAATATTAAAAATAGATTTTGAAAAATTACATTAAGCCCGCCAAGCCCAATTGATATGATATATCAATTTATCAAGTATCTATTCCAGTGGACATGAGCATCGTCAGTACACCAGAAAATTCTAGACCTCTGTTATGAATGGCTAATGCAGCATACACTTCTCGAATTTCAGCTGAGTACCTGAGTTTGTTTTTCGATGCCTAGACGCTTGTAGAAGCTTCACCTGACCTTGACTCTTCATTAGCCGCACACACTTCTGTAATGAATGACTTTTTTACAGCCTTACATTGGCCAATGCCCACTTACTGTGATTAGTAAAAGGTTCCCCATGCCTATGTTTCGTATTCTCTAGAACGTTCGATAGGCTCAAGTAATTATCCAATTGACATATTCTTTACTCAAAGGTTCTAGATTCATGCTTTAACATTGAACTATGGGCATTCGTGCATGTATGCATAAAAATGGATATAAGAAAATTATTTGGTAAGTACCTACACAAGTTGTATCATTGCAATATTATTTTTTCCCGGATAGTTTAGAATTCATCACATCCGAAGAAATAATACCCACAAATGATATTGACAACTGGTTCGGGAGAATAAAGCTAATGAGTAAAGAAGATAAATTGGATCCCCAAAGCTGTTTATAATCATATACCAAGAGGACGAAGATCACTGGGCCTTCCTATGAAACGCTGGAGGGAAAATTTTCTATAGGATCGTAACAGGCCTTGGCCTAATACTTGGAAGGAAGAAGAAGAAGAAGATAAAGTGAAAATTCTGACAAACTGTTGGAGTCCACCCGAAAGCAACAATTTCAGCAAAGATGCTGAACATTTTAAACGGAAATTCAAGCATTGTTGGATCCAACAGTATTCATCCTGGCTAAAGTATTCCGCAATACTCAAAGGTGCACTCTGTATATATTGTGTTCTTTTCTCCCCAGATATTGTGAAGGAAGTTAAAGGTTCATTCATAGTAAAGCCCTTCCAGAAGTTTTTCAAAATGCATGAATTCGCCAATAAAAACTTTGTGAGTGCCGCTGGCATATGGAAACTGTGCAGTCAGCACGCTTGTTTTTAAGTGAGGCCCCTGTTAGCCAAAAACTCATAAGTGGCTATAAGAAGATTGCGGTGGATGAATTGAAATATTTGTCTTCCATATTGGATACAATTATCTTCTGTGGCTTGCATGACATGTATTCAAGGGGTAAAACACTGGATGGAGGCATCTTCAGGAATCTGATTCAGTGGAGAATTGATGCCAGTGATATAAGCTTTAAACCTCATTTAAACACCAAGAATGTTATATTTGAAGAGAAAAAATTTTCGCCTAGACCGGGACTCGAACCCGGGACCCTTGGCTTTCCGGGCCAAGTGCTCTACCAACTGAGCTACCGAGGCGAGTTACGATCTAGACACAAATTTTTCTCTTATGTACGTTATAATTCCCTCGCGCCAAATGCTTGAAACCATAGCTTCTATCTTTGCAAATGGCAGCTTCTTAGTTAAGAAGACATTTATTGGGATATTGACCAAGAAAGTTACCTACCTTTCTCCAGAAATTAGAAATGAATTGATTGAATTATGTGACTTGAGGTAAAGAAATTATTGCGGATGATGTAAAAGATGCCAGCACTTAGAGTGTTTAAGGTGATAAAAGCTGTGACAATTCTGGAAAGGAGCAATTGTCCATTGGTGTGCAGTGTTTTTATGAGAAACTGAATAAAATTCAAGAAGAGTTTTTGGGCTTTGTTAAACTGAACTGAATAGATGCCCAGTCAATTACTGCAGAAATTTAGTTTTTTTTTTTCAAAGAGATTGACATTGACCTGCACAAATGTGTCGCAGGGCTATGATGGCTGCTCAACAATGGCAGGAAAAGACAATGGTGTCCAGAAACGTCTGCACGAGTTTTTTTTTTTTTCCAAAGGTATTTACTTCCACTGCGTGAGCCACAAATCATTCTTGTGGTAAATGATTTGGACAGTGTGCCCGAGGTGAGAAACATGATAGCTACAATTAAGGATATTATAAACTTTTTTCGAGAGTCGCCTTTGAGAAGACAGCGCGTCAACAAGCATCCCATGGTCTGCGAAACACGGTCGCAACAATGTAAAAAGTATTGGGATATGTAAGAAACACTTTTTGGAATTGATGAACGGCCTGAAATTGCCGTAGAATGAAACGCACCAGCCGAAAACAAGCTGATCAGTTGCATGCTGCTGCAAATAGTACTTTCATCTTTTGTTTGTGTCTGATAGCAAAATATATTCTATTTATTTGGAACGTGTCATTAATTCACTGCAAGCCGTGGCTATATATTTAATTAAATGCACAGCCCAAGTTGAAAGCATAGTAATAGACCATCGCAAAAAATGTTACGAGATCTCTGAAGGGATCATGAAAGAGATGGAGACTATTGCTTCTGAGCTAGGTGTAGAAATCACACTACCAAGAATATCCAATCAGCAGACATTGAGCTAATCCACAATCTATTCCCGAAGATTACTTTAAGGTGGCCATCTTAAATCCATACTTGGATTCCTTTCACACAGCTTTGTCAGACAGATTTGGAGAACAACAGGGTCCTGCTTTTGAACTTAAAATGCTGCACCCTAAGGACCTAAAAAAAATCTCTCAATGATGCCCAAGCAACGGCGAGCAAAATTTCAGAGTCTTTATAAAATTGAGGGTTTGTCCACCAAAATTGAATTATGGCACCATATATGGATGGAACGGTGACAAGGACAAAGAAGATTTCATTAACACCGTGGATGAGTGCAATTTTTTTCCCATCCATCAAAAAAGTAATTGTAATATGCCTGTCTACCATGCACTACAGCACCGAGAACAACAGGGTCCTACTTTTGAACTTAAAATGCTGCTCCCTAAGAACCTAAAAGTATCTCACAAAGATGCCCAAGCAACGGCGAGCAAAATTTCAGAGTCTTATAAAATTGAGGGTTTGTATAGCGAAATTGAACTATGGCACCATATATGGATGAAACGGTGACAAAGACAAAGAAGATGATTTTGTTAACATCGTGGACGAGTGTGATTTTTTTCCCATCCATCAAAAAAGCAATTGCAGTATGCCTGTCTGTATCGTGCACTAAGGCATCGAATGCCAACACAATTTTAGCACCCTAAGAAGAGTGAAGACACGGTGCCATTCTACAATGACAGAAAATCGCTTTAATGGCCTGTGTATGCTTAGTCTGCACAAAAAATTGTTAAAAATGATATTGAAACATTCAAATAAAACCTATTTAAAAAATGTTCTCAAACGAAAAGGAGAGTTGAACTGAGTGTATAGTTGTATATTTTATTTATTTAACATCCATTAGAGCATCATAGATGCTTTAAGACATGTACAAATTTTGTACTTTGTTAGTAGCTATACTATAGCTAATAGTTTCAATAAAATCAAGTATAAAAATTAAGAAATAATCTTGACAAAAAATTTTATTCGCCAAAGCCTAAAAATTCTGCAATTATTTCACTACTATTCTTCATAATTCTTCTTCAATAACACTGTAGTTTTCTTCTGAAATATATTGAGGCTAGTTTAAAAAATAAAGGTAGTATTTTGTATTTTTTATTTGTACCTGGATGGTATACAGTCGGAAAAAAGAAATTGCAGCCCCCTTAATCCAATGCTGACTACGCCCATGCTACCTACTGTGCTAAAATAATAATAATGTCAAGGTCATCACTTTCAATATCTGTTGTGATGCAGGTAAGCCTAATATAAGTTAATACAGTAGTAATTTGTAATTTTAGCACAGTAAGTAATGTCTGAATGGGTGTTAGATTGGATGGTACCAGGCAGAAGGAAGAAGGAGAGAATCAGAAGAACATGGCATGAGGGAATGTATGATGCCATAATGAAGAGGGGAATGGAAGGAGGACAATAGGAAAATAGAAATCTGGAAAGCAGGAATTAAGGGCAAACTCCTGTGAAGTGGAAAGCCTGTATTAAGTAAGGAGTGCTCCATTCCAATGACTTGCCGGTCGTGTACGTGTAACTCTGGCGGAAGACGCGCCAATATTCACCCAGTCCAAGGCCGCCATGGAACATTCCAGCCGAGCTACGAATGCATTGTACATGTACACATACGAGATCTCAGTAGCTAGAAAATTAATATAATGCTGTTTATGTAACTAACTATTTTGTTAGGATCAGTATAAATATCGTAACTACCCAAATTCCTCATGATGGTGGGTGGGTAGCTACTGTTCTCATACTGGTCTAAATTTGAGGGTATATCCTATAGTTCTGTTTTAAGACATGATGGCATAGACCGCTATATAAGTTAGCGGGATTCAAAGTAAATCTACGCACGGGACCCACAACTTTATCTACTTTCCGTCGGAGAGAAGTCATTAAAGATTTTTTTTACATCGATCTCGGCCAGAATTAAACCAGGAGCGAGCATGGAAGTCACTAGTCCTTCGGTTCTCTATGAATAGGACTGATTAAAATGGGCATATTACTTATTCGTTTATTACTCTGTTATTACTAAATCTGACTTTTACATGTTTCGATTTCCCCGTTTTTTTGTTTTTAATTCAATTTGTTTTATTTAATCAATCATTGTCGGCACCATTGTAAGTTACAGTGAGGTTATAGTCGTCTGCTTTCGACTTTCGAGTAATGAAATTGTATTATCGATTGTATGATCATTAAAAGAGCGATAGCTTCGGTTCTCTATCATATGAGTGATAGCAGTTCCCTTGCCCGTTCCCTTGTCTGTGGCGATAACTGCTCTAACTGTGTTTAACTACAATGTACAGTAGCTGTATATTAGGAGGAATAAACTTTGTTAAATTATTTAAAATGTTTTAATAAAATAATTCCCACAGTAAGCATTTGATTTGATTAAGACCAACCCCATAGTATCCATATAATTACAGGAACTGATAATTTATTAGTCCTATATTTTATTTTTGCAGGTTCTGTACTGTGCCAGTTCATTTTGGTATGAATTTGGAGTTGGAAAATTGATATTGAATGCTGTCTGCTCTCTTCTGCACGTATTTTTTTGTGTATAGGTTTGAATGATAATTGATAAATTTAAATTAAAACATTGAATGCTATGTCTGATACGTAAAACACTTCAATATTGGCCACGTGTTTCACGAAAATATTTCACCATATTTAAAAACAAAATGAGTGAAAACAATAAAAAAATCGGTATAGAAGAAGCTAGTGGAAATTCGTCAAATTTTCACGATGTTCCTAAAGAGTTGCCGTCACCAACTAAATCTCCAAATGATAAAAAAGAATATAGGTAAGGTTGTTGTTTAAACCTGTTAAAATATCCATAACTTCGATTAAATTTCTTAATTTTTCCTAACACTAAAATTAATATAATGAATCAAGCTTGAGGGTCATGGCGAGTTTTTTTCTCTACCTACTCAGTTTATGACCTGAATGGGTGACATATCAGTCTTGAAGGTTATGTTCCTTTCCTTTAGTCCTGAGGGTTGCCGATTTAAATCTGACCATGGTCAGTAAATTTTTAGGATGGAAAAATGCAAATGTTAGGTTCAGAAATAACTTTAAGCCATTGGTCTCTAGTCTGAAGATTTTCAGGCTTGTAAAAGAACATAAAGTCTAAATTAGAGTCTGAAATATTTTATTGGACTTTCCCCACCAAGTAATACTTTGGTTAATTAAAACATTTCATCTGTTCATTCTTACCTCTTAGAGTTGTTTTTGTCGAACGTATGTTTCAGAGCTTCTTAGCCCCATCGTCAGCGATTACAGTCTAATGGGAGCTAAGAAGCTCTGAAACATTTGTTTGATAATAACAACTCTAAGAGGTAAGAATGAACAGACAAACTGTTTTAATTATTAAACCTCTTAATGTTACTTCCTATTGTATTTTAAAATACTTTAGTTTTTGTTATTAATTTAATATTGCTCACTGAAGGACAAATTATATTTGGAGAGAAAAACGCCAGTCTGAGCATATATTTTCTCTTCAAATATAATACTTTAGTTGATGTCTTTTAAGGTGAAGAGCTAACTACTTTCCCTTGCAGATATCTGTAGGAAAATAGGTAGGCCTATAACTGAATTAGCTTAGTTACTCCGACGAGGGAGAACCCTTAGCCGCACTGGGGATGTGTAAGTAGGTACATACAGATAATGGTGATATACTCAATAGTAGTCAGTGTTGTCACAAATTGACAAGTGACCACACTTTAAATGAAGAAAAAATCACACTGACCACGTCTTTGAGGTACCACATCACATCATATGATTTAATAATGATGAAATTTACTGATGGTTTTGGACACTGATGTTACAGATCCGTACTATAGTCAGTTTTGTTCCTTAGTAAATGAACCAGATGTTTATACAACTATATACCCTACCAATACTGACGATTAGAAGATTGAATTAGCTTTGCTGCAATCTACCACCATTTATTGAATTTATTTATAATTTATAAAATAATGAATTATTGAATTGTAAGGGATTAGATGCTTAGAGATGTTTATGAAAAACACAGATATTAGTACCATATGTCATCTGTTTTGGGCTATTAAACAAAGAATGGATATGATTTTTTTTTAAATTTAATATAGCAAAACTCATAATAATTATGATTATTTTTTGTTAAAAGTTACATAAAATGTTTTTGTGTGAATGAGAAAATTTATGATTGAACAAGATGCCTGGGACAAAAACTAGCAGTGAGAAAGTTTAATATCTTATAATGCAAATATGAAAATGCAATTTTATAGCAAATGATGGAGAAACTTTTATTATAGTTTTGTGTTAGCATCATTGTAACATCTTTGTTATTGTTGAAATAGTTGATTTCAAAATGGTGTTCACTGTGCACAAAAAGTATACAAGGTTTTAACCTTTTTTTTTATCGTCCTGATTAAAATTAATTCTGATCACCAAAATCACTCAATATAAAACTTTTATTTATGGACATGATTAGTTAAAACTAATAATCCAAAACAAAAACTGTTCTTAAGTGTTTATTTATTTTTGTTATTATATACAACTTTCCTCAAGGACAAAATTATTTATTACCCGTTTAAGGAGTAAGCACAGTTGTTGACGGAGGGCACTGCAGTCGTGTTTATACAGGAATAGACCACGTGACACTGCTATCTACGAGTGCAAAGGGGAATGGGACGTGGGACGCTGACAGTGTACACTGCCTTGTATGACGTCACGTGTACCAACAAACAGAGCTTCCTGATTCTTCTGCCTGCAGAGATACTTTGAATGAGTAATACTAATCTATATTTGCTAAATATTACAATATTGTCTTGTGATCAGAGATTCTGACTACTGTCATGAGGTCCCAAGTTCGATTCCTAGCCAGACTACAGAAATTTTTCCTTAAACAGAATTATTCGCCCATGATCTGGAATTGCAACGATCAATTTATAATTTACAAAAAATAGGTGCCAAATTTAATATGGAAATATCAATTAACAAAACTAAAATTATGGCATTTCATGGGAAGGACCCCATACAAAGTAAAATCTGTCTCCAGAATAAAATTTTAGAGAGATCTAATCAATTTAAATATCTTGGATATTATCTCTCTATCTGGGATGAAAAGGATATCCCTGAAAAAGTTACTAGTTATAATAAAAGTTTAGGAATTATTAATCAAGTTATGAAACCATCCCTTGTACAAAAAAACACCAGATTACGTTTATATAACACTTTGGCTAGACCAGTGTTGACCTATGGTAGTGAAGCATGGACACTAAGAAAACAACATGAAAGCAGAATAACGGCTTGTGAAATGAGATTCATGCGCAGAACAGCGGGTTACACCAGATGGGATCGGAAAAGGAACACCGATATCTTAAAAGAATTGAAGACTACGCCAATTTTGGAATATATTAAACAGTACCAACTAAATTGGAAACACCATCTTGAAAGAATGAGTTCAAATCGGATCCCCAAAGCTGTTTATAATTATATACCAAGAGGACGAAGATCACTGGGCCGTCCTATGAAACGCTGGAGGGAAAATTTTCTATAGGATCGTAACAGGCCTTGGCCTAATACTTGGAAGGAAGAAGAAGAAGAAGATCTGGAATTTATGTTTAAAGATTCTCCTGGTACTTTATCATTCATCACCCATTGTGTCATCGGGAGAATGTAACTCTGCCCTCCAGGCGCTCCAACCTCAGGAGTGATTACCAATTCTGCCAATGCATGAGAGAATGTTAAAAATGTCTTGGCATTGGCATTGAACAAAAAAAATAAGAATACACAAATTAAATTGGTGAAATGTTGCAGTACACTAAAGTTATAGCAACAGTGATAATATTTTATAACTGGCTTCAGTTTGAATTTAAATTTATAACAATATCTAAGAATTAACTAATAAGTCCAAAAGGCACATAATATGTATCATTTAAGCTATTTTGGCCAGTTAAAACCTGGTTTAAACAATCGTTCATCAGGTTTCTGATCTTTGATAAATTTTTATGCCTTTCTGCCAGTTGTGCCAAAATCCATTAATTCTACTGTAGTATTAAATTTGTTGTATTAAATTTCAGAGTAATTCGTTTGGATAACGAATTGACGGCATTATTAATATCAGATGTGAGGGATGAATCACATGAAGATGAGAAAGGTAATGAAACTGGTAAGTTGAGATCTCAGTATGTGTACTAAAGTGTATTTCAGGCAACATGGCATCTGATCATGAATCAAGATCCAAATTTCATCCTTGTCAGCAGTAAAGAAGAGGTGTTAAATTAATATAATAATTTTGGAAATTTTTTTACATTATGAGGTTTTCTTAATAAGAATCAAGTGAAAACAGGTGAAGATGGGAATGTTATGTTTCCCAATACTGCAGTTCTGTATTTACATAGATGTATGAGGTAAAAAGAATTCACAATTCATTTGATTCTTATAAAGAAGAGGTGGTGTACCCAGTGTACTTACAACATTTCTTTCTCACTATTTACATCACTTTCATTTTTAAATATGCAGGGTTAAAGGATAAATTAAGAGAACACAGGAAGTATAGGCATATATGACAATCAAATAAATTGAATGAGTTCTTCATTTCACCTCGTATTGGGATATGCTAATACGCTGTGTCTAGGACAAAAAAACTACTAATAAGAAATTTAACATTGAGTTTGTATTTTTTTAATATTCTTACCTCATACGCTTGTTTAGTTGGACATATGTTTCATGGCTGTTGCCCCATCTTTAGCGTTGTGCCTAAAACATATGTCCGACTAAACAAGCATATGAGGTAAGAATGTTAAAAAATACAAACTCAATATTAAATTAAACTTCCTAATGATTAAAAAAAAAACTCACATTCTAATGCAATAATGAAAATAAAATTTAGCAGAAATGAAAGATGGACATTTTAAGTTTTATGTCCATCCATCCATCCATCCGTCCATAGTATTTCTGCCCGAAGGCAGGTCCTTCACTGCAATCATAGCATTTTCATGCTATGCTTGCTGCTTTACCAGGGAATTGTAGGCGTGGTAGCTTCCCGTTGCTTTCCACACCGGTGAAGGATGATGATGATGATGACCATATGATTTCAGGGACCGTTTAGGCCTTAAAGTTTTCCTGACATTTATCTTACAGTTGAGGAAAAACCCCGATAAAAACCTCACCCAGAAAAACTGCCCCGACCGGGGATTGAACCCGGGCCCACTGCGTGACAAGGCAGCACGCTACCTCGAGACCACAGTGGTGGACAAGTTTTATGTATGATAAGAAATTTAGTCATTGTTATTGACATAGCTGCAATTAAAATTATGTTCACATTGTAACAAAAAGTTCATTCCTGTTATTGGCTTACCAAATTCAAGGTTCCTGTGATAGTGCAGAAAAGATTTAAACAGTAACCTGGAAAACAACAACCAGAAAGACACACAATAACAGCTTGACATGGAAAGCTTCTTGAGGCTGGTACTCTTGTAGAAAAATTACTACAAGGAAAGAAAAAGCCAGAGCTGCAAGTTAACATAATTCAGTGGGCTTTCCAATGCAGCTCAAGTAAGTCCTTTTGCTGTGCCAGCAGAGAATTTGGAATTCCAAAATCAGCTATCATAGTTCTGCATATGGGGTTGATGCATACAAGATTCAATTGGTGCAAAAATTGAAACCAAATGACTTGCCTGCATTATATCAATACCCTATTGGCATGCTGTAGAAGATAGATATTAAAAATTGATATCTGCAGAAGGTAGCGTTTAGTGATTAGTCCACATTTCATATCTCTGAGATTGCTAACAAACATAATTGCTGCATCTAGGAATCGAAAAATCTGCATGCAATGAGAGAGTTGAAAAGAGAGAGAAAAAACTCCATGGCACGACAGGCCCATTAACCTGCTGCTGGCTTCACATCCACTGTGTTAATATATGTAGATGATCATAAAACCAGAGTAGGGTAACATGTGGTCAGCATGTTGGGTCCCCCAGCTGTTATTGCTAGTTTTCTCAACCTGGTGGAAAGAGAGAGCCCTAAGATCAATTTTTGATGTGGGCTTAAACATCAAACTGTGATTGGTCTGGTTTTTTTAGAAAATATCATTAGAAATATGCTATAAAATTATGCTATTCCTCAAATGGATGTGTTTTCTAACAAGATGGAGCCACCCTACTTAATTAAAACATGAGTTAAAGGATTAAAAAAGTTAAGCCTGCAAATCCCAAAGATAAAATTTTTATTATTAATTCTATCATATGTTAGAGATCATTTGGATGACTGCTTTCTTCAGGTCGAGATGGCCCAACAGCATGACCTTCCAAATCCCCAGATCTATCCCCATTGGACTTCTTTTGTTGAGAATGCATAAACAATATTATGTACAGCATTCCAGTGGTGGATATGGTAGATTTCATCATCATCCATGCAAGTATTAGGCCATGTGGCCTGTTACAGTCTCGGAGAGGAATTTTCCATCCAGCGCTTTTTTGGACGTCCCAGCGATCTTTTGCCTTGGGGGCAATAGCTAAGTATGGCTTTTGGAATTCTATGAGACGGCATTTGTTGAAGATGGGCTTTTCAGTTGTTCTGGTAGTTTTGTATATGGTGAAGAATGGGTAGGTAGATTTGCATCAGAGAATTATAGCTCCTTGTGCAACTATCATTCCAGAGATGTTAGTAAACATGGTAAGAGTTTGAATATTGCCTTGACATCTGTCGTGCTACAAGAAGTGCACACATAGAAATTAATTAGTAGCCAACCAAAACTTTGGAAGTCCCTTTGTCATTTGTTGGAAACGGCATTTTCATCCATCAATTATTTGCTGAGTAATTAATGTTTCTTATTGGTACTTTTTGTCCTGGACACTCTGTATGTGTATATTTGTGTATGTATAAAATGTTTTTTTTAATAAGTATGTATAAAATGTATATGAGAAGAATTTGCATTTAGATTGGAGGCCTTGGATAGCTCAGTGGCAGAGCATTAACATATAAAGATGGTTTTTGGTTCTAACCCCGGTCTAGGCACATATTTTTCTCTTAAAAAAAAATATATATATACCATTATTAAAAAAGACTACATGTTAGAACGGAGTGGAATATATAACCTAACAGTTATTTTAAAATAAATTTACTTATATTTTTAGATGTTTAAATTATTTTATATACAACTCTCACTTCAACAATTATTTGTTGCACAGTGTGGCACAAATGCATACAAAACTATTTTACTGTCAGTGATAAAAGTATAATTGATAGTTATCCCTGACCGATGTTTTGCAGATAACAATGAGTCAGTAGAAGTTATTTTAACCTGCATTCACTGGCGTGATACTAAATCAAAACTTAATAAACTGAAAATGGTCAGACGAAATCAGAATATTCCACAACATACACTTTATCTGTGATCTATCCTTACATTCCTCACTCCACTGCAGAATAACAAAGCACTGTAAAATATTGTTTTACACTCTTAGAGTCTATTTAATTTTAGAAGAGTTTTATTAACATCAGGGAGTAATGGAGCATTGAAAGAGAGAGAGAGAGAATTCTCTCTGTTTACACACTGTTTGGATTATTCTGATATAACTAAAAATAGTAGAAACTATTTACCCTCTCACTCAAACACAACACTAGCATATCCTTATGGTAGTGGGGGAGGAGAAGGAGGCAGATTTCTTTTAATATTTTATTTGATTTTAAGAGAGTTACAATGTAGGGAACCTTAATGCAGATTTGCATTGTGTTTAATTGTGTGATATCCCATATAATATATATGATAAAATTAAATGTTTCCTACCTCTCCTCATATAAATCTTCTAAGTATATCGCGATTTCGAGACCATAATGGTCTCGTCTTCAGTACAATCTTGGTGACTGATGTTATGTCGATCGGAAGAAACACTTCTTCCCTCTGTTGATGGACAGATGAACCTTTGGATCAGGTCAGGATGTGCGGCAATTTCGAAGTTCATAAGTTTTCCTTTATTTTTCTGAATGTGGATTTTTTCCCAAACTGTGAGTTCCTTTTGTTTATCTATTTGTTTAATTAGACTGGCTTTTGATTCAATGATCGGACCAAGCATGAGCAGCCACTGCTCACTTTTCCACTTCTCCATTTTTGACATTTCTAAGATGTTCTTTCACCCTTGTTTTCAAATTTCTGTTGGAAAAACAAAAAGAAATTTGAAAACAAGGGTGAAAGAACATCATAGAAATGTCAAAAATTGACAAGTGGAAAAGTCAGCAGTGCCTGCTCATGCTTGGTCCGAAAACATTTCATTGAATCAAAAGCCAGTCTAATTAAACAAACAGATAAACAAAAGGAACTCATGGTTTGGGAAAAAATCCACATTCAGAAAAATAAAGGAAAACTTATGAACTTCGAAATTCCTGCAAATCCTGACCTGATCCAGAGGTTCATCGGTCCATCAACAGAGGGAAGAAGAAGTGTTTCTTTCGATCGACATAACATCAGTCGCCAAGATTGTACTGAAGATGAGACTGTTATGGTCTCGAAATCGTGATCTACGTAGAAGATTTATATCAGGAGAGGTAGGAAACATTTGATAAATTAAATCTCATAGTGATTAATTCCTGTAAAAGTTAAATCCCATATAATGTTTTCCTAGTAGACCGTAGACCTTATGAGGGTTTTACATAATGTTTCAATATCAGGTAGTTTGTCAGCAGAAGTATAGTGATATGATTATGACTTATCAATTACCTAAGCCTACAAACAGAGTTGAGAACAAATCATACAGAAATTTTACTTGTTTTCTGGCAGTGTACACACAAATTTTGTGAACTTTCATTTGAAGGCTATTTTATGTAAAAAATATGAAGTGTCAAACTTGATTAGAAGGTTCAGATTTACGTGAATTGTCAACATTTTTGGTTATTACGAAAGAACATATAAAGAGCAAAAAAAAAAGTGATTACATAAGAATCTATACCCAAGCTGCCATATCTCCGGCTCTGAAGTTTAGGTTATACAAGGGGTAAAGGGAGAATTCACCCTCTACTGCCAATAAGGATATGGTTGTAGTGGGAGTAAATGTCTGCCACAGCCAATCACTGCTCTTGACACAGATAGCGCGCTAGAAAGGTTTGAAATTGCTGAGATGTTGTCAACTGTATATCTGCTAACCGTATACATAAAGCGGCCACTCCCACTGAATATCCATATCGCTAACACTGTCGTGAAAACGTCAAGGCCGGAGAATCAGTGGCTGCAGTATAGACTCTACTTATCACTTCCTATTGATTACATGTATATTTATTTATCTAATTGACATGGCTACAGAATATTCAAGTGAAGAAGAATCTGATTACGAAACCACTGAATATGATATTCCAGACAATTTGGAGGAAGATGAGAAACAGTGTATTTATCCCATAAGAGAAGAAAAGTTGGTAAGTTTAACTTTAAAAATGTTTTTATTATTCATTTTACGCATCTCATTGAAGGATAAATTAAATTTCTGGGTAAAAAAAAAAAACATTTTTTTTCTTCAAATTTAACTAACTTTAAAAAGTTTAATTAAATTGCGCAGAGTGAATTGTATTAGTATATTTTACTAAACTTCCCATCTCTCTTTAGTTTTATTAACTTTTGTTTACAGATAGCTTATCTACATATATATTAATGTCCATATTATGTTCCCTTCTTTTACTTACCTTGACATGCTTATACATTTGGAATAGGGTCGGCACAAAAAATTATTAATTGTTTTAACTTAACAAAAGCAGTCAAAATAGGTTAAATGATGTATATCATTTGCCTTTAAAATTTAGTGGAAGTTAACAAACGAAACTATTAGTGAAAAGTGAAAGCGAGGTTTACAAATGCTTTGATGTGAGATTTTAAATTTAACATTTTCCCTTGCTGGACATTATTATTTTGAAAAGAAAAATTATACAAAGCTATTTAATTCAAATTCCATGAGAGTAAAAATAGACAATATATTTACTTATAATTATATTATTTTTGGTCTGGACATCTTACCTCAATATTAATGTTGATTTGTTCTTGGACATGTTTCAAAACAATTCTGTTTTATCGTCAGCGTTCCCAAAACAGAATTGTTTTGAAACATGTCCAAGAACAAATCAACATTAATATTGAGGTAAGATGTCCAGACCAAAAATAATATTATTAAAATAACCTCAAAATATAACTTCCTAAAATTAAATATTAATATATTTACTGCTATTAAAACATACCTTTTTCAGTATCTGAAGACGAATTCTCAACTCGAATATTGATGATAACTACACTATAATTCAACCCAGGAAGTTACTACAGTCCTTATGGGCTATGCCAGTGTCCCCCTACCTACAGAGGGTAGATGTTGCCAAATCATAACGGTATTTGTTTGTTAAGGAGGGGTGGAGCGGCAAGGTTAGCAGTACTTCCAAATCTATGTACTATACATTTAAAAAACATAGTTTTTCTTTTACGGCATGCAAAATAGTTTTATAGTAAATATGAGAGTCGACACTTTCACACAGGATAGTACTGATCCGCAAGAGCTCAGTGACAAGTAGTAACTGTTTTTTTTTCTTTAAGAGGGGGTGGCTTGGACGGCTACAACTTACAATTATGTACCTGCTGTATTGCAATCTTCAGTTTTATATAAGGGTTTCTCTCAAGAAAATACTGTTAAAATAGCAATCCAGTTCCCTATTCCAAATACACAGTAACTTCATGGGTTGAATCTGAGTGTAGATTTATTCACATTTGTTTCAATGAGATAGAAAGTTTTAGTTGCCTTAGCATAATTGGTTCAACTGGAAGGACAAGGGTTTGAGTTCTGGTGAAGTCAGGATTTTTAAACTGGCAGCACCATGGCCTTGGAGTTGACTCAGTCTTTAACAGAAATGAGTACCAAGCATATGCTATGGGGGTAAATGCAGCTGTTATGCAGAGCAGACAACCCAGCTGCCATCTTGTGCAGATTGTGTACCTCCTTCCACTCCAAAGGCCTCCCAAGGCCTGTAGTTGTATCACTTTACCTTTTCAGTTATATGTATTTTCTGCACTACACTAATAATTATTTAAGTCTTTCACCTGGCATATTTGTAACATTTTAGAAGAATCCATTTAATGTTTTCTTGAGAAAAAGCTGCTAGATAGTGTATGGAACGAAGATTCATTGCCTTTGGCATATGACACTGTGAAAGAGAGAAAAATTTTCATTTAAATTGAGTTGCCTAAGTAGCTCAATGGCAAAACACTGGTGTATAAAACCAGAGACCTTGTGTTCAAATCCCAGTTTAGGGTAAATTTTTCTCTTCAAATATAAGTTAGAAGTGATTTAAATAATGCAATATGAGGTGAGTGATAAAAAATTCTACCTTATTGCAAATATATATTACAATAAATGTTATCAGTACTACATATTTGTTACTAGTGCAATATATTGTATATTTTTTTCCAAATCAACAATCTGCCAAGTAACATGGAAAACAATGAACATGTGAACAACTGTATGACTATACTGCAAATATATTATAAAACAATTTTGAAAATTAAACACAGAAGTAATATGTGCCGCATTACTGCTGAACATAGGGAACTGGAATGCTAACATATGAACTGTGCATACTGTTGTTTCAACTAATAAATATTGGAGATGCATTTGGTGCTCTTAACCAAAGAGAAGTCAGGTAGCCTCATGGCATGTTTATTTCCACTACCAACACATTGTGAATTTATTATAGTTACTAGTTAAATATTATTACATATTTAAATTCAAACTGAAGTCAAATTTTGAGCCATCCTAACATCAAATGATTTAAAACATCTTCCAGTTTCATCAATAAAAACTTGTTTCATACCATTAATAATTAAATAAAAATATTTACCGGTACTTAATATTTAATTTAAAAAAATTTAAATATTCGCATTGCTGCTGTACTGGATTCACTTTCAGTTTCTAGTAATATATTATTTCGCTAATGTGAATGGAAATAATGGACGCCAAATAATAGTATATTACGATACGAGGTTGGGAAGTGGTTTTTACAGAATTGAGGAAAAAATTTTTTTAAACCGAGCGATAGCGAGGTTTTTAATTTTCGAGATTCTGTAAAACACTTCACAAACTTGCGTTGTACATTATTTTTTGTGCGATGGTGTTTTCAAAATAATAAATAATAGTAAAATAATATCTTTGTTGGAAATATTGGCGTTCATTATAAATAATTGAATAACGTTAACAATGTGGGCAATGTTTATTAGATGAAACAACAGGAGGCATTGAGAACAATTATTGATAACATGGCCGCAAGTTTCATATTGTTTCAAATAAAGTTCAGTTCTAATTTTGTTTAGTTGTTTCTTGACTCACCTCATACTTCTTAACTCCCTTGCAGTATGAGGTGAGTCAAGAAACAACTAAACAAAATTAAAATAAACCTCATAGTGTCTACATAACTTAATAAAGTTCAGTTCATTTAAAATGCAGTGATTTGTTTCATGTAATGTATATTAACACTTCCTTTTGGATATTTTCTGTATATACATTGTACGTAGTATACATAGAGAGCTGTGGTTTTACTTCCCGCACGTGGGTGTAAATGTAGTATTACAGTATAGTTATTTAGGTTGGCAACCCCAAAATGTAGGAAGTTGAACTTTCAATAATGATTACTATTGCTGGTAAGTACGACAAAATGCACTATCACACAAAAAAACATACTTCAATCAGTCTGAATAATTATTCACATCCCTTAATATGTCATCTATTGCCAACTGTTTGTTTTAAATGTAATAATTATGAACTTTTTGTCCCATATTATACATAAACACCTGTTTCCTTTCTCTCTTCTGAAGTTCATAAAACACCATTTTCATTTATTTATTTTTGAATGTTGTAAATACTACTTCCACTTACACCAGTTTCAGGTGATATTTGTTTTATTATTTCATAATTTGATCAATAGATAAAATACAGTTGGAAATTCTGCACACCTGGAATTAAACAAATTTGGAATTACTTCCTTTTGTCCTGATTTTAACAGTTCACCACATTTATATTTTTGAATTGGTGTAACCAAACCAACCATTTTGAAAAAGCTGTCATATCCATTTGAACGATATTCACATTTTTTCCATTACTTTAATGCATGTATGTCATTAAAAACATTTCCGTTTGTTCAAGTATCTCTTTGCTACATAATTACACCATGTTTTCAAAAAAAAAACTTGAGCAGTTCCAAAACATCATTGCAAATAAACTATTTAAGTTATTTAATAAATTAATGAGTCATTTTAACATCTTACCTCATATTTGATAAAACATGAAATATGAGGTAAGATGTTAAAATGACTCATTAATTTATTAATTAAGAACCTCATAATGTGTTTCCCAATTTTAACTTTAAATATTTAAGTTATATTAATGAAATCAGTTCAGAATGAAAGAGGAACAAACAGTTGAGGTATAGTGATCTTAGGGGCCATAGCAACAGGTGCTGATCATCATCAGATGCACGTTGCATCCATCACAACATACATTGGCAACACATTGTTTAAATAGAGATGAATTTCATTATGGTAATGAGTGGGGGAACTGTCTTGTCAAAACCTGTAATTTTGGTTTTCTGGCAACTGAAACATAAACCACTGTTGTAGGATGTCCAAATACACAATCCCAGTTACTGTTCTTTCATTAAAAGGGAATAGCTCATATACTCTTTCTGTTAGATGGCACAGAACACATTACATTATTATTACATATCCATGAATAAGTTCAATAGTCTTCCAGATGGTATAAAGAATCTTCCTATTTCAAAATTTAGAAGATTAACTCATAATAATTAATTAAATCAGTATTGACTTTTAAACCTTCTTTACTGTAAAATTCATCGGAGAACATATTGTTTAAACAACTCACCTTCTTTACTGTGTTCATGGATATTTTAGCATGGAGTGGTTTAGACACCACAGTAATTAATATACTAATTGTCTTCATACACTGTAGGCTACTATGTTTCTGATAATTAAAATCTCTTTGTCTATTTATTTATTTAATTAATTAATGCTATTTTACAGGCTGCATTAGGACTTTGTGTGGGTGTGGGAAGTTACAGTGACCCATGGCAAATTCAGGGAATGGCACATTTCTTAGAACATATGGTATTTATGGGCAGCGAAAAATTTCCCGAAGAAAATGATTTTGATGCATTTATTAAGGTACGTATAGGATGTTATTAAAAAGTGAAATATACTTTTTTATAATAAATTTGGGAATTTTTAACATTATGAGGTTTTATTAATAAGAATTAAATGAATCGTGAATTCTCCTTACCTCATACTTCTATGTTTTTTTAAACACAGCACTGCAGTATCAGTTACCATCGTCACCATCCTCAGCCCTTTCAGTCGTGATAACAGATGCGGATGGTGACGATGGTCACTGATACTGCAGTGCTGTGTTTAGAAAAACATACAAGTATGAGGTAAGAAGAATTCACGATTCATTTAATTCTTATTAGTGAAATATATGTTTTTATTTTTTATAGTTTATGAAAATTTGAATTAGGAATATATATATTTTATGAAGTTAAAAGATGGACATTTACTGTTCAATTTATTATAGTTATTGACTTTATTTTCACTTCCTGGTGATTTATAGTCGTATATAGCCTATATATTTTGCCTTGGACGGGTCGATTGATTTTTAAGATGGAAAAAATCCAAAGGACAAGTCCTTTGGGAGGGACTTTAAGCCATAGATCCTGAATCTGAAGATATTTGGGTTCATAAAATAACTTCAAGCCTAAATTAGTGCCTCTGACCAAAATTTAATTGGCCTTCCCCATCCAAGTAATACCTAAGTTGCCGTCTAGATGTCTCCTTGAGGTGATGTCTCTAGGGAAATAAGCATAACTAAATTAGCTTAGTTAAGAAACTCCCTTAGGGAGCACCCATGTCCCATGTGGGATGAACAGGATAGACTAGACTATATATTGTGTAATTTGTAACTACGATTTAAAGATAATTTAATTTTGCTGTTGAGTGTGATAAACAATAAAAGGTATTGTCACACAAATATAATTTTTATTAATATTACATTCAAGATTTGAAACGGACAGATAATGTATTGAAAATCCAGCCATTTGCCTTACATGCAAGATGATAATTTGTTAATATCTATGTATTTTGTTTATGGTGAAATGGGAGAGATCTTATGGTCTTAATTTCACCAGATAAAATTATTATTGTTGTTATTATTCATCTACATTACGGTATGTGCCATAAAATCCATTCCAGCTCCAATCAAAACTATTATTATTGATATAAATGTGTACCCAAAATTAATAGCACTAGAAATGGATTTCTTATGACTTTTATTCAGATATTTTAAACTGGACAGAATAAGAAATTAAATGATTAGGCAACATATGAATAAAGAAAAACAATTTAATTATAGATTTTGTGAAATACAAACAATTGCAGTGGTATGGACATGTAAAACAAATGGATGATGAAAAATTACCAAGAAAAGTTTTTGATTGGATTTCAGTGGGAAAGAGACGTAGATAAAAACACTTGACTGCAGGACATAAAAAGCATTGCAAGATTGGGACTAGGAAGATAGATTTGGAGGAAAAGAATAAGAGCGTAGAATATTGGTCACACAAAGATGTGATTATACATTATAAACCTATTCATGATGATGATTGTTGTTATTTTATGATTGATACATGTGAATTTGAGGTCAGCATCAACTAGTGGACAAAAAGCTTTCAAGGACTGTGTTACCATGGAATTTTCTCATTTTTGGAATGGGTCCCCTTAGCTTCTGGAGGACATCTGAGTAGATATTTGATAAAGAAGTAACAAAATCCACTTATGAAAACTAATAAATACATTTAGTCTGCCTTCATCTTACCTTATAGTTTATTGTTTTCTTGTTAGACATGTTTCAAAGCTTTTTAGCTTCATCTTCATTGGTATAGGCTGATCTTCTCTAAGTTGTAGGCCCTGGATCTCAACTCCTGCCCCCTCTTTTTGTGGTCCAAAGAACTTGCCTATTAAGTTTTTCTCCCTGGGAATTTAAAAATTCATGATTCTCTCCTTGTTCTTCTGTATGTAGATTTTTTTTCCCCATATAGTTAGTTTGTTTGTCTTTTCTAACTGTTTTAATAATCATGTGTTTACATCTATTTTATGTTTTTCTGACCAAACATGAGCAGCTACTGCAGATTTTTCCAATTTTTGTTTATATTTCTTATGTGTTCTTTAGTTCTAATGGTTAAATTTCTCTTTGTTTTCCCTTTGTAAATCTTATCACAATTACACATTTTATTTCCTATATTCCTGATTTTTTATGGTCAGAAAAACATAAAATAGATGTAAACACAAAATTATTAAAACAGTTAGAAAACACAAATGAACTCACAATATGGGATAAAATATATATACAGAGGAACAAGGAGAGAATCATGAATTTTTAAATTCCCGAGGAGAGAAACTTAATAAGCAAGTTCTTTGGACCACAAAAGGAGCAGTTGAGAACCAGGGCCTACAACTTAGAGAAGATCAGTCTATACCAACTGAAGATGAAGCTAAGAAGCTTTGAAACATGTCTTACAAGGAACAATGTATGAGGTAAGATGAAGGCAGACTAAACTTGTTTATTAAATAGAACCTCAAAATGTTACTTCCTACTACATTTTCATATAAAAACTAACACTACAGTTGAGGGGTTTTGTCATGCTAATCATGTGACACCTTGCATTTTAATCTGTAGCAGTGACAGCATTCAATGTAGTTGGCATCGACTCTTCAGAGATACCATGCTATGGATTTATTTTTTTTAAATTGGTATCTGGTTTATAATTTCAGAAAAGAGGTGGTTCAGATAATGCACAAACTGATTGTGAGACTACGACTTTTTATTTTGAGTGTCAAAATAAACATTTAAAAGAGGCAATAGATAAATTTTCTCAGTTCTTCATATCACCTTTGATGATGAGAGAAGCAATGACTCGTGAAAGAGAGGCTATTGAATCAGGTATAGTATGTGGTTACTAATATTGAACTTATAAAAATAAAGAATATACATTAATTTTGTAAGACGCTATCTAGTTGAGAATGGATTGTGGACTGCCTTCAGTTCAGAAGATGAACCAGATTCATTAATCACCCTCAGATATTGTTTCCAATATTTTACACATGTAAATGGAAAAATTTTAAATTCTACTTTTAATTTTTCATATTTGTATTTACAGTGGATTTTGCTTGACTAAAATACTGCAAGAAAACTTAAATGTTTAAAACTGAAATATTTAAAACTTAAGTTTCTTCATTTACAACATACAAATGATAAGAGTTCATTTTATTTTCACTTAATAACAAAGCTAGGAATTAGTGACTGTCCCTTTTCTTCATACAAATGAATACATAAATGTGTAAATGATTACTGTATACAAGTTAAAACATATGGTTGATAAAGATTAAGGGCCGCATGCAAATACATTAGTCTCTACTCAAATTACTTCCAATCACTGGTGAGCTGACTTTCCGTGAGCAAGTGCAAAGATCGAATTAGCTACCCACTAACTGGTCATGCATGAAAGTTGTCGTTTTCGTAATATTGGCAAGAAATGACCCAGAATTCTCAGCGATAAAACCACTTCCGTTATTTTCGTCTGCTAGAGGAATGCATTTACGCTTGCGTCCTGCAAATAATACTGTATACGACGACGCCTGCATTGCACAATATTATGCCGATTCTCCTGTTCTTCCAGTTGAATTCTTTGGTAGACTCTATCAAATTCCTCTTCTCCACGTATACTGAAAACATGATCGAAGTCTTCAAGGTCCGACATCTTGGATAAAGCAGCAAGGTATGCGGCAAGTTTCAAACTACATCGGTTCCCATCAGGTTGCTCATGATTCGTTTCTCTGCTAAGTCACCTCGCCAGGTAGCTTAGGAATTTCAACAATTATTATTGCATGAACAGATTTTTGAGTATGCAAAAACGTGTTTGGATGCAACTTTCTCAGCAGAGTACAGGCAGAGAATGACTTTTACAGTCTAATGCGTTCATAGATTCGAGCCTAAGAATTGAAAAATTGATATCTTACCTCATTATTTGTAGAATTTGTGAGAACAATGTTTCAGAAGGCTTGCCTTCTATTATCAGATAATTTCGTATAGTTAATATTTATTCTAATAAAGATTAAATTATATTTTACAATAAATTATAGTGTACTATATAATTTCAAAGAAATGTATTGGTTATAACTCATCTCATAACTTGGGACATTTCCAGCTAAAAAATCTGTTGAATTGGACATGGAATTCTTTATATTCTCTCTTTCTGGTGTTGGGCAGATGAACATTACAATCAAATCCATCTGCCAAATGTCAGGAGAGAAAATAAAATCTTCTAATGGTCATCTCGATAGTTGGTTTTGGTTGAAAAGGTGGAAATGTCCTTTGAAACATGTCCTTGGTGAGAGAGGAAATATGGTGTGAGGTATAAGTAACTGATTCTATTTCTTCTTTTTCTTCTTCTTCCTTCCAAGTATTAGGCCAAGGCCTGTTACGATCCTATAGAAAATTTTCCCTCCAGCGTTTCATAGGACGGCCCAGTGATCTTCGTCCTCTTGGTATATAATTATAAACAGCTTGGGGATCCGATTTGAACTCATTCTTTCAAGATGGTGTTTCCAATTTAGTTGGTACTGTTTAATATATTCCAAAATTGGCGTAGTCTTCAATTCTTTTAAGATGTCGGTGTTCCTTTTCCGATCCCATCTGGTGTAACCCGCTGTTCTGCGCATGAAACTCATTTCACAAGCCGTTATTCTGCTTTCATGTTGTCTTTTTAGTGTCCATGCTTCACTACCATAGGTCAACACTGCTCTAGCCAAAGTGTTATATAAACGTAATCTGGTGTTTTTTTGTACAAGGGATGGTTTCATAACTTGATTAATAATTCCTAAACTTTTATTATAACTAGTAATTTTTTCAGGGATATCTTTTTCATCCCAGATAGATTCTATTTCTTTAATATATCATAGTGTCATTTCCTATCAATTTTATGGTTAAAGTAAATACAACATTGATATTTTTGGGAAGTAACAATGAGGTTTTTTTTATTTAAATTGCCAATAAAAGTCTTCTTAAAAAAGAAGCCATCATTTGCGTGATTGAGCAATGGTTCGTAGCATTTGGCACTTGGGAATTAACCATGTATGAGAGAAAAAATATGTTTAGATTGGAGTGCTCAGACAGTTCAGTTTGTAGTGCATTTGCATAGAAAGCCAAAGGTCCTGGGTTCAAACCCTAGTCTGAGTGTATATTTTTCTCTTCAAATGTCATTTGACCTTTCATGTTATAATGCCCTCTTGGACGTTGTTTATAAAATACTATTGAAGTTAATTGCTGTAAGAATGTCTAGGATCATGGATCATATTAAATTCCCAATAAAAGTCTTCTTAAAAAGGAGCCGTCATTTGCGTGATTGAGCAACAGTTCGTAGCATTTGGTGCTTGGGAATTAACGATGTATAAGAGAAAAAATTGTGTTTAGATTATAGTACTCAGATTGCTCAATTGGTAGAGCATTGGCATAGAAAGCCGAAGGTTCAAACCCCTGACTGAGCGTATATTTTTCTCTTCAAATATAATTTGTCCTTCGTAAATGAGAAGTATTAAATTAATAAAAAAAACAATGAAAGGTCACTTCACACAAATATGATATTGAGGACAGATGTAAAGGAATCTCTTTAACCACAATGCAAGAAAGTATTTTTTAAGCATTGTTTGTATAAATAATTATTTATTTGAAATTCATTGGAGAACATTTTTTTTTGAAAACTTACCTCATAAATTTTGTGTTTTTCACGAAACTGCGGTTTCAAATGTAATCATGTCCATCCTTAGCCACAACTCCAACTGATCAAATTCTTCGGCCATCAACTCTTCTATTGTCACCGTCTTCAGTGCTGCCATCTATGGTTGAATTTATAAACTTCAAAATCAAATTTTGTTTGTTAGGAATATCAAAATTCATTGATCTGTATTTATTTTCCTGAATGTGTATCTTCTCCCAAACTGTCAATCTAAAGGTTTATCCACTTATTTTAAAAGTTTTGCTTCTCTTCCAATTTTATGATCTAATAAACTATGTGCAACAATAGCAGATTTTTCAGTTTCACAATTTATAATGTTTCTAAAATGTTATATGGCATGAGTTTTCAAATTCCTTTTAGTTTTTCCTATATAAACTTTATTGCATTCTTTACAACTTATTTGATAAATTCCAGATTTTGTACTGTCTGGGACATCAACTTTTATATTAGTACTTAGAAGATTACCCACACTAAATTTATTTATTGGTGCTAAAGTAATATTGTATTTATGTTTTTATTATTGATTTAACACTTCTCACTGAAGGATAAATTATATTTGAAGAGAAAAATTTTCGCCTAGACCGAGACTCGAACCCGGGACCTTTTGCTTTGAAACCTTTGAAAGCATTTGTCGCGAGGGAATTACAACGTATATAAGAGAAAAATTTGCGTCTAGATCGCGACTCGCCTCGGTAGCTCAGTTGGTAGAGCATTTGGCCCAGCAAGCCAAAGGTCCCGGGTTCGAGTCTCGGTCTAGGCGAAGATTTTTCTCTTCAAATATAATATTGTATTCGTCAAAAATTTTTTGAAATTTCCTATGCATTTCAGGATGGCAAGTAATTTTCTTGTCTTTTTTCTTTTCTTTGCAATTTTGTAGAGTAGTATATTCATTAAGTCCTTTTTTTTTTTATTCATTAAGTCTTTTTTTTTTAAATTTCTTTAACTTATAATAATAACTCTTTTTCAAAAAATGTTCTCCGACGAATATCAATGATTATACCTCATAATGTTTACTTCCCAACATTAATTTTAGTATAATTATTTATTTATTTACAGAGTTTCAGATGGACATCACATCAGATAGTAATCGCAGAGAACAGTTGCTTAGTTCTTTAGCACAGCCTAATTGTCCTGTTAAAAAGTTCACTTGGGGAAATTTACAGACATTAAGAGATAAAGTATCTGATGAAGATTTATATACAGCAGTACATGAATTCAGAAGAAGACATTATTCCGCTCATCGCATGACACTTGCAGTTCAGGTATGATATAATTTTGTAGCTAATTTCAGTAATATCTTGTCTATGTTAATATTATTCATTTTTAAACATCTTAATGATGGACAAATTATATTTGAAAAGAAAAATATGCGCCTAGACTGGGGTTTGAATCCAGGACCTTTGACTTTCTATGTCAATGCTCTTCCATCTGAGCCACCTAGGCCTCCAACCTAAACACGTATTTTTCTCTTACACATAGTTAATTCCCTAACCCCAAATGCTACGAGCCATTGCTATGATTTTTGAAAATGGCGGCTTCTTTATTAAGAAGACTTTTTCTGGGAATTTAAACATTACTTATAAAGCCAGTAGTGCTTCTAGGTGGCTCAGATGGAAGAGCATTGACATAGAAAGTCAAAGGTCCTGGGTTCAAACCCCAGTCTAGGTGTATATTTTTCTTTTCAAATATAATTTGTCCATCATTAAGATCATATTTGAAGAGAAAAATTATACGCTCAGACCGGGACTTGAACCCGGGACCCTTGGTTCTCTAGACCAAGTGCTCTACCAACTGAGCTACCTAGCAAGTACCGATCTAAACGCAAATTCTTCTCTATATACATTGTAATTCCCATCCACCAAATGCTGTGAAGCCATGCTTCTATCTTGCAAATGGCGGCTCCTTTATTAAGAAGACATATTTGGGAATTATACATTACAGCCAGTATGGCTTTTTCCAAGTTTTTATTATTGATTTCGTACATCTCAATGATGGATAAATCATATTTGAAGAGAAAAATTATACGCTCAGACCGGGACTTGAACCCGGGACCCTTGGTTCTCTAGACCAAGTGCTCTACCAACTGAGCTACCTAGCAAGTACCGATCTAAACGCAAATTCTTCTCTATATACATTGTAATTCCCATCCACCAAATGCTGTGAAGCCATGCTTCTATCTTGCAAATGGCGGCTCCTTTATTAAGAAGACATATTTGGGAATTATACATTACAGCCAGTACGGCTTTTTCCAAGTTTTTATTATTGATTTCGTACATCTCAATGATGGATAAATCATATTTGAAGAGAAAAATTATACGCTCAGACCGGGACTTGAACCCGGGGACCTTGGTTCTCTAGACCAAGTGCTCTACCAACTGAGCTACCTAGCAAGTACCGATCTAAACGCAAATTCTTCTCTATATACATTGTAATTCCCATCCACCAAATGCTGTGAAGCCATGCTTCTATCTTGCAAATGGCGGCTCCTTTATTAAGAAGACATATTTGGGAATTATACATTACAGCCAGTACGGCTTTTTCCAAGTTTTTATTATTGATTTCGTACATCTCAATGATGGATAAATCATATTTGAAGAGAAAAATTATACGCTCAGACCGGGACTTGAACCCGGGACCCTTGGTTCTCTAGACCAAGTGCTCTACCAACTGAGCTACCTAGCAAGTACCGATCTAAACGCAAATTCTTCTCTATATACATTGTAATTCCCATCCACCAAATGCTGTGAAGCCATGCTTCTATCTTGCAAATGGCGGCTCCTTTATTAAGAAGACATATTTGGGAATTATACATTACAGCCAGTACGGCTTTTTTGAGATGTACGAAATCAATAATAAAAACATCATTAAGATGTTTAAAAACGAATAATATTAACATTGAAAGAAGCACTACTGGCTTTATAAGTAATGTTTAAATTCCCAAAAAAAGTCATCTTAATAAAGAAGCCGCCATTTGCAAAAATCGTAGCATTTGGGGTTAGGGAATTAACTATATGTAAGAGAAAAATACACATTTAGATTGGAGGCCTAGGTGGCTCAGATGTAAGAGCATTGACATAGAAAGTCAAAGGTCCTGGGTTCAAACCCCAGTCTAGGCGTATATTTTTCTTTTCAAATATATCTTGTCTTTTGGGAATTTTTTGGATAATCCTTAAAAGAAAAATGACATCATCCACTTGTAATCTTGAAGTGTATAATGTGTTATACTAGATTTTTTAATGTTATTTATGGCTCATCCATAGAATCCAATAAGAAAACTACTATTGTTCACATAAAATCTTCTTTCAAATTTTGTTGCCGAAGGGGTTATCTGGTAAGGATTATATTAACCATAATTCAACTGCAAGATCATGTGATCAAGACTGGAATATTATTCTAGCATGGCAGCTCAGCAGTAGCATTTGAAACAACTCACACACTGTCTGTTGTTATATCCTGCATCCATTCCTACTTGCAGCAAGGGCTATCCAAGGATAATATATAAATTTTGTTTTTTTTTTTTCTCTCCAAGAATTTGGAGTCTTAGTTTCAATTATTTAAGTTAAAATTCTGCCCTGCACTGTAGCCGAGTGATTTCAGAGTTTATGGACTTGTGCTGGTTTTGAGTCCCCATGGGGGGAAGAAATTTTCTCATGGAATTTCAGTCAGTTATGAGGAATTTGGTTAGCTACAATGAGTAAGGCTCCAGGTTGAGAAACCCCAACATACTGACAATGTCATTCTTATACTGACTGAATGATCATCCATCTCTAATTAACACATGTGGATGAGAGGCCAGCAGCCAGCTGATAGGCCAATGACCTTCTAGATTTGTCATGCCATGGAGTTTTTAAAGTTAAACTCGCATCTAATTTTTTTTTTCTTTTTGCTCAAAAATAAAATGTGGATGCTGTCATAAAAATTTCAAGGCAGTTTTGATACAAGAACATTGATAGTTCCCTTATAAGACTAATAAAACACTTAGCAATCTTTTTAATGAGGTTAGTTGCTTGAATACAAGTAGCTTGGCAATTGATTGAAATAGATAGGAGAGGGGAGAATTTTGCTGTTTAATCATTTTCTGAGGCGAATTTATAGAATTGTGGCAAAACCTGTTAATCACTGAATGAGTTCTCTTGCATTTTATGTCAACCCCAATCAAATTTTAGGTTATGAGATTCCATTAGTCAATTGCAAAAAACAAAAGTTTTGACCGTGACTGTGGTTTTGTCACTATTAACATGGATTTTCATTTATTTTTATAGTCCTGGAAACAATCATAAAATCATAGCCATAACACCACGAGGACAACTAAGTTTAACATTCCCATCTGACAGGACGGATCACTGTTAAAAGTACCATGTACCTTCTCAACATATGTACTGCAGAGGGATTTGGAATTTAAACCAAGCATCTGGTGTAGAGCCGATTCCGATTTCCGATTGAGGGTCTTTCCACTTTTCAGCGGTTGCCCTTTTACCAGCCGGCTGCTGGCCCTTCACATCCACATGTGTCAATCACAGAGGTAGATGATCAACAGCCAGTGTAGGGGTGACATGTGGTTAGCATATCGAGTCCCCCAGCCGTTATAGCTGGTTCCTCAACCTGGAGCCGCTACTTATTGTAGCTACCCAATTGCCTCACGATGCTGGGTGGGCACCGGTCCCATGCTGGCCGAAATACCATGAGAAAATTTCTTCCCCCATGGAGACTCGAACCAGCGCAAGTCCCGTAGCTCTGTGCCAAGGCTTCCTACCTTAACCGCTCGGCTACGGCCTACCTATTAAAAATTGTAACCTCCACTCCTCCTAGCCCCGAAATAGAAAATTTTACAATGAAGAATTTTAATCCTGCCAGGAATGAAACTTGGATTCACTACTGCACCAGAGTTTATGATTATATATTAATACGTCAAGGAAAAACTTTATACCCCTTTTTAAGCAAATTACATGCACGGAGGAGTGTGATATTTGGCATAATTAAAGTTCATATAGAGAAGGAGTGCAGAAAAATAAAATTTATATATAATATGTGTTTCAAATAAATTAAATTAAACAAAATAAAATAAATTGTCTCTAAGGAATTTATGTGTATTACTCATTCATTTGTTTATGTTCATACTTAAAGTGCATTGTTGTGAAAATATAATTGTGCAGCAGCAATGTGAATTGACTTACTCTCGCATATTTATTATTAGTGGTTTATTATTAGTGATTTGAAAAAAAGTGAGTACATTTTATTATTTAAATTTAAATTAAACCCTATCTAATCTTTGTTTCAGTACTTTCATTACTTATTTTTTTTATTTACATATTTGCACCTACATCCATTATGCCTCGACATAGAACATTGATGGATCAGAGTGAGAGACAAAGAGGAAGGGATATATATTCCCGTACACATAATAATAGACCAAATGCAAATTTAAATAGTATAAATAGTATACAAATGTCAAATGACACGTTATTGTTTTTTAAATATGGTT
The DNA here is from genome assembly GCA_030220185.1 of Diploptera punctata. Taxonomy (NCBI): domain Eukaryota; kingdom Metazoa; phylum Arthropoda; class Insecta; order Blattodea; family Blaberidae; genus Diploptera; species Diploptera punctata. The sequence continues at coordinate 342,573 of JASPKZ010000006.1, forward strand.
TAGCCAAGCTATAACCACATATTTCGAATTGTTTGTATTTTATAAAATAAATCGAAAATTAATGCATAATGACATGTTTGTGACATACTTAAAAATTTAATGAATATGGATTTTCATCAAGTAAACACCAACTCAGTTGATTATTTAATGAATTTTGGTCAAATTTCGACCACTGGGCGACCACTAGTTATTATTATTATTATTATTATTATTATTATTATTATTATTATTATTATTATTAGACTAATAATTTTTCAGGGTCATTGTGCCCCAAATTTCTTGAGGAAACCCCAGAAAAACCTAAAGCTAGAAAATTAAATCTGACTAGGAATTGAGCTCAGATCAGTTGTATCTCACGACCATGTGCAGACTTTTTTTTGATTGTTTAGAGCTTTTTCTCATCAACCCACAGAGAAAATTTAGAATAAATTAGTTCAATATCCTGTTATTTTATGACTTTTCCAAATGTTTGCTATTTAATTATTTTTACAGGCTCGTTTGCCAATAGATACCCTGGAATCATGGATAAGGGAGTGTTTTTCTGCTGTTCCAAGTAATAGTTTGCCTGCAGATGATTTCAAGAAATTTGCTGGTTCAGCACTTAATACAAGTGAATTTAAGAAGATTTACTGGGTAAAATCTGTGAGTGATATATATGAGGTAGGTACCAAACTCACATGTATTTCATTAAGCTATGATCTGTAATTTGTTATATTTTTAAGATTATTTTTATTTTTTCTTTCTAAAATAAAAACTATGTCCAATCCTGGAAAGTGTTAATTTAAAATATAACATCACAATTATTTTATTTATATTTGATGAGAAAAATATATGCTCAGACTAGGGTTTGAACTCAGGAAAGCGAAAGATCCTGGATTTAAACCCCAGTCTGAACATATATTTTTTATTGATGTTTTTATTATTAATTTAACATTTCTCAATGAAAGATAAATTAAATTTGAAGAGAAAATTTTTTTTTTCGCCTAGACCGGGACTCGAACCCGGGACCCTTGGCTTTCCGGGCCAAGTGCTCTACCAACTGAGCTACCGAGGCGAGTTACGATCTAGACGCAAATTTTTCTCTTATATACGTTGTAATTCCCTATCGCCAAATGCTTTTGAAACCATTGCTTCTATCTTTGCAAATGGCGGCTTCTTAGTTAAGAAGACATTTATTGGGAATTTAACATTACTTTATAAGCTAGTAAGGCTTCTAATGATGTTTTTATTATTAATTTAACATTTCTCAATGAAAGATAAATTAAATTTGAAGAGAAAAATTTTCGCCTAGACCGGGACTCGAACCCGGGACCCTTGGCTTTCCGGGCCAAGTGCTCTACCAACTGAGCTACCGAGGCGAGTTACGATCTAGATGCAAATTTTTCTCTTATATACGTTGTAATTCCCTATCGCCAAATGATTTTTCTCTTCAAATTTAATATATTTTTTACTTCAAATCTAATTTATCCTTCATTGCCATATATGAAATTAATAATAATAAACATTATTTTATTTAACTTCCACAGGGGGAAAAAAAACACTATGAGGTTTAATTTAAGAAGTAAATTAATATTTTGAATACCCCACCTCATATCCTTTATTCTTCTCGACTGCAGTTTCGGAGCTATATCTCCATCATCAGGGGCCTCTTTTCGACCAGTGTTATGTCTTTTCTTGGTGGTTTTGCCAAGAAACAACATAACACCAGTCAAAGAGAGGCTACTGATGATTGAGATATAGCTCCGAAACTGCACTCTAGAAGAGTAAAGGGTATGAGGTGAGATATTAAAAATGTTAATTTAGTTCTTAATAAAAACATTATTTTTATTTATTTATTGTTAGACAAATTGATTGCTATGCTGTTCAGAATAATTACATTTTGCAAAAAGTTGACATCTAAAATCTACCTGTATTCGTAAATTAATGAGTCATTTTTTAACATCTTACCTCATATTTTATGTTTCTTCAAACACGGGAACTAGTTTTCGAGAGAAGGATCTCTTTCATTTTCAATCGACATTATGAGTCAGTTGTGAATGTGAACAGCATTGAGAATGTCACAAATACGGTTACGAAATCTGGATCTGCGAGGGAGTTAAGAAGTATGAGGTGAGTCAAGAAACAACTCAACAAAATTAAAATAAACCTCATAGTGTTATTTCCTACCTACATAACTTAATATCTCCACAATGTTATAAAAAAAAATAGTTAGCTAGAAAAGAAGATAATTTTATTTCCTCGTCAATTCATGTATCTATCACTGAGTAGAGATTTATTTCCTTGCCAATTCTTGTAGAGGAATACCATCTATCCTTGAGTAGAGATATCTCTTTTTATACATCCACTTGCTAAGAATTTAATAATCCAGTAATTAAAGACCTCCTAAAAAAAAGGATGTAACCCTCAAGTTCTAGAAAGGTAATTTTAGAAAAATGAATGAATGCATTAACTAACTCACTGGCACTATCGAATCCGTAGGTTTATGGCCGCATGGACATAAGCTCTCCATACATCCCTATCCTGAGCCAATGGTTTCCAATTATCCCCTGTGTAACCTACTTCCCTCAAATCATAGTTAATGTTATTCTCCCACCTCATTCTTGGTCTACCAACTGGGCGATTTCCCTCTGGTTTCCCTACAAGAAGCTTCCATTCATGTCTTTCATTCCCCATTCATGCTACATGTTCTACCCATCGCAGTCTATGAGACTTAACTGTTCTCATTATATCTAGCTTCCTATAAAGACCATGTATATTAATGTTATGAAGTCTTCTCCATTCACCTGTGTGTTCATCTCTGTTTGGTCCAAAAATTTTCCTAAGAACTTTATTCTCAAATACTCGTAAGAGTCTATGTTTCGTATCCATATAATATAACTGGTAGAATAATAGTTTTATATATTTTCAGTTTAACGTTTTTTGAAAGGAGTTGGGACGTCAAGAGTCTGTGTAATGCATAATAGCACGCATTTCCAGAATTGAGCTATGTTTAATTTATTTGTGCATCTCATTCCTGTTTGTGATTATTGTTCCTAGATATTTGAATTCAGCCATTTCCTCAAAATTTCCCTCATTTGTCATTAGCTGTCCATTTCCATTACATAATGTATTTCTATGTGTGACCATATATTTAGTTTTATTAATATTTGGCATTCATTTCAAGATCATTAATCTTCTCTCTCAAATATTCCCTCTTTTTTACTCTTTAGTAACCACAGGTTTCCCGTCTGATACGACCCAGTTGCTCCAAATTTACCTCATTTGGCTCGTGTAACCATTTCATTTTTGTTAACTTTCTTTTCTTTACAATGTTGGCACATTCCTCATCAAACCATTTCTTCTTTTGCCTCTTTTTTAAATAACAATGCTTTCTGATGCTGACAATTTAATAGAGTCTCTTATAGCCTCCCATTCTTTATTTATATCAGTTTCTTCTTTGTTTGTCACATTGTCATCTGAAGATTTCAGTACTTCAAATCTATTAGCAATTTAAATTTGGTATTCTTGCCGCATTTCATCATTTTTCAAGTTCTTTAAATCAAATTTTTCAGAATCATCTTTAGCGTGTGTTCCTCTCATAAGCGATAGCCGTTGTCTGATTTTCACCCTGACCAGATGATGATCCGAATTGCAGTCTGTCCCTCTAACTGACCTAACATCGACGATGCTACTGTGCCAGCGTTTGTCCACTAATATGTGATCTATCTGGTTTCGAGTTTTGCCATCTGGAGACGTCCAGGTGTATTTATGAATATCCTTATGCTGAAGTGTTGTGCTCTTAACAGTCAGATTCTTTGATGTGGTAAAGGTGACTAATCTAACTCCATTATCATTACTATCTTCATGAAGACTGAATTTGCCTATTGTTGGTTTGAATATATCTCCCCGCCCCACTTTTGCATTAAAATCTCCTAAGACAATTTTCATATGATATCGTGAAAGGCTATCAAATACGCATTCTAATTTTTCATAGGATTCATCCTTGATCTTGTCATCTTTATTTTCTGTGGGAACATGTACATTTTTGATTACAAAATCATGTCATTTACCCTTTAGAATTATGTGTGATATCCTATCACTGACAAACTTAATATCAAGTCCTAACGTTCCATGTTCCTAGGAACATGCCCCTATGTTTGAACTGTTGGCATGGGTTCCCTGAAGTAGTCCCTGCCTGGAGAACTGAATGGAGGACTATTTGACCTTCGGAAAATTTTACCCCAGTTGTACCCATGTCCACATTTCTTGATGGTTGTATTTTTACGGTGAAAGATCGTCACTCAATGCATTAGTCACTGTTATTTATGTAATCGTCCTCAACTCACACAGTTAGTATTTTACATACTGCTATGTACATGGAATCATTTATCACTTATTTGAGCTTGATTATTCAGAACAAATTCTCATAAAGTTGATGGTTACATCTTTATTTGAGGCAGATCTTAAAATATTATACTTCTAATAAATGTATGCTAATGATGTGTTATTAGGCGACGGTAAGGGAATATTAAAAGCCAACACACACATTCTGTTTAATAACACTAGAAAACTGGGATTGAAAATAGTTAATTAATAAAACTAAACATCATTTATCACCCATCATATCATCGGGGTAACGTAACTCTGCCTCCCAGTTGCCCAACCTAAGAAATGGATTACAATTATAAATAATTAATAATACTAAACATATGTTCACACTTAGAAATGGATCATCAATTATTGTGAATCGACTTTTAACAAAGGAGAGAAATTTTGCAGAAGTGACTGAATTCAAATACCTAGTTAATTGCAGACAGAAATTAAACATATGCTCAACTAAGGAAATGCATGCTCCATATTATACATTACATACCAGATTTTCTCAAAGAATGTTAAATTAAGACTATATAACTACATTAAAACTATATAAATGGCAGTTCTTCCAGTTATATGGATGTGAAACATGGTCTCTTCCTTTAAAGTAGCAGGAATAATTGTGACTGTTTGAGAATAAAGTATTTAGGAAAAGTTTTGGACTAAAAAGAGAGTAACAGATAGACGATTAGAGGAAACTACATTACAATGTGCTCCATTATTTTTATGGAAAACCACATGAAATAATAAGAGTTATGTCTCATAGACGGTGGTGGACAGAACAAATCTCAGGTGTGTTTTTTTATAGCAGTTGGTGATTTAATTTGCCCTCTTGCACTTCATCTAGAAGGAAGATCTGAAAATAAAATTAAATGAAAGATGGATAGGGAATATGAAAATCTCAACTCACATCTCATTAAGATTACAGAAAGGCCTAGTAGGAGATTCAGTTATATCAATATTATGTAGCTGCTTGTAGAGATAATCATTGGTACATGTTTTACTTGATGAAATACAGAATTGCTACATTTCTCCATTTTTTATCATTGTTTCTTCTGTAGAGAGACAGATTTTCATATTAAAGATTTCAGTAAGCCTGTTATGTTTTGTTCTAGGTAGAGTTGACATGGGCTTTGCCTCCATTGCAACATATGTATCGAGCAAAACCCACTGGCTATGTAGAAGAACTTATAGGACATGAAGGAAAGGGTTCCATTCTTTCATATTTACGAAATCAGTAAGTTGTAATTATATTAAATGTATTTAATTTCATGTTCTCCCTTTTCTTCATCATCATTCCTCATACAACACATTTTACACTAAATAAACACATTAACATGTCCTCAGAGAATAAAAAGGAACAAAAACAATAAAAGAGAACCTAAAAAATTACATAAAATCAACAAGCAGTACAAAAGATAATATTTTTAATAAGAATTTCAACATTAAAGAGTTAAACATAGCCATTAATAGTTTAAAATCAAACAAATCTCCAGGAGCAGATAATATACATGCAGAATTTCTCAAACACCTTGGCAATAAAGCCAAAACTCAATTACTCTCCCTTTATAATCTTTCTTGGAACACAAAAGTTCCTGATGATTGGAAAAAAGCTATTATAATACCTATTTTGAAAACAAAAAAATCAGCAAATACTTTTTCAAATTATCGCCCAATAGCACTAACTAGTGTAATTGTTAAAACTATGGAAAAAATGATTTCAAATCGATTAAATTGGTATTTAGAAATCAATAATTTACTTTCACCTAATCAAGCTGGATTTAGAGAATCAAGCTATTAAAGACAGTTTCAACAGAAAAGAAGACACTCTGGCAATGTTTGTTGATTTCCGAGGAGCATATGACTCTATTTGGAGATATAAATTATTAGAAAAAATGCAGACTTTAGGCATTCAAGGGAATATGCTACTCTGGATCAGCAATTTTCTCATCCAACGGTTCATCGCTACAAAGTATAATAATCACCTCTCTAAGTACCAACAAACACATCGAGGATTACCACAGGGTTCTGTACTCAGTACCATTCTCTTCAATATCTACATGAATGATCTACCTAAGCATATAGAAAAGCTCCAAACAAAAACCCTACTTTTTGCTGATGATGTTGTAATATGGGTCTCCAAACCGAAAAACCAAAGTCAACAATTAATAACCATAGCCCAACAATAACTAATACAGTTAGAGAATTGGACATCCCAGAACTTAATGAAGATAAATATACAGAAAACAAATTATCAACTATTTACATTAAGAAAGAAACCACTACCCATCACTCTGAAATTGGAGGGTGAATTATTAACTCAAACACATGAAGCAAAATATTTAGGAATAACTCTGGACACAAAATTAACATGGATGAAACACATAGAGAATATATGTACAAAGATAGAAACAAGGTTACCATTATTAAAATGATTAGCAGGGAAAAAGTGAGGTTGCAACACACAAATCCTAAACACCTTCTACCAAATGTACATAAAACCTGTACTTCATTATTGTGAAGAAATCCTAGTCACTACTAAAGTGGAAAAACTTAATAAATTGCAGAACCAAATCCTCCGCCTGATAACAGGAGCCGTTAAAACAACACCAATCACTTCCATGCAAATCTTAACAAATAACCCAAACATAGCATTAGAAATTGAGAAAACAGCAATCACACAGTATGAAAAATTTTTAAGGCTACCCCATAATAACTGGACCCAAAGAAAACCACAAGTATGTTTAAAATCTCAGCAAAGCTTCTTAAGCATAGTACAAGAAATCAAACAGAAATTGCAACTTCCACATTCAAAAGAAAATATGCAGGTGAGAAACAACCCTCTAGAATTTTTGGAAATTGAATATAACCTTAATTTAACAGAAGACATCAAGAAATCTGAAACTCCTCCATATATTTTAAAACAAATGTCACTGGAAATAATAAATCTAAGATACCCAGCCCCTGAATGGATACATATTTTTACAGATGGCTCCAACCTACCAAATGACAGTGGCACTGGTGCTGGTGCAGTATGTCCACTTTTTTCCTTTTATCGTAAACTAAACACAAATTCAACAAACTTTGATGGCGAAATTCTAGCAATTTTCTTAAGTTTACAAAATCTTTTATATCACATCCAAAAATTTACAAAAGTTGTAATTCTATGTGACTCCAAAGCAGCCATTCTCGCTATAACACAAGACACAACACCCAAAAGCATCAAAATTATCGAATGTCACAAAATGATAAAACAGTTATCCCGTCTACATAAAAAAGTTGTACTTCAATGGATTCCGGCCCATTGTGGAGTGACAGGCAATGAAATAGCCGATTTTCTGGCCAAGAAGGGTAGCAAAATTGTTTCAAACCCACTTCTACTCCAGTTTCCTTTCACTCTATCAAAAGAATTATCTCAAATAAATACATCAATAAACTTAGAGAAGAATACACCACCAAAACATCTGAAAAGGAATGGGAAAATCTACAAGCTTCTGACATTACTACATTACAAAGAAAATCTGCAGTAGCAACATTCAGACTGCTAACGGGACATGACTGCTTGAATAAACACCTACACAGAATTGGCATAACAGATTCACCTAAATGTCCTTTTTGCAATTTAAATGAAGATATGGAAAGAAACCATCTCCTCCGTTGTCCAGCTTTTGTAGAAGAGACCAGCCTTTCTGCTAAATATTGGAGTGCAAGAGAGCGAATGATTTCATTATCAAGTGCTCGACATTAGATACCAACCAACCAACACATAAACATACACTCATCGTATACTTGTCTCTACATGATACAAGAATACATCATCTACATAAAGTGGTAAATTGAAAATAGACCACATTAATGCCATCAATCTGCTCAGTGCAGAACCCAAAGCACAAAAAGTGCAGTGGTTGGCATTGAAACACATACACAAGATTTGCATTTTTCCTTTCAAAATATGTACTGTTGATTTTCATTCATGCCAAATATGGAAAATCCTATAATTTTACCAACAAGAAATATTATCATAACATTTATTATAAAAACATTTAATATTAAATTATTGTAATCAATGGTAAAGAAATTTTTTTTTTTGCATCAGCATGAAAAGCTGAAGGTTTGGAGTTCGATTCCCAGTTTAGACAAACAAATTTTCTCTTTACCATTGATTACAATAATTTAGTTGTGTACTTTAATTTACTTATTTCAATCGTAATAACAGCTTTAGTTTCTTAATATTAATTTAACATTTATTATTATTCACATGGATCATCATGTATTATTCACCATGTACTGACTTTAAGGCTCCAGAATGTCATTTATCACTAATGTTAAAATACAATTTACAAAATACATGTTTTCTCAGAATCTATACATAGTAGTACTACTATACATAGTAGTTGACTGGAACTCTTTTACTGGTCATGTATGAAACCTTGGACTGAAATTTTACTTCAGGATTGTTTGATTCTTGGTCTCATTAGGTAAATATGATATTTTTTTCAAGAAACGTACATTATTTCTATTTTTTCGAAATAGTTTTATGTCTTGATTTAGTATAATTACTTTTTAGAGAAATACCTGTGTTGAATTGTACATAGTAGCGTTTTAAGTATAAACTGAAAATTTGAAGGAAATTCATTCAATACATCATGAGAAAAAATTTAATTTTATATAACATTAGCGATAATAGAACATTCCAAAGCCCCATAATAAATTATTATAGTTTATGGCATTTGGTTTGTAAATTATTTTCACAGATAAGAATCAAATGAATCATGAATTCTTCTTACCTCATTCATCTATGCTTTTTTAACACAGAACTGCAGTATTGGAAAAAAACATTATTTCCATCCTCAGCTGTTTTCATGACTGTCAATATTTTCTTTTGCCAGAAATTTTCCAAACTACCATCTGGTGTACTTTTGAAGAAGTAATTTTCTAAACTGCCATCTGGTGTACTTTTGAAGAACTTTGTAATCAAAGTTGGTTTGTCTGGAACCTTGAAATTCATGATTCTAGTATGGTTTTTTTTAATGTATATCTTTTCCCAAACTGTTAATTCCAAAGGTTTAGATAGATGTTTCAAAAGTTTTGCTTCTTTTTCAATTCTATGATTCTCTAATACACTATGTGCTATTAAAGTTTTGCTTCTTTTTAATTCTATGATTCTCTAATAGCACATAGTGTATTAGAGAATCATAGAATTGAAAAAGAAGCAAAACTTTTGAAACATCTATCTAAACCTTTGGAATTAACAGTTTGGGAAAAGATGTGCATTCAAAAAAACTATACCAAAATCATGAACTTAAAGTTTCCAGACAAATCAACTCTGATTACAAAGTTCTTCAAAAGTACACCAGATGGCAGTTTGGAAAATTACCAGCAAAAGAAAAAATTGACAGCCGTGAAAATAGCTGAGGATGGAAATAATGTTTTTTCCGATACTGCAGTTTTGTGTTAAAAGAATATAGACGTATGAGGTAAGAAGAATTCACGATTCATTTGATTCTTATTAAGAAAACCTCATAATGTAAAAATTCCCAAATTTATTATATTATTTTCACAGAGTTTGGGCCCTTGCCATTTCAGCAGGTTGTGAAATGGATGGATCCTCAAATAACTCTATGTATACACTCTTTGTTATAAATATAGTACTCACTGAACAAGGCTTCTCACATTTATATCAGGTAAGCATTTTTATAGTCAGCTTTTTTTATAAATTAAACATATTACCATACAAAATAAATTTTCTGTTAAAATTCATCGGAGGAACATTTTGTTTAAACAACTCACCTCATAGGATTCATGCTTCCATGATACCGCGGTTTCAAACACAGTCATGTTCATCCACAACCATAACTCCGACTAACAATATTCTTCGGCCGTCAACTATTCTATTGTCTCCATCTATGGTTGAATTTATGAACTTTGAAATCAAAGTAATTTCGTTAGGGGTATCAAAATTCATTGTTTAAACAAAATATTCTCTGATGAATTTTAATGATTATACTTCATAATGTTTATACTGTTTATACTGTTGAGTTGAATTACTGCGGTTTTTCATCTTACTAACATTTACTGCATGTTATTCATCAGTCTTCACACATTCACATTCTATTGGCACACACACTTTATGTACAGTATTATCCACTGGGGACAAACATTTTGTTTCTCATTGTTTACTTTGTTGTAATGTTCTCTTTTTGAAACTCAGATTAGATTTCATCTCTTCATATGTAAAACAAGGTATGTTTTATATAATGCAACAAAGTTGTAATTCCAGTTTTTTTTCTGAACTGAGTTCCTAATTAATCTCTAGTTATCTGTCTTTATACAACTGAGTCATAAGTAGGTTCTAGCTATAATGTCAGGGGTTAAGCATTTCTGCCTATTCTTGACCCAAAAATACCATATGTTTTGATCCATCCATCTTGTCAATGATCATCCTTGACACCTCCATCCTTTGGCTTTATTTAACATTACCTGTTTCACAATATGGTTACCAGTTTAAATGATCTGACAATTTTGTCCTGTATTCATCTACTTTTTCATTTAAGTTAAATATATTTAATTCTTTCCTTATTTGCTCATTTCTTTTCTTATCCATTAATTTATAATCTTCCACTGCTCTCAGAAGTTTCATTTCAGCAGCTTGTATTTGTTGGCGGTCCTTTTTATGTCAATGTTTCACAACACTGCAGGCGTTCCCATTACTTTATAAAAGTTAAGCATAGTGACTCGGCAAGTTTTTCTTTTCATACTTCTTAATAGAGTTTTATAGATTTAAGAATTAAATTAATTTTTTATTACCTCACCTCATATCCTTTTTCTTCTATACTGCATTTCGGAGCTTATCTCCATCTTCAGTAGCCTCTGGTCGACCGGTGTTATGTCGTTTCTTGGCGGTTTTCTTCTTACTTCTATCGGTGGACCAATGAACCTCTGATCAGGTCAAAATTTGCGGGAGTTTAAAAATTCATGAGTTTATCTTTCTTGTTTTTTTGGATGTGGATTTTTTCCCAGATTGTGAGTTCTTTTTGTTTATCTGTGTGTTTGATTAGGCTAGCTTCTGTATCGATTAAATGCTTTTCAGACCAAGCATGAGCTGATACAGCTGACTTGTCCACTTCACCCTTTTTTACATTTCTAAGGTGTTCTTTCAGTCTGGTTTTTGTTTTTCCTATATAGATTTTGTCGCAATCCTGTTGGTTTTAATTATCTTGTTTAGGCTGTATTCATTCTTTGGTGCCAATCGAATGTTAAACTTGTTGAAAATTTTATGGAACTTGTGGTGTTTTAAAAGATGGTAAGTGAATTTTTTGAATCTTATGTTCTCTTCTGTTTGTTTTTTAAGTGTGCTTTCCTTGATTAGTTTTTGCCTTTTAAACTTATTTATTTTCTTGTGTACCATGTTTTCTTCACAACCATTTTCTATTGCTACTTTAATTATGTATTCTTTTTCTTCATATTTTTCTTGGTTCAAGGGTACATTCACCAATCTGTGTGTTAGTCTATTGAATACAGCTTTTATAGATTTTCTCAATTTTTCTCCTTTATGATTAATATAAAATACATGTTACACTTTCCAAGGCTTCTTATTTTTTAAAAAAGCTCTTCACAATCCCCTGTTGTCCTGTCACAGCTTCACTGTTACCCCTATTAGCTAACATCTAAAACTTGATCCCAATAATAGGAGACACAAGAAATAATGATGATGTAATGAATATGATTCAAGGTTTTGAATGCAGTATTTGGATACATAAAAATGCTACAAAACAATGGTCCATCTGAACAATTCTTTCGTGAACTGCAAAGTATACAAGAAACAAAGTTTAAGTTTGCTGAAGAAATTCCTGCAGATGAGAATGTTGAAGCATTAGCCACAAATATGCATTTCTATCCTCCAGAAGATTATATCACAGGACCAGAACTCTTCTTTGAATATAATCCCAAGGTATGTTTTATTAAGGAGAATAACTTTGTTGTTAACTCCAGAGCGTTGGCTACATACACATGTTTTATTAATGCACACATAACATAAGAGTATTTAACTTTCACAGGGAAAAAAAACACTATGAGGTTTAATTTAAGAATCAAATTTTTCTAAATAGAAGAAAAAGGATATGAGGTGAGATAATAAAAACATTTAATTTAATTCTTAACGTAAGAGTAAACCGTTTTCACAAGAATTTTTTGAATATGTAATGAATTGAAATTGCACACACTTTCTTATAAGTAACTTTTCTCTTAAATACTTTTTCTGTATTCAAGTATATTTTTGTTAGTCCAGGGAATTTACTTTCACTGCATAGAAGTAAGCTATTTCTGACATTTTGAGTGATCCATGTGGTACCATTGCTATCATTCAGTCATATGTATTTGCAGTTCTAGAGAGATGACTACAGTGGACTTCTAACAATTCAGCATTTGAGAATCTATGAAAGCAGCACATTTAATCTTGGCAATAGTCAATCACTGTATGATCACACCTTGCCTCCTACCCACAAATAAAAAAAAAATCCCATAAAATATTTTGAAATGTTGTAAGTTCTCCAAAACACAACCACATGGTTTTCATTCAGATTTTATTCATTGTTATATAATTGAATAGGAAATATGTACACCTCATCCGCCATGCTGGCTCAGGTGGTAGCATGCTTGCTTCCTGACAGGCAAGCCCGGGTTCAATACCCATAAGGATTGAAGGTTTTAATTATTAAATTAATAAATTTTCAATTTTGGTGCCAGTAGGAGTGGAAGTGTACAAGTTTTAATTGCTAGATTGTACATTAAATTGCAAATCCCTTTGTAGTATATACGAGGGTGGATCAAATATAAACCGGAATTTGTATCTGGAGGCTCTGGTAGCGAACTGCAAAGGTTGTGGTTTGGAGGGGAAGTTGGTGGGGGTGTCTGGAGTAGGGATCTTGATGTGTCGCACTCCGAAGAGTGGCCGCTTGCTTCAGTACGCCATGAGCGAGCAAGAGGTACACATGTCTGTTGTGCAATGCATTATTATTAAGTTTTTGGCGAAAGAAGGCACTAAACCTTCTGAAATTTTGAGAAGGCTCCATGCGCAGTTCGGGGAAGCAACCCTTTCGAAGATGCAGGTGTATGATTGGCACAAAAAATTTAGCAGACCGGGATTCAGTGGAAAATGAGCCCCACCAAAGACGGCAACGAACAAGCATCACTGCAGACAAGATTTGTGCTGTACAGGACCTTATTGAGGAGGATCGGCGCGTAACAATTTCTGAAATTGCTTCACACATTGGAATAAGCTTCGGAAGTGTTCAAACCATCATCAGTGATGAATTCAAATTTCGAAAATTGTCTGCCAGGTGGGTTCCTCGGCTCCTCAGCCAGGAACAAAAAAATTTGACGAAAATACATTGGACACCTCTGGAACATCCTCCTTACAGTCCAGATTTGTCACCCTGTGACTACCATTTGTTTGGGCCACTGAAAGAAGACCTGGGAGGAAGACGGTTTTTGGTGACAATGCAGCGGTAGAGGAGTTCGTGCGCAACTGGCTGACTGCACGTCATCCCTCATTCTTCAAGGACAGCATCAAAAAGTTGCCAACTCGATGGCAAAAGTGTGTTGGAAATCCAGGAGACTATGTAGAAAAATGAGGTGGTGGTTTTGTATTTTTTTGTTAGTTGAATAAAATTGTAAACAATAATTCCGGTTTATATTTGATTCAACGGGACGTGCCCCAATTCATGTTAATAAGATTACTGTATTTACCATAGTTCAGAATATAATTTGATTAAAAAGAGGTGCAGCCCCTCTTCACTGATGATTTCCTAGAGTTATAGAAGGATTAAGATGGAATAATTACTTATTTTAGGAATTCTCACTATGAGGTATATTCATTAAGGTAGAATATGTTTATCACTCACCTCATATTGTTCTTTTTTTTTTTTTTTTTTTTTTTTGAAGATAAGTTGACAACACTACTATTAATCACATTTTCACTTTCAAGATTTTTGTTCTTGGATGATTTATGGTTGTTTCCTAGTTTCTTCTTATTTCCAATTGCTTTAATTTTCAAATTTTCGATTTTCTTCCCATGTTTAGTAACTTTTTGTTTGATGATGTAATTAAGCCTACTGAAGAACTTTTCTTCTAAATTTTCCCAACAAAATTCGCCAATGTACTTAGAAATTTTCAAATGTAAAAAGTATAATTGAGTGTCAAAATTGCTTATTTTTTCGTAATGTTTGTTCTTCTCCATTTTCAAAACTTTATTTTCCAAAACGGTTTGTTGTAGGCTGCCATTGTCTTTGATTATTCCTCTTACGAAATTTGGTACAATTTCCAATTTAAGGCATTCATTAATGAATTTGATATCCACCATGCATTTCCTTCTGTCTTCCCTTAATTTATAGAATTTTTTAATATCTTTTTTGAGGCCAAATAAATGTTCGTTATATTTTGAATCTGAGGTTATGTCCGCCATATTGGATTTTCGTGTTTCCTATTTAGACTTGATATGTCTTATAATTACTTATTTTAGGAATTCTCACTATGAGGTATATTCATTAAGGTAGAATATGTTCAACAATATGAGGTGAGTGATAAACATATTCTACCTTAATGGAATAATTGTTTTATTCTCATAACTATTCAAAAATCGCCCCATTTATATTAATTTAATATACAATCAATTTTAATGGATTTATTATTTTAATCATTCCTATATGCTGAGAAGGCATGTAGTACTGTTGATAGCGATTTGTTCTTCGGATGGGGACATTAAGCTTGATGACCCTTGGTGTTCTTCAACAGGAGCAGATACATGCCAGCACCAGGTTTCTTCTGGAGTTTATAGCACCTTCTCTCTTCTGCCCATCATCATCCCCCATACAACACACTTTACACTACACAAACACATAAACATATGTTTTTATTATAAATTTAACACTTCTCACTGAAGGACAAATTATATTTGAAGAGAAAAATATACCCCAGTCTAAGCGTATATATTTCTCTTCAAATATAACATAAACATATACTCACCCTACATTCCACTCTGTACACAATACAAGAATACATAATTTACATCAAGTGGTCTGCTGAAGTGGTGCATAAGTTTAAAATAGACCACCACATTAATGCACTCTATCTGCCCAGCATGTAATCCGAAGTACGTAAAGTGCAGTGGGCGGCATTAGAAAAACACTTATAATACACTTCACTTTATAAAAATATGTATTTTTACCTGACTCGTTTCGAAGGCCATCACTTCATTATTAGTTAAACTCTGACTGTTTGAAATTGAGTCATTAACACAACCATTTCTCCTGCCACTTCATGCAGGTTGAATTAACTTCAAGATCAAATCTTGCTCCCTGGAAACTTCAAAATTTATGGACTTGTATTTGTTCTTCTGAATGTATATCTTTCACCGAACTGTTAATTCCATAGATTTTTCTAAATGTTTTAATAGTTAATCTGTTAAGTCATTAGTTTAAACTACTAAATTTTAGAAAATTCATGTATTTTTTTCTGATTGTATATCTTTTCCGAAATTGTTAATTCCATAGCTTTTTCTAAATATTTTAATAATTTTAATATATATTTGAAGAGAAAAAAAACATTTTCTCTTCAAATATAATTTATCCTTCAGTGAGAAGTGTTAAATTAATAATACAAACATATTCTTGTATCTTGTAAGCCCATGTTTCCCTTAACAGAGTTTTAGGCACTCTCCCCCTACAGGGAAGAATTTGAACCATACTAATTTATTTAGTTACACTTGTTTTCGTACAGATGTCATTTGAGTGGTCCGTGGTCAGCGTTCTGCCTCATACTGACATCTAGGAAACCAAGGTAGTACTAGGATGGGAAAATTCGGTAAATTTTGCTTAGAGGCCTTTTCATTCAGGCTTAAGGATCTTTTACGAGCCTGAAAATCTTTAGACTCGGGACCCGCGGCTTAAAGTCCCTCCCGGAGGACTTGCTCCTTGGATTTTTCCATCCTAAAAAAATCCATCGACTCCGGCTGGGTTTGAACCTGCGACCCTCGGGACCAGAGGCAAGGAGCATAACCACTAGTCCACCGCGGCCGACTAGTACAAACATCAATTTTAATATAGTTCAAACTGTTAAACATTTAGAAAAACCTATGGAATTAACAGTCTGGGAAAATATATAAATTCAGAAGAATAGGTACAAATCCATGAATTTTAAAGTTCCTGGCGAGCATTATTTGATCTCTGCCACTACACCAGATGACATGAGGAATGCTAGTGTTAACAACCCAGTTTCAAATGTTTGGAGTTGTTTAGCTGTTGGTGAAAACGATGGCCTTCGGAATTAGTTGGGAAATACATATTTTTATAAGGTGAGGTAACATATTTCCAATTCAATTATATCATGTTGACTATTTAACTCATGCCCCAAATGGGAGTCAATGACCAATCACGTTTCAATGATTTCTGTTTTACAACCAATCAGAGTCGTGTTTCACGAAATATTTATCAGTGTTAGGATTATCATATATTAAACAAAGCTCCTCCTTTTTAATATTCTGAACAGGTCTGACCGTTATTTTGCAGTGACTGAGCCTATAACAAATACGGCTACCAGATTGTATATAATAGTGCTTACATGTCAACATTTGTAGCAATTGATTATACCACCAAAAAAAGAAACCACTGTTTGCACTTTCTTAAATGTATTTTTTCCCAGGTAATAATCGAGAAAAATATAATTGTCATATTTACATCATACGACATCAAAAATGAATTAATATACAGATTGATGTGTTTCATTTTTTCTCCACTAGAGAGCATTCTTACAATATTGCGTTCCTTTGGCAATAAATAGTATGATCTGGTTGCAGTGATAAACAAAAGAAGCAGTAGAAGCGTACCTATCGTTTCTCATTTGTTTTCAAACATCGCCGTTTACATTAAATATATAAATATTTTAAAATAACTATAGTTAAATAATGATTTGTGAGTAAACAGCTTAATTTTATTCGTTAAATAGTCCTAACAAATGCCACTCTTGATTTCCAAATTCTCTAGATAAATTCACTCCTCACTTCGTGAGTCGTGAATTTATCGATAATTTGGAAATCACTCGTGGCATTACTTATGATAATTTGCCTCATAGCATTAAATTTTTTTAATTTGTTCATTGTTGATGTTTTTATTATTAATTTAACACTTCTCACTGAAGAATAAATTATATTTGAAGAGAAAAATTTGGTTTCGAGTCTCGGTCTGGGCAAAAATTTTTCTCTTCAAATATAATTTGTTCATTGTGTTTGTTTTTCATTTTTATTCTGAATATTAGTATTCAGTTAATTAAAGAGTGTTTCTATTATCGATAAATATAATGTAAAGGTAATGGCTATTTTTACAATTCATGGCAAGATGTTACCATGTATAATTACAAATTCTGGCAAGCTGATGCTCCCCCATTGACAGTCTTAAGTATGAATAGCAACATTGTACCTCTCCACCAGATTCCAGTTGCAGCTGCCAGAAGTTCAAATATTCATTAATTTCACTGAAGAGTATAATATTAGAACTATTTTCCAATAAAGGTATGAAGTAGATAATAACCAAAGATTTTGGGCTGATTGCAAGAACTATAATGCCATTTCCTCTACAGCAGCAGAAACAATAATGAAAATGTAGTTTCTATTGGATGAATCAAAGGATAACACATAAAAGAAAGTTAAAATAGTTTTTATGGAAATGTCAAAAATCTCTTCTTTCACTGTGTCTTCTGTAGTAGTGATTTATCTTTTTTACAAGTAAAAAAAAAATAATATCAATAATAAATGTTAAATTCTTTCATTGTTATTATTCAGGCTATAAAAGAAGTCCTCAGTGCTCTGACTCCAGATGATGTAAATATTATGGTGTCTTGTAAGGACCCGAAAAAAGAACTTGATAAAATTGAACCTTGGTTTCAAACTGAGTATGCTGTTAGTGGTAAGTAATTAAAAACAAAAAAATATTAATTAAATTGATTAATTATTATAATGATGAAATTAATTGATTAAAAATGTATAATAGAAAAATTTGTATTTAGATTGGAGTGCTTAGGAAGCTCAGACAGTAGAGCATTATCATTAAAAGTTATGTAGATAGGAAATAACACTATGAGCAAGGAATTATGAAGTATGAGGTGAGTGAAATATTAAAAAAATAAACAACATTATCATTAAAGTTAAAGGTCCTGAGTTCAATCCCCAGTCCAAGCGTATGTTTTTCTCTTCAAATATAAAAATGTGTTTATATATTAAATCAAACTATCAAAGTTTTAAAATTCATCGGAGAACATATTGTTTAAACAACTCACCTCATAGGATTCATGCTTCCATGATATAACTCCGACTGAGTTATGGCTGACGATGAACATGATTATGTTTGAAATCGCGATATCATGGAAGCATGAATCCTATGAGGTGAGTTGTTTAAACAATATGTTCTCCGATGAATTTTAATGATTATACCTCATAATGTTTACTTCCCAACATTAATTAAATATATCAAAGTTTTGTTTTATTTAACTTTCACAGGGAAAAAACACTATGAGGTTTAATTTAAGAATTAAATTAATATTTTTAATACCTCACCTCGTATCCTTTATTCTTCTAGACTGCAGTTTCAGAGCTATATCTCCATCATCAGTAGCCTCTCATCGACCGGTGTTATGTCGTTTCTTGGCGGTTTTTTCTTAACATAACGACGTAACACAGGTTGAAGAGAGGCTACTGATGATGGAGATATAGCTCTGAAACTGCTGTCTAGAAGAATAAAGGATATGAGGTGAGGTATTAAAAAATATTAATTTAATTCTTAAAGTTCGTCATCATTATCATCAGTATCAAGGATTAGACCTGCTGGTCTGTTCCGATCTCATGTTAGAATTGGTCTATCCATCTTTTACTGGGTCTTCCAGCATTTTTTGTTTAATAAATAAAGAATATTGATTTTCATCAAGTAACATCATTCATTTTATTATTTTATAAATTATTTCACAAAGATTTTATTTCCTTCTTTAAAGAATGAACCATTTGCATAGCAAATATAATTACAATAATGGTGAACTTTATTACTGTATAGTGTTAAGTTCACAATTTTATTCTTCACTATCCCCAATGTCCTCCGTTAGAGTATCAAGCTTCTAGACAGCACTCTCCATCTGTCTTCATCCTTTTGCTCTTCCACCCCAATCCACTTTATTATTTTATTTCTCTTCTTTTTTATAACTATCCTCCTCTCTTTTTCTGTACCCCTTGGTCTTTCTATTTCTATATGAATAGTCTTTTATTTTCATATTTTTAACACATCACTATTTTATGATTCCTTTGAGTTAAACTTTTTAGTCTCAAGGCTAGGAAGTGGGTCATTGTGTACAATTTCTAATTACTGAATTAAAGTGCAAAACTCCACCCCACCACATATGTGAAAAGGCATGTGTTACTCTTGATAGCAATTTGCCCATCAAATGGGAATAACTAGTGTCTTACTGGATTTGTTAATTGCTAAAAGTGTACAAATGTTGTTAGGGCATGAATAATAGAAGGTCAAGCATAAAGAATAGGACTGTGTAATAAATAAGTTTGGTCTGCCATTATCCATCCATCCATAGTAATTCTGCCCGATGGCAGGTCTTTCACTGCAATCATAGCATTTTCATGCTATGCTTTGCAGCTTTACTAGGGAATTATAGGTGTGGTAGCTTCCCATTACTTTCCACACCGGTGAAGGATGCTGATGTTAATGATAAGGATGAATGATAATGGCTGGATGATTTTTCGGGACCTATGGGTCTTAAGCTTCCTGACATTTGCCTTACAGGTGAGGAAAAACTCCGAAAAAAACTCACCCAGGAGCCTGTCCCGACTGGGAATTGAACCCGGGCCTGCTGTGTGACAAGGCAGCACGCTATCTCAAGACCAGAGCGGTGGACTCTGCCATCATCTTACCTCATATTTTGTTCTTTTTTATTAAGTACAACCTCATAATGTTACTTCCTATCGTATTTTCATAATAAGACTGTGGGCTATTTAGAGAAAGATAAAAGTGGTGTAAACCAGTGTAACAATTATCGTTATCTTCTTCAGAAATTTTAGACATACTGCTAAGTATGTAGCATCATTGACCACTAGATTGAGTTTGGCTATAAGATAATATTCTACAAAAACAAGTGTCAGATAAATTGTTGTTACATCCTTATTTGAGAGTGATCTATAATTATTTGGAAAGTCTCTGAAAAGTTTAAGGGAATATATTTGAAAAAAAAAATGATGTTGAAACAATCACGATGAAATAAATTTCCTATTTTCTTCTATGGAATGTTTCTGCATATGAAGGTCATTTGTAATTTTCCGTATACTTAAAGATATGAAATACAGAAATAGTTTCAAGGAAGAAGTGATTAAACTCTGTAGATTAAAAAATAAGATTCAGATAAATTGCATACCTTTATTAAAAAATGCTATATGAGATAATCAAATAGATATGGTTTTTGAATATGACTTATTGTTTATTAATTCAAAATTTTTCTTTTTTTTTTAATTTTTCTTTTCAAAAAATAAATTTATCCAGAACTAGAACAGATATAACATCAAAGAATGACCTATTGTATTTTGAAATTCATTTTCTTTTGAATTTTTTTTATATGTAGTAACATTTGCATACCATCACCTCATTTAACCCATTGTCATTAATATTTCCTCCATTGTTGCACCCATATTTACCATTTAATTTTAAGAAAATTAGCATAACCGAAAAAGATGGCTTATAACTCGCGATCTATCGAGAGAAATCGAGTATGTTGTACACAATTTAATAGATCATTCTCTCAGCTTTCCAACGGTATATAACATGTCATGCCATCTATTGACAAAACTAAAGAAACACTAAGAAGAAGCTACAGCTGCTCAACTGGCTCACAGCTGTCTGTGTAAGAATGGGCTTCACTTGATCAGCCGTCTGGGAGCTGTCTGTGTAAGCCAATGGGTTAATGTCATGTAAACACTATTCAGAACCATGTTTAATGATTTTTGTATGCTATTTAATTAAAATGTGAATAATAATTATTTTTAAACTGTAAGTAGTTGGTTTTAAAGAAGTGTATTATTACATATTATATTTTTTGTTGCAGATATTCCGAACGATTGGCGTGAAACTTGGCGAAATGCTAAGCCAGATGAAAGTTTCAAAATGCCTGAGCCTAATATTTTCTTAACATCCAATTTTGATATCTTGCCAATAACAGAAGCAGACAAAAATGTACAATATCCAGTGAAAATACACTATAATGAACTGTGTGAAGTGTGGTACCGCCGTGATGTGATATTCAAATTGCCAGTAGCATACATGAACTTCTATTTAATATCACCACTCTCCCTGTCAACATCCAAAGAGTATTTATTTTTCATATCTTTAATTCCTCCTGATTGGATCAAATTTATGCATGGTGTACATAAATATGTTTCAAGGTTTTGTGATAGGTATATGGGTAGCTTGTGACAATATTTTTTTCATAAAACCATTTCCAGAAACACTTGGTTTAAGTGTTAGAATCTTTGAAGTGTGGATAAGTACATAGGCAGTACAGATCATAAAGGATCTTACGGTAGCTAAATGCCTCGTCATCTAATTAGTGACGCGCATGAATGGTTTAACGAGATTCCCTCTGTCCCTATCTACTACAAAATGGAAATATGGCTATTAACCAGATAAATATTTAAAAAACAAGAGCAATTAAAATTAATATTGAAGACACTCAAATTGACAGCCACTATCAGTGATAATTTTTCTGCAACAATGATTATCTGATATAGATTTTTGGAAATATTTCCTGCATATCCTCAAAAAATATCAGCTGCTTCTTGAATATATGCCACAAAATCTTATGGAATCTCATACCAGGCTTTTCATGAGGAATGCTAACATGTAACAATTGATGCAGTAAACAACTGTATGTATAAACTTAGTAGGAAGTAACACTATATAGAGGTTACCCATATATATATATATATATATATATATATTTAAATGGTTCATTTCTGAATGTAAAAAAAAAGCTTGGATTTAAAAACTTTTCAATAGATAGTTCATACCAATTGGTAGAAAGATTAGGAAAAATACACTTAGACCTTACAAAGTAGTTTACTCTAATGGAGATTCACTATTTTCAAGCATTCCTAGAGAAAAGACTATAGAAATTTTAGATAAATGGCTGAACAAAAACAGGATAGACAAAGAAAGTATAAAAAAATAGAATATAAAATCTTAAACAATAATAAGTTTAAAATGACTCATTAATTTATTAATAATAAGTTTAGTCTGTTTAATTCTTATCTCATATCATTGTTTCTGTTAGACATATGTTTCAAAACATATTTGTCTCATCTTCAGTTGTTACAGACTGATTTTCCCAAGTTGTTGGCCCTAGATCTCGACTTTTACTCCCTCTTTCTGTTGTCCAAAGTACTTGCTAATTAAATTCCTCTCCCCGGGAATTTCAAATTTTTAATTTTTTTGAAATTCCTGGGGAGAGGAACCTAATTAGCAAGTACTTTCAAATTTTAAAATTCCCAGGGAGAGGAATCTAAATAACATATACTTTGGACTACAGAAAGAGGGAGCAGAAGTTGAGATCCAGGGCCAACAACTAGGGAAAACTCAGTCAGTAACTACTGAAGATGAGACAAACATGTCTTGAAACATATATCTAACAGAAACAATAATATGAAGTAAGAATTATACAGACAAACTTATTAAGTAAAACCTCATAATGTTACTTCCTATCGTATTTTCAAACTTTAACCCGATTGTGCATTGAACAAATATTTTTCACTTATAATATAAAATTCTTCAAATTTTAGGTCTTTCAATGGGAAACCTCCGTTCCCATTTTTAGTCAATCTATTTATGGGAAATTTAGAACAAAAGATAATTAGTAGACACCCTTTATTTTATTTTTTTTTACTTTGGTACAGATATGCTCTTGATACAATTGCTGTTGTGAATCACAAATGTGTAGATATTGTTTTAAAATTGTTGAACATTCAGAGTAAACTACAAGGCGTGTTTTTAAAGTAAGTTCCGAAATTGTGTAGTAATTAAACGGAAAGATATATACAAACCATTTTTGTTGCATTGTATTCCCCACACTTCAATTACTTTCCCACATAATCTCCACCATTATTGAGGCATTTATCGAGTCTGGGCACAAGTATTTCTATCTCCTCATTGTAGAATCCTCCTGCCTGCGATGCGAACCACTTTTGCACTGCTGTTTTCACTTCATCATTGCCATCAAAACTTTGGTTACTGAGGAATGTCTTGAGGTGCAGGAAGAGATGAAAGCCACTCGGAACCAAATCCGGGCTGTAGAGGGGATGATCAATTTGTTCCCAGCCAAATTTCGAGATGAGATTTTGGATGTCACGAGCTGTGTGTGGCGAGCGTTGTCATAAAACAATACAACTCCGTCGGTCAGCATCCCATGTCTCTTGTTCTAAATTGCGCGACAGAGCTTCTTCAAGGTCTGACAATAGGTTTCTCTATTAATGGTTTCACCCCAAGGCAAGAATTTGATGAATAGGACTCCTTTTCTATCCCAAAAAACAGTGAACATGATCTTCCATTTGGTTTGTTTGAATTTCTTTTCCTTGGCGATGCAGTGTGCCTTCATTCCATGGACTGCTGCTTCGATTCAGGTGTCATGTGAGACACCCAAGTCTCGTCACTTGTCATGATATGGTGAAGAAACACATTGCCTTGTCACTATAACATGTGAGAAAGCTCAATGCACTGGAAGATCGTTTGATTTTGTGTTCCTCGGTGAGCATCTTGGATACACATTGTGTGCACAATTTTTTATATCGTAATCGATCTGTCAGAATTTTGTAGAGAACACTCCGTGACAATTGTGGAAAATTCAAGGAAAGTGAAGAAATTGTGAACCTCCTGTACTCACAAATTGTCATTGATCAAAGATGGCCAACCGGTACACTGTTTGTCATGCACAGAGACATGGCTCTTGTACTTCCTAATCCATGTCCTGACAATTACATCACTAATGGCATCTTCACCATACACCTCACAAAGTTGACGATGAATGTCAGCTGGTTTGATGTTTCTCGCATTCCAGAAACAGATAACAGACCGTACCTCACAGTCGGCGGGGTGCTCGATCACTTTTAACATTTCAAGTGATCACAACTAGCTGCACACACTGACTGAAGCTCTGAAACTGCATGCCCAGCTTGCCTGAGGACTGAAGAAGAAAATATGCATGCACAAAATTATGAAGATCTCTGGGCCATCCTATAAAATGCTGGAGGGAAAATTTTCTATAGGATCGTAATAGGCCTTGGCCTAATACTTAGAAGGAAGAAGAAAAGAAAGAAAATTATGATTGCAGCGATGCAACGGCTATAATTGAAAACTGAACTTACTTTAAAAACATGCCTCATATAATCATTCTTTGGTGCTAATCTGATATTAAATTTTTTTTAAATCTTTTGGAATTTATTGTGTGCCCATAAGTGATATGTGAATTTCCTGTATTTCACTTTCTTTGATTTTTCTAATTGAAGAGTACTTTCATTCCTTAATTTTTGTTTTTTGTACTTATCAATTTTTTATGTATCATTTTCTCCTCAAAACCATTTTCTTTTGCCACTTCAATTGTGTATTTTTTCCTCTAACTCATAATTTTCTCTGTTCAAAGGTATATTTACTAATCTATGTGCTATTGAAGACTGCCATGTTGTGTGAAATATGATTGAATCCAATTCATTTAATGTAGTTATCTGTGTGTAAATCTTTTCTATGAATGCCAAATTCTATTTTCCTTCTTTTTTTTTCCTATGCAATTTCAGATCTAAAAGTGGTAATTGTTTATTCTCTTCTGTTTCTAACGAGAATTTGATTTTCTTCTGTATATTCAGGAATTTTAAGGCATCTTCTGTGTGTTTTTCTTTAATTCTAGCGATAACATTGCCCACATATATGCACCAAAATTTGAACATATGATAATGTGCTTTTGTTATTTTGCATTTTGAATCTAGCAATCTTTACTGTTATACAACTTTGCATTCATAAAATTAAATAAAAAACTGTATATTTATTTTATTATATGCAATGCTATATTTTTATGTTTGTTTCAGTGCAACTGCAATGGGTTTATATGTGCAAATTCTGAGACAGATGCTTATTGAAGAACTGTATCCAGCCATTGTTGCAGATCTGAATTGCTCTATAACAGCAAGTGATAAGGGAATTGTGTTGAAATTCTATGGATATAATGAAAAATTAGATGTAAGTTTTCTTCTTCTTCTTCTTCTTCTTCTTCTTCTTCTTCTTCCTTCCAAGTATTAGGCCAAGGCCTGTTACGATCCTATAGTTAAATTTTCCCTCCAGCGTAAATAGTTTGATCCTTCCGGAAAATTCTCATATAAGATTTGAAAGCATAATAATAGTCCCTTCGATTGGTTGCTGGCCAAAAAGAAGGCAAGACCAGTGATGGGGCTGCCATCTTATAGCCTCTGGTCAGGCTTTTCTGGAGAAGAAAAGAAAATAAAGGAAAGAAGAAATGGAAGAAAGGAAAGACACCCTAGTCCTCGGATGCCCTAATAGCGTCGGGGTCGAAAAAACAAGAGTTAACCAAGGGAGGTTAGATAGTAAAGTTAAAAGAGTGCAAAACACAAGTAAGTGGAAGAAATGTTTTGCTCAGCTTGGGCACCTTGTGGTCGCCATCCACATATCCTCTAGATGAGGACCCCTGAGGGTATCTAAATTTCCTATTTAGAGATTAGTATCAAAGTATTTTATTTATATTAATTTTATTATTTTTAATTATATAAATGATGATAAAAAATATCTGACCTATAGGCTTTTTACATCTAGAAAATAGTATAGCTCTTATGGAGCAACCCTTGCTAGTGGACATGTCCTTTTTATGGGAATTTGATTTATTAGTTAATTAATTTGAAATAATTATTACTTTCACCTACTATTTTGCTAAGAAAGTGGATGCCTGATTTATGAAAAAAAGTACCATCACCCAATCATTTCATAAAGTTAAGGGGATGAACTCCATTACCAGAACAGTGGGTATGCCACTGAACCACACCCTTTTCACAAAAGATGTTTTATTATGTACAGCTTTGGTCAAAGAAGAATAAGCAAGTAATATATAATGTGTAGTTTATTCAGTGAGTCCAGTTCATGAAAATGGAAACTCTAGTGAAATGAAAGCAAGGAGAAGTTATTATGAGAAAAGAACACCAATGGTAGCAAGAGTATATGATTATATTGCAAGAAAGAATTCAGGTGAAAGTGTGAATAAGTTCGTTTCAGAATTATATTTGAAGAGAAAAATTTTTCGCCCAGACCGAGACTCAAACCCGGGACCCTTGGCTTTCCGGGCCAAGTGCTCTACCAACTGAGCTACCGAGGTGAGTTGCGATCTAGACGCAAATTTTTCTCTTATATACGTTGTAATTCCCTCGTGCCAAATGCGACTGTGTTTGAAACTGCGGTATCATGAAAGCATGAATCCTATGAGGTGAGTTGTTTAAACAAAATGTTCTCCGATGAATTTTAATGCATAACTAATTTTTTTTAAATCGACCTCTAAATCTTAAATGCAGATTGAACTATTATGGGAAATAATTCCCAATAAAAAAGTCTTCTTAATAAAGAAGCCGCCATTTGCAAAAATCGTAGCAACAGCTCGTAGCATTTGGGGTTAGGGAATTAACTATGTGTAAGAGAAAAATACGCGTTTAGATTGGAAGCCTAGGTGGCTCAGATGGAAGAGCATTGACATAGAAAGTCAAAGGTCCTGGGTTCAAACCCCAGTCTAGGTGTATATTTTTCTTTTCAAATATAATTTGTCCATCATTAAGATGTTTAAATACGAATAATATTAACATTGAAAGAATCACTATGAGGTTTAATTAAAAATTTAAAATAAAATTCTTTACACCACACACCCACATCCTGTCTTCTATTTAGACCGATTTCACAACCTTAGTGGTTACATATTCAATAGTTACACAACTGTTGTTCTGTCATGAAGATGTAACCACTAAAGTTATGAAACTAGTCTAAATATAAGATATGAGGTGAGGTATAAAGAATTTTTATTTTAAGTTTTAAAAAAGTTATGCAGATTTTTCCATGACAACCCTCTACAGCACTAAATAGATTTTGTTTATGAGAAGAAAAGAAAACAAGAGTGGGAAAATTATTTATCTAGGCATCATAGGTACCTATCTTAAATATGCAAGTTCTGAAATGAAGGGAGATAATTGTGTATATTGACAAATATCGAAAGAAAAAATAAAAATAATGGCATTTTGGGGAAACAATCATATAAGATCAAAAATCGTAATAGACAACAAACCTCTGGAACAAGTAACAAATTTTAATTATTTGGGTTGTAATTTTACTATAAACACAAAAACTGAAAGAGACATACATATGAAACTGTCGAAATTTCAAATGATATGCGGAACTATACATAAAACATTAAAGAATAAAACAAGAAGAGATACTAGATTGAAGTTTTATAAAACATTGGCAGTTCCTGCATTACTTTATGGGAGTGAAACTTGGGTAATGACCAAATAACTGCAAAGTAGAATACAAAGCGCAGAAATGAACTTCCTTAGAAGAACAAAAGGCTGCACAAGATTGGATCGGATAAGGAATGAAGATATAAGAACAGAGTTAAATATATATATCCATTGGATGAGAAATTCAGAGAATATAGAGAGAAATGGTTTACACACGTGGAAAGAATGAATGTATCAAGATTACCAAGAGCAGCATTCAACTACAAGCCAAGAGGTTCAAGGAATGTTGGAAGGCCTGTGAAAAGATGGACAGAACAACTGTGAGGCGGAACAGGCAATTTGCCTAGCCCGTGAAGTGAAGAAGAAGAAGAAGAAGACAAATCTTGGGTAAATGAAGGTCTTATACCAGGGAAAGAGTGGCAAGATAAGACTATAAAAATTGCAAGAGATGCATACTAAACTGACCTATTATGTGGATTGAAATCGACTGGTTGCAGCCCACAGTCTACAATTATTCATGACAGTGGAGAAGATAGTTTTGTGCCTGTGGAAAAATTAGTGTTTCAGTATAAAAGAAACACAATGGCTGCCTGTGATGAAATGTTAGTAGTGCACTTCCAAGAACAATTACTAAAGAACATTCCATCATACTCAATCATTGTTTTGTTCAATGCATCATACCATTCTCGGAAATGATTGATAACTGTAAATGTTTTTTTATTTATATCTATTTTATTATTCAATGCCCCAGGTTGTCATTCTGACATTTCTGGTGTTCTCTCCTGGCATTAGCTTAATTGTAATCCACTTCTGAAGTTGGGGCACTTAGAGGGCGGCATTATGTTACCCCAATGATATGATGGATGGTAAATGATAATGAAGTGCCAGGATAGTTCTTAATCTAAACTTGACCTAAATTCCAGACCATGGGCAACCACATAAATGATTCCCTTTAAGGAAAAATTCCTATGGTTTGACTGGGAATTGAACCCAGGACCTCATGAACAGTAGTCGGAAATGCTCACCACTAGCCCATGAGGCTGGTCTCAACTAGAAATGTCAAATATCTTGAAAATGATCTCACAAAAGGAGATTGAAATGTAGACAAATTATTTAATAAATTGAATATTTGACTGAGATAATGGATAATTTTTGTTATTATTATTAACTATTCTCAGGGAATAATATAAATACATATTCAGTATATTCTCGGAAAACAAAAAAAAAATGCCAACAACAAATTGGCAAAAAAGAAACTACTTTAGGGAGTGTCTTAGAAATCATATTGTTCATTTCAAAATAATGTATGATGAAGAAGGACCTCCTGGATACAATATGTACTGAGAAGTACAAGTATGACAAATACAGGATAAAAAATATGGCAATGGCTGCTCGTCATAAAAAATGCCAACAACAAATTGGCAAAAAAGAAACTACTTTAGGGAGTGTCTTAGAAATCATATTGTTCATTTCAAAATAATGTATGATGAAGAAGGACCTCCTGGATACAATATGTACTGAGAAGTACAAGTATGACAAATACAGGATAAAAAATATGGCAATGGCTGCTCGTCATATTGCTTAGATTGCTGCCATATCATTTTGAGCTGAAACCCATTGAACTCATGTGGGCTCAAATCAAACATCAGGTAGTGGTTACCAGTACAAAGTTCCAAGTTCCAGACATGTTCCAATTGATTGAGGAAGGGTTTGACATTGTGTCTGTGAAAAATTGCCGGAAGTATGTATCTCATGTGAAAACTGTGGAAAGTAATATGTGGAGACTTGACAAGTGGCAAGACAACAATGATCCTGTCGTTATTCCAATCGGGGAATATTTTCCATGGATATTGAATCTAATAAGGCTGCAGGAACTGTACATTCCATAACTGTTATGGAATGATGACACCATTTATACCAAATGATAAGTAAGTCACTCATTATAAAATTGAATTAATAGTGAGTGTAGAACATATTTTTAACAACTCACCTCATACAATTTCAAATTTCTTTGATACTGACGGTTTCAGACAACATCTAGTTCCCCTTGTTGGCTTCCACTGATGAAATTCTCTGGTTGTTGACTTCTCTATGGACATCATCTCTCGTGCTGCCATCTTTGGTTGGGATTATAAATTTTGAAATTAAATTTTTATCCACCGGAATATCGAAGTTCATAGATTGATATTAAATTAATGTTGGGAAGTAAACATTATGAGGTATAATCACCATGCTATTATTTATCTAAATGGCTGGTACAAAAATTTAATGAGCTTCCCAAATTTGACACTAAAAGTATTCAGAACTCTTTGGAATTGGTTGACAAATTGAAAAATATGAGTCTAGGACATGATGACAGATTGGTTTCATTTGATGTAATTTCATTGTTTCCAAGTATACCAGTTGAAAAAATGCTAAATTTTTTGAGGAAATGGTTAAGTTCTCTAAATATTAAAAATGAAATAATAGAGGAATATATAATTCTTACTAAGCTATGTGCCAGTAATTCTTATTTTACCTATAATGGAAAATTTTACCAACAGGTTTCGGGTTTGTCAATGGGCAATCCGCTCTCACCATTTTTAGCTGATTTGTTCATGAGTTACTTGGAGTGTCAAATCACTAAAGCATACCCATGGATGTTTAAGACTTGGTTCAGATATGTGGATGATATTTTTGCAATAATAAATTCTAAAGATATTGAAGATGCTCTTAAATTATTGAACCTTCAGGATGAATCAGTAAAGTTTACCGTTGAATTAGAAAAAGAAAAGAAAATTCCTTTTTTGGATTTATGTATAATTAGGAATGATCAAACACTGAAAATTGAATTTGATATATTTAGAAAAGGAACTCATACAGATAATTACATTAAATCATCAGGCTTCAATCACATTGCTCATAAGCATGCAATATTCAATAGCTTAATTTACAGATTGACAAATGTACCATTAAACGAAGAAAATTTCAACAAAGAGTTTAAACATATCTTAAACACTGCTAGATTAAATGGTTTTGATAAAGAATTAATTATAAATAAGTTGAAGAAATTCAAACACAAAAAAAAGACTTAATGAATATACTACTCTACAAAATTGCAAAGAAAAGAAAAAATACAAGAAAATTACTTACCATCCTGAAATGCATAGGAAATTTCAAAAAATTTTTGACAAATACAACATTTCTTTGGCACCAATAAATAAATTTAGTCTGGGTAATCTTCTAAGTACCAATAAAAAAGTCAATGTTCCAGACAGTAAGAAATCTGGAATTTATCAAATAAATTGTGAAGATTGCAATAAAGTTTATATAGGAAAAACAAAAAGGAATTTGGAAATTCGGACAAAAGAACATTTCAGAAATATTAAAAATTGTGAAATTGAAAAATCTGCAATTGCTGCACATAGTTTATTAGAACATCATAAAATTGGAAGAGAAGCTAAACTTTTAAAACAAGTAGAGAAACCTTTGGAATTGACAGTTTGGGAAAAAATATACATTCAGAAAAACAAAAATAGATCAATGAATTTTGATATCCCTAACGAAATTACATTGATTTCGAAGTTCATAAATTCAACCATAGATGGCAGCACTGAAGATGGCGACAATAGAATAGTTGACGGCCGAAGAATTTCGTCAGTCGGAGTTATGGCTGATGATGAACATGACTATGTTTGAAATCGCGATATCATGGAAGCATGAATCCTATGAGGTGAGTTGTTTAAACAATATGTTCTCCGATGAATTCATAGATTGATATTTATTCTTCTGAATGAATATCTTCTCCCAAACTGTCAATTCCAACGTTTATCTAATTGTTTCAAAAGTTATGCCTCTTTTCCAATTTTATGATATTCTAGAATACTATGTGCAGCAATTGCTGATTTTTCAATTTCACAGTTTTTAATATTTCTAAAATGTTCTTTAGTACGTGTTTCCAAATTCCTTTTTGTTTTTCCTATATGTACTTTGCTACAATCATTACAATTCTTCTTCTTCTTCTTCCTTCCAAGTATTAGGCCAAGGCCTGTTACGATCCTATAGAAAATTTTCCCTCCAGCGTTTCATAGGACGGCCCAGTGATCTTCGTCCTCTTGGTATATAATTATAAACAGCTTTGGGGATCCGATTTGAACTCATTCTTTCAAGATGGTGTTTCCAATTTAGTTGGTACTGTTTAATATATTCCAAAATTGGCGTAGCCTTCAATTCTTTTAAGATGTTGGTGTTCCTTTTCCGATCCCATCAGGTGTAACCCGCTGTTCTGCGCATGAATCTCATTTCACAAGCTGTTATTCTGCTTTCATGTTGTCTTTTTAGTGTCCATGCTTCACTACCATAGATCAACACTGCTCTAGCCAAAGTGTTATATAAATGTAATCTGGTGTTTTTTTGTACAAGGGATGGTTTCATAACTTGATTAATAATTCCTAAACTTTTATTATAACTAGTAATTTTTTCAGGGATATCTTTTTCATCCCAGATAGAAAGATAATATCCAAGGTATTTAAATTGATTAGATCTCTCTAAAATTTTATTCTGGAGACAGATTTTACTTTGTATGGGGTCCTTCCCATGAAATGCCATAATTTTAGTTTTGTTAATTGATATTTCCATATTAAATTTGGCACCTATTTTTTGTAAATTATAAATTGATCGTTGCAAATCATTTTCGGAAAGTGACAGAAGAGCTAAATCGTCTGCAAAAAGAATAGCATCGAGTTTGAGGTTCCTATTGATGGGTATATATCCTTGTTGTGTTTTCCTCCATTCGTTTATTAATTTATTCATATATGGAAGGATCATTACAATTTATTTGATAAATTCCAGATTTCTTACTGTCTGGGACATTGATTTTTTTATTGGTACTTAGAAGTTTTTCCAGACTAAATTTATTTATTGGTGCCAAAGTAATGTGTTTGTCAAATATTTTTTTTTAAATTTCCTATGTACTTCCTTATGTTCTCCACTCACTATTAATGATATAACCTCATAAATGTTTACTTCCCAACATTAATTTAAATATAAAATTGAATGTATTTTATATTATATTTGAAGAGAAAAATTTTCGCCTAGACCGGGACTCGAACCCGGGACCCTTGGCTTTCCGGGCCATTTTATATTACCCAGTTTTGTGGTATATACTTCATTGTTTTAAATTTTACATGAATTATTATTAAATTACTTGAGTATATATATTTTTTTGGAAATTAATTAATATATATAAGTGATGATCTTACTTCCAAGTCTCAATGCTGTTCTTTAGTAACCACATTAGAATGATCACAATTTAAATTTCATTAGCAATATTGAAGGTAACTGTGCCATAAACTTATGTTGCTACTGTACTTATGCTGGAAGGAGAAGAGGAAGATATGTATTAAATTAATATTGAGAAGCTAAAGCTATTATTATGATATAAGTAAATTAATGAAAAAAAATGTTTCTCTTCACCATTGAGTACAATAATTTGTTCAAAGTTAAAATTGGGAAACACATTATGAGGTTCTTAATTAATAAATTAATGAGTCATTAAAATGAATGACAAGATCATTTGAAAACTATAGTTACCGTATTAAATTAAAAGATTCTTACCTCTCCTCACATTATTCTGTTAAGTAGATCGCGATTTCAGGCCTATAGCAGGCCCATCTTCAGTACACTGTTGTTGACCGGTGTTATGTCGCTCGGAAGAACCACTTCTTCTTCCCTCTGTTGGTGGACCGATGAACCTCTTGATAAGGTCAAAATTTGCGGGAACTTCGAAGTTCATAAGTTTTCCTTTGTTTTTCTGAATGTGGATCTTTTCCCAAACTGTAAGTTCCTTAGGTGTCTCTATTTTTTTTAATTAGACTAGCTTTTGATTCAATTCGATGTTTTTTCGTACCAAGCATGAGCAGCTACTGCTGACTTTTCCAATTCTCCATTTTTGACATTTCTAAGATGTTCCTTCCACCCTTGTTTTCAAATTTCTCTTTTCGTTTTTTCCTATGTAAATTTTGTCACAATCTTTACATTTGATCTAGATAAATTCCTGATTTATTTTCTTCTTCAATTTTTCCATTTTTGTTGGTTTTAATTATCCTATTAAGGCTGTATTCATTCTTAGGTGCTAATCTTATATTAAACTTTTTGGAAATTTTTTGAAATTTGTAGTGTTTCAATGGATGGTAAGTGAATTTCTTGAATTTTATTTTTTCTGTTTTGTTTTATCAGTGTGCTTTCATTAATTAATTTTTGTCTTTTGAATTTATTTATTTTCCTGTGTACCATGCTTTCATCATAACCGTTATCTGTTGCCACATTAATTATGTATTCTTTTTCTCTTTTATAGTTTTCTGGGCTCATAGGAATATTTACTAATCTGTATGCTAAGCTATTGAACACTGCCTCTTTGGTGAGCAAAATGGTTGAAACCCGGAGCTTTAATATAGTTGTCTATATGAGTATTCTTTCTATATATTCCAAAATTCTATCCTGTTTTCTTTGTTTCGTGTTAAATTAAGATCCAAAAATGGGATTTGTCTTTCAATCTCAGTTTCCATGGTGAATTTTATCGTTCTACTCTGGATGTTCAAAAGCTTCAAAGCATCCTCAATTTGTTTCTGTTTGACAATAGCAATTACGTCATCAACGTATCTGGTCCAAAATTTGAAGATCAAAGGATTGCCTCTTGTTATTTTCTTGCTCGAAACTTCCCATGTATTAAATTGGCCAAAAGGGTTGAAAGAGGGTTTCCCATAGAAAGCCCAGAATTTTGTTTATAAAATTTACCATTATAGGTGAAAAACATCTGTTCAATGCATAATTTAGTAAGAATTATAAACTCCTTTATATTTTCTTTTTCTATATTTGTTTTTGTTTAGCCATTGTTCCAAGATCTCAATGGTGGTTCCTCTAGGGACACTGGGAAACAATGAAATTACATCGAATGACACTAGTCTGTCTGTAGGTTCTAATTGAATGTTTTCTAATTTTTGTACAAGTTGATATGAGATTATCTATTGAGAGGTTATCAAATCCTTCCATTTTCTTGTACTCACTAACATAACCATTTTGATATTAGGTATGTAGGAGACCCTATATTGTTGAGGATGGGCCTCATTTTGTCTCCACCCTTGTGTGTTTTTGGGAGACCATGCATTTGTGGATTTCTAGGGTTTGAAACCTTCAGCCTGAATTTTTCTTTTTTTGATAGAATTTTGTTTATTGTCTTCAAAGTGTTATCTACGTCTTTGATACTTTTGGGAAGTGGGTCAGATTTAACTTCAATGTATTCTGTAGATGCCAAAACTTTGTCCATTCTATTTCTATAATCTTCTTTATCCATAATTACTAGCTGGTTGCCTTTGTCCTGCTTTTGTGATAATTGTGTTTTTGTTGTTGATTTCTCTGATTATTTTCATGTTTCCCAGTCCTGTTTTGTTTCTAGGAATTTCCTTGATTTCTTCTATGATTTTTCCACATTCATTCCTGATTAAAAATTTTTCTTCTGTTTCCCAATCATCTATTATTACTTCGACGTCCGCTACATAATCTTCAATTTTTGTTAGAATAGTTTACACATGTTTTAAGTCCTTTTTCTAAAATTCCCAATTCCCTCTGGTTGAAAGTTTTGGAAGACATGTTGATTACATTACTGCACCTTATTTCCCTTGTTTTAGTGGTGTTTTCTTTATTTAATCTTGATTTTGATTTTAAATTTTCAATTTTCTTATTTTGTTTGATTACTTTCTTTTAATGCTCATATTTTGTTTGTTGAAAAATTTTTCTTCTAATCGGTCCCAAAATACATTGCCAACATTCTTAGAGATTTTTAAGTGTAGGAAAAACAATTTTGTGTCCAAATTACTGATAATTTCGAAATGTTTGTTTTTTCTCCATTTTCAAAATTTTCTTCTCAACCGTCTTCTGTTCTTTCGAACCATCGTTATTTTTAACGGTTTTGCGAACAAATTTAGGTGTAATATCCAATTCCAAACAAGTATTAATAAATTTGATGTCCATCATTTTATTTCTTCTTTTTTCCCTTAACTGATTGAATTTTTTAATGTCTTGTTTTAATCCTGATAAATTTGTATTGAAGTCTATGGTTGAGGTTATGTCAAGGTCCGCCATCTTGTTTCCTATTAAGACTTGAGTCGTCACTAGATTAACCTTTTTTTATATAAATCATAGAAGAAATCAAGGAAATTCCTAGAAACAAAACAGGACTGGGAAACATGAAAATAATCAGAGAAATCAACAACAAAAACACAATTATCACAAAAGCAGACAAAGGCAACCAGCTAGTAATTATGGATAAAGAAGATTATAGAAATAGAATGGACAAAGTTTTGGCATCTACAGAATACATTGAAGTAAAATCTGACCCACTTCCCAAAAGTATCAAAGACGTAGATAACACTTTGAAGACAATAAACAAAATTCTATCAAAAAAAGAAAAATTCAGGCTGAAGGTTTCAAACCCTAGAAATCCACAAATGCATGGTCTCCCAAAAAACACACAAGGGTGGAGACAAAATGAGGCCCATCATCAACAATATAGGGTCTCCTACATACCTAATATCAAAATGGTTATGTAGTGAGTACAAGAAAATGGAAGGATTTGATAACCTCTCAATAGATAATTCATATCAACTTGTACAAAAATTAGAAAACATTCAATTAGAACCTACAGACAGACTAGTGTCATTCGATGTAATTTCATTGTTTCCCAGTGTCCCTAGAGGAACCACCATTGAGATCTTGGAACAATGGCTAAACAAAAACAAATTAGAAAAAGAAAATATAAAGGAGTTTATAATTCTTACTAAATTATGCATTGAACAGATGTTTTTCACCTATAATGGTAAATTTTATAAACAAAATTCTGGGCTTTCTATGGGAAACCCTCTTTCACCCCTTTTGGCCAATTTATACATGGGAAGTTTCGAGCAGAAAATAACAAGAGGACATCCTTTGATCTTCAAATTTTGGACCAGATACGTTGATTGATGACGTAATTGCTATTGTCAAACAGAAACAAATTGAGGATGCTTTGAAGCTTTTGAACATCCAGAGTAGAACGATAAAATTCACCATGGAAACTGAGATTGAAAGACAAATCCCATTTTTGGATCTTAATTTAACACGAAACAAAGAAAACAGGATAGAATTTGGAATATATAGAAAGAATACTCATATAGACAACTATATTAAAGCTTCGGGTTTCAACCATTTTGCTCACAAAGAGGCAGTGTTCAATAGCTTAGCATACAGATTAGTTAATATTCCTATGAGCCCAGAAAACTATAAAAGAGAAAAAGAATACATAATTAATGTGGCAACAGATAACGGTTATGATGAAAGCATGGTACACAGGAAAATAAATAAATTCAAAAGACAAAAATTAATTAATGAAAGCACACTGATAAAACAAACAGAAAAAATAAAATTCAAGAAATTCACTTACCATCCATTGAAACACTACAAATTTCAAAAATTTTCAAAAAGTTTAATATAAGATTAGCACCTAAGAATGAATACAGCCTTAATAGGATAATTAAAACCAACAAAAATGAAAAAATTGAAGAAGAAGAAAATAAATCAGGAATTTATCAGATCAAATGTAAAGATTGTGACAAAATTTATATAGGAAAAACGAAAAGAAATTTGAAAACAAGGGTGAAGGAACATCTTAGAAATGTCAAAAATGGAGAATTGGAAAAGTCAGCAGTAGCTGCTCATGCTTGGTACGAAAAACATCGAATTGAATCAAAAGCTAGTCTAATTAAACAAATAGAGACACCTAAGGAACTTACAGTTTGGGAAAAGATCCACATTCAGAAAAACAAAGGAAAACTTATGAACTTCGAAGTTCCCGCAAATTTTGACCTTATCAAGAGGTTCATCGGTCCACCAACAGAGGGAAGAAGAAGTGGTTCTTCCGAGCGACATAACACCGGTCAACAACAGTGTACTGAAGATGGGCCTGCTATAGGCCTGAAATCGCGATCTACTTAACAGAATAATGTGAGGAGAGGTAAGAATCTTTTAATTTAATATTGAATTGAACCTCACAGTGATAATTCCTATATAAAAAAAGGTTAATATAGTTACCGTGTTTGAAAAACATGAAATATGAGGTAAGATGTTAAAATGACTCATTAATTTATTAACAATAATTTGTGTTCATTAATTTACTTATTTCTATCATAGTAATAGCTTTAGCTTCTCAATATTAATTTATTAAATAATGCTATAGTTATGTGGAGTTCCTTTATGTCCTCCAATATAGAAGCCATTCATTGTGTATTTGTGAATGATGATTCATTGCATTTGAATGTGGGACCAAGAGAGTAAGATAAAGGGAAGATTTATGCTTGGATGGGAATGAAGCCTAAATTAGCTCAGTGGTCAGAGCATCAGCACGGAAACCTGAAGGTTCGGGGTTCAATTCCCGGTTCAGACAAAAATTTTACTCTTTACCATTGATTACAAGGAAGATATGTTTTCATCTCTATCACTCAGTCTGTGGCGACAAGTGGCAACATGGTTCCCTTAAAAGCAATACTATTTTCTAGACATGATAAACCATATAATGTATACCTCATAATCTTTCCAAAAGTGCCTTAAAAGCAATACTATTTTCTAGATATGATAAACCATATAATGTATACCTCATAATCTTTCCAAAAGTGATGAAATATACAGTAGGGTCAAAAAGACTTTGTTCATTAGAAATATAAGTGTTCTCTCTATTTTTTTTATTTATTAAGTGTTCCTCCCATTCATATTAGATTCTTTAGGTCTTAACAGTTTACATTATTTTATAATATGGAATTGACATAAAAATACTAATTAATTACAAAGTAATTATTGAAAAACTATGTGCAATAAAACAAATTTAATCCTATTTTAATTTAATAAATTTGGGAATTTTTAACATTGTGAGGTTTTATTGATAAGAATCAAATGAATCGTGAATTCTTCTTACCTCATACTTCTATGTTTTTTAAACACAGCACTGAAGTATCGGTGACCATCATCAGCTGTTTTCACGACTGTCAATTTTTTTCTTTTGCCGGTAATTATCCAAACACCAACTGGCAGTTTGGATAATTGCTGGCAAAAGAAAAAAAATGACAGTTCTAG
Source organism: Diploptera punctata (assembly GCA_030220185.1). Taxonomy (NCBI): domain Eukaryota; kingdom Metazoa; phylum Arthropoda; class Insecta; order Blattodea; family Blaberidae; genus Diploptera; species Diploptera punctata. Next base: position 381,637 of record JASPKZ010000006.1, read on the forward strand.
AAACAGCTGACGATGGTCACCGATACTGCAGTGCTGTGTTTAAAAAACATAGAAGTATGAGGTAAGAAGAATTCACGATTCATTTGATTCTTATAAATTTAATCCTCTTTGTTGTATAATACAAAATGGTAAATGTACAAAATGGCCAGTAATCTAAATGTGAGTTCGGCACATTTGCTATAAATAAACTTTATTTAAAGGCATTGTTATTTTTTTTCTCCAATGCTAGCAATTGTCTTAAGACCCATTGGCAGAAATCTAACCCACTTATGAGGTTGGGGCATATGGAAAGCAGGGTTATGTTAATTTAAAAACTTACAAAACACCACAAATTTATCAAATTAATACCGGTATATTAACAATGTATTTACCAACTCTGAAAAGTACATCTCATAGCTTAAAATTTAACAATGACTAATCAGAAAATTGAATAAGATTTTACAAAGTTTTTTGAGTCTGTACTATCTTACCTCAATTTATGTTCATTTGTTCTCGAACATGTTTCAATTAGTCTTCTAATCATCCTCAGCATGGCCAGAGGTAACCGACATGTCGGTTGAAAATGAGAGAGATTGGTTCTCTTGAAAACTAGTTTCTGTATTTAAGGAAACATAAAATATGAGGTAAGATGTAAAAAAATGACTCATTAATTTATGAAGGGATATATTATGTCTTATTATGTTCTCATGATATTATAATAATTTGTACTATTAAATTTTAGTTGCTCTTGGAAGCTGTTGTAAATTGTATGGCAAGATTTAATAACTATCTTACGCCTGAATTATTTGCAGCATTAAAAGATGTTCAGGCTAAATATTATTACAACACTTTTTTGAAACCTGCAAAATTGAGCAAGTAAGTACATTATAATGAATAAGTTGAGCCTGCCGTCATCTTACCTCATATTTGATATTTCTTGTACAGACTCTGTACAAGCTGATGACAGAACAGAGACGTTGCTCTGAAACATGTCCTACAAGAAACAACAAATATGAGGTAAGATGACACAGATTTAGCTTATTTATTAAGTAGAACCTCATAATGTCACTTCCTATTGTATTTACATAAGTACAGTATATCTAAAATTAGATTTCTAATTCCAATAGATATTTAAATTATTGTAGTGTACTTTAATATACTTATTTCAATCATAGTAACAGCTTTAGCTTCTTAATATTAATTTAATAGATATTTAAATGGTCAGGCTTTCTTTTTTGTAAGGTAGGGTATAATAAGGTATGGTTTATTTTTAAGTAAAAATAATACATAGCATAGCAATTGGTAACTGTGGAAGTACTCAGAAGGATTACACTACCATCAGTGCCAAGAGAAAATCCCAGAAATGTCATAAGACAATCTTGTAGCATTGGAGAAAAAAAAATCTTAATAGTAAATACCGTTTGTCAATAATACTGGCCAACAAGATTTGATCTTTTGTTTGTTACAAGGGAAACAATAGGTGACATGTGGATAGCAAGTCGGGTTCCCCGGCTTTATAGCTGATTTTCTCAACCTGAAGCCACTATCCATCCTGCTCCCTAGCCATGTGGTTAAGGCAAGAAACTACGAGACTTGCACTGGTTCGAGCCCCCTTGGGGGAAGACATTTTTTCATGGAATTTCAGCCAGCATTGTGAGGCATTTGAGTAGCTACAATAAGTATCGTCTCCAGGTTGAGAAGACCAACTACAATGGCTGGGGAACCCGACATGCTGACCACATGTCACCCCTATACTGGCTAGATGATCGACTACCTTTGTGATTGACACACAACACATGTGGTCGTGAGGCCAGCAGCCAGCTGGTAGGCCAAGGGCCTGTCGCGCTTGGAGTTGGAGCCACTATTCATTGTAGCTATTCAAATTCCTATAATGCTGGATGGGTATCAGTCCCAAACTGGCAGAAATTCTATGAGATAATTTCTTCCCCCATGGGGACTCTAAATCAGCTACTATGCAATATATACTTCATCATCATCATCAACAATGGCACTACAGGCCAAGATGGACTCGACCTTTCTCAACATACTTCGTTAGCTGGAATGTTAATTCAATTATTACAGTACTATACCTCTACTTTGGTTTCAGTCTTCTCTGTCTGTAGCCTTCTCTTTCAAATTCCTCAACTTAAATGGCTGTTGACTATCCTTTTTTCAGCATCCAGCCATCTTTTCTTAGGTTTTCTAACAGGTCACTCACTGCCTGCAAGTGTTTTATTGAATGTTGACATCATTACATGGCATTTCTTCATTATCATTTTCAGGATCATAAGTTTTACATAGATTTTCATCTTCTCCAAAACATTTACTTCTGTGTGTTTTCAACCTGGCTACAAGTCCTTGCATCTCAACAATACACACTTTACATATAGTCCTTTCATCAGTTTTATCTGTTAATCTTGGGTGTTAATTAAAATATACCCATATAGGGTCATGTTTCTGACCACCAGAAACTGTCTTCTTGTTCTTCCTTCCAAGTATTAAGCCAAGGCCTGTTATGATCCTATAGAAAATTTTCCCTCCAGTATTCTCGTATAAGACTTGAAAGCATAATAATAGTCCCTTTGATTGGTTGCTGGCCAAAGGAAGGCAAGACCAGTGATGGGGCTGCTATCTTATAGCCTCTGGTCAGGCTTTTCTGGAGAAGAAAAGAAAATAAAGGAAAGAAGAAATGGAAGAAAGGAAAGATTCTCTTGCCCTCGGATGCCCTAACAGTGTCGGGGTCGAAAAAAAACAAGAGTTAACCAAGGGAGGTTAGATAGTAAAGTTAAAAGAGTCTGGTATAAGTAAGTGGAAGAAAGGAAGAAATACCAGATCGGTTAAAGATAGAAGTAAGGAGCAAAACATAAGTAAGTGGAAGCAATGTTTTGCTCAACTTGGGCACCTTGTGGTCGCCATCCACATATCCCCTAGATTGGGACCCCTGAGGGTACCAGAAACTGTATCCACTGTAAAACAACTCTACTAAAGTGAAATCAACATCAGACTACAGTTCATAAATGAAATGAGGGAAAAACTTTAGTTTGATTTCCACCATGAATTTTCTAAGACCTACAGAATAACAGTGCACATGTGCACACATTTATAGAGTTGATGCTAAGTGGAACCGCATATCTATGAAGCCCTCCATAAAGTTTATACAGTTGTCAATAAGATGGCACTACGTAGCTGTGACATCGATGTGACCAACCTTTGCAATAAATTCCCACAGTTTATTAGAAATGAATGTGTACTAACTTTTCCCTTCCTAACCTAACAAAATAAATTGCATGCATATTATTTAATGAAGTGTATACTAATCTGATGTACACTAACTGACTAACATTATGCTAACAAAATTAAGTTATTTAACTTGTACAGGAATTAATCACTATGAGGTTTAATTTATGGTAAAATTAAATGTTTCTTACCTGTACTCATATAAATCTTCTAAGTAGATAAGGAGAGTTTCTTCCGATCGACATAACATCAGTCACCAAAAAAGTACTGAAGATGAGACCGTTATGGTCTCGAAATCGAGTTCTACTTAGAAGATTTATATGAGGAGAGGTAAGAAACATTTAATTTTACCATAAAAATGAAGTTAATTTCTTGAAATATGGTGTGGAATTAATTGTGAATGTTGGTATCACCAATTTTGCTGATATCTTGTGGATGTTATATTAAACATTCGCGCATGCACACTGCAGTTCTGTAGAACTTTGAAGAAAACATTGCATTTGTAAATAAATATTTAATAATTGTTAAAAAATATTATAAGTATCATTGTAATTAAAAGAAACTTCCAGAAAGAACTGATGGAGCACTTCAAATCACAAAGTAATGAGAAACCATGGGCAGCTAGCTCGCAGATTAAAAACTTAATACCTGAACAACCAAGACATGAAGCAGTAGCAACATTCAGTTTGTTAACAGGCCATGACACCTCCATAAAATTGGAATCTTCAACTCTCCAAATTGTATCCTGTGCCAAGACAACAACACTACCATGAACAAAGATCATCTTGCTAGCTGTGAGGCTCTGAAGATGTCAGCTACAAGAACTCTGGCAGGACTCTATTGGGAAGCAAGAAAGCAAATGGAACACATCCAAGCTAATGGGCATTAGACTACTACTACTCATTGTAAAATGCTTAAAATAGTACGAAATGTTAATGAAGACTGAAGAAGTATATAGAGCAATAGAATTACAAGAATATAGTATGGAAAATCAAGTGGAAATTAATCTAATGTTGAGCCAAAATAAGTCGTTAATTATCTCACTTCATACACTCTTTGTTCTACAAGAGAGCTGAAGATAGGAACAACTGTTCCAGAAATCGCAATCCTGTGCTTTGAAGTCGTAAAGATGGCTGAAGATAGGAATGTCTGTTCCAAAAACTGTGATCCTGTGCTTTGAAGAAACAGAGTGTATGAGGTGAGATAATTATGATTCATTTTATTTCTTCTTCTTCTTCCTTCCAAGTATTAGGCCAAGGCCTGTTACGATCCTATAGAAAATTTTCCCTTATGGGAAATTCTCGTATAAGATTTGAAAGCATAATAATAGTCATTTAACTTTCACAGGGAAAGAACACTATGAGGTTTAATTTAATAATTAAATTAATGTTTTTATTACCTCACCTCATATCTTTTTCTTCTATACTGCAGTTTCGGAGCTTATCTCCATCGTCAGTAGCCTCTGGTCGACCGGTGTTATGTCGTTTCTTGGCGGTTTCCTTCTTACTTCTGTCGGTGGACCGATGAACCTCTGGATTAGGTCAAAATTTGCGGGAGTTTCAAAATTCATGAGTTTTTCTTTTTTGTTTTTTTGGATGTGGATTTTTTCCCAGACTGTGAGTTCCTTTAGTTTATCTGTTTGTTTGATTAGGCTAGCTTCTGTATCTATTAAATGTTTTTCAGACCAAGCATGGGCTGCTACTGCTGACTTGTCCACTTCCCCCTTTTTTACATTTCTAAGGTGTAAAAAAGGGGGAAGTGGACAAGTCAGCAGTAGCAGCCCATGCTTGGTCTGAAAAACATTTAATAGATACAGAAGCTAGCCTAATCAAACAAACAGATAAACTAAAGGAACTCACAGTCTGGGAAAAAATCCACATCCAAAAAAACAAAAAAGAAAAACTCATGAATTTTGAAACTCCCGCAAATTTTGACCTAATCCAGAGGTTCATCGGTCCACCGACAGAAGTAAGAAGGAAACCGCCAAGAAACGACATAACACCGGTCGACCAGAGGCTACTGACGATGGAGATAAGCTCCGAAACTGCAGTATAGAAGAAAAAAGATATGAGGTGAGGTAATAAAAACATTAATTTAATTATATTTAAATTAATATCGGGAAGTAAACATTATGAGGTTATTAAGTTATGTAGATAGGAAATAACACTATGAGGTTCTTTAATATTGTTTATTTTTTATCATTTCACTCACCTCATACTTCATAATTTATAGCAGACCCAGGGTTTCTTCACGTAATTCGTGACATTGTCAATGCTGCGTCATGTTCACAACTCATTGTGAACATGACGCAGCATTGACAATGTCACGAATTACGTGAAGAAACCCTGGGTCTGCTATAAATTATGAAGTATGAGGTGAGTGAAATGATAAAAAATAAACAATATTATGAGGTTATATTATTAATAATGAATGGAGAACATATTTTAATTGACTCACCTCATACATTTTCAAACTTCTTTGATACCGACGGTTTCAGACAAAATCATGTCCTTCATCAGTCATGGCATCCATTGATGAAAATCAATTATTAATTAATTATTAATTCATTATTAATTAATTTAATTATTATAATAATAGTCCCTTCGATTGGTTGCTGGCCAAAGGAAGGCAAGACCAGTGATGGGGCTGCCATCTTATAGCCTCTGGTCAGGCTTTTCTGGAGAAGAAAATAAAATAAAGGAAAGACGAAATGGAAAAAAGGAAGGACTCCCTAGCCCTCGGATGCCCTAATAGCGTTGGGGTCGAAAAAACAAGAGTTAACCAAGAGAGGTTAGATAGTAAAGTTAAAAGAGTGCAAAACACAAGTATGTGGAAGAAATGTTTTGCACAGCTTGGGCACCTTGTGGTCGCCATCCACATATCCCCTAGATGAGGACCCCTGAGGGGATTCATTTTATTTATTAACTTGAAAGCCTCATAATGTTATTTCCCATATTAGTTTAATGAAACCAGACTGCAATATTATCGCCTCACTATGATGGTTGATCAGCGGTTTGCTTTGTTTCCCTGCAACTGTTATATATAATTAAATACAAAGATGCTGACTACCGCCACTATAATAATTCCACATGTTAAGCATTGTTGCGTGGCACCCGCTTATATATAAACGGACAATCATCATAGTGAGGCGAATATACTCAGGATCCTTGTACTCAGTCTGATCTTGGTGAAATAAAACTTTTTTCTGCATTGTTGATGGTTAACTACAGTTTAAAATTGAATTTGAAACTGCTATGGTGTTATGCATGGTTAGGCTGACAAAATTCAAAAAAGATTTGGATATACTTTACAACATATGATACAAAAAATATTTTTAAGTTCCAATCATACACCATGTGCAAGCACCAACAGATGCAAAATGGTTTACACTATGGAATCATAGGATGCAGTCAACATATACATGATATTTGAATATTGTCAACGTACCTAAAAGCTAACCTAATGCAATTTAAGTACTCTAAGCTGTGAAAAACTAACCTAATGCTATTCAAGTACTCTAACCTATGAAAGAATGCACACTGATTTTATTTATTGTAAGTTAATTAGTACAGACTCTGTGTTGGCTGCACTGGAACACAGAATATTCATTAAAATCAATATGGCTGCCATGTCTTCATGTAGTTCAATATCGTGAAAAAATATATTCAAGTAATCGTTAGAAAACATATAAAAATATTGTAAATGGTGGGAAATAATTTGAAAAACGAAGCCCTAAAAATAAAATTTGACAGGAGTTTATGAAGGAATTAAAAATGTAGTGTCACAGGTTGTTAAGTTTTGCCATAAAATTAATCTGTGTTTTTAATTTTAAAAAATCATTTGATTTAAATCATGACGTAACCTGGAATATATTTATAAAATAAAGTTCCATTTGTGTTAATAACTAGTTTTCTTATAATTTATTCTAGTACTGTGTTAAATGGTTGTGGAGCTTGCCCATCTTCCTGCTTCAGATCTTTAGTAGCTGTTAATGGTTCTGTTGAGTTTGTAGTATGTACTTCATATTTTATTTTCTCACCTGGACTTGTTTCAAAGACCATCATAATAAATGTTCTTCTATAGACTAGTTGTCTATATTTGATAGGAAGTAACACTATGAGGTAATTTATCTAGAGATAAACTGAAAATATATACCTTACCTCTTTTATTTTTTTCTCATCTGATGATGAGTTTCAAAAGAGCTTATAAGACTGGAGTGTAGCAGTAGTAGTAGTATTCAAATGTTCTGAAGCTCTTGATTTGTCATCTTCACTTGCGGGCTTCCCAATAATATTCAGCAATTTGGAATGGTGTTCCAAATATTTTCTGAAGATCAGCGCAGAACATCAAGTGATCCTTGTTCATTATCGTATTTGTGCCCTTGCATACTATGCAGTGTGGAGAGTCTAGTAGCTTAATTCTATGTAGATGTGCTGCCAAGCAATCATGACCAGTTTCAAGACGAAATGATGCAACTGCAATTGATCGGGGGCTGTTTGGTATTGTATCTGGTTCTAGTAATGTCTTCCATATCTTGGTTTCACATTGGATTTTGTTTTGTTTGGAATTTTAATCCAATAGTCAGATTTCTAGTAGAATGTGGAGATGGTCTTCAAAACATCCCAGATAGAAAGTACGAGTATAATATGAGGTAATATGTTACCATTTTAAAATCATTAGGAAATAACATTATGAGGATTAATTTGATATCAATATGTTACCATGTTTGCCTCTGAAATCCAGCATTTGTGAATTCAAATCAAGCCAGGGCCAATGATTTTTAAGAGTGTAAAATTCTTGATCATGGATTCCTATAGAAGGAAGGGAAAGCTGTGGTTCTTGTGTCTTAGATTTAAAGTATGTAAAAGAATCTGAAGTCTGAAATAAGAAGCCTCTGAGCAAAACTTGTCAGCACCATCTCACCCAGGATTTAATTGTGATGCTAATGGCCTAATTTATCAAAGAATGTCATTAAATAAAATTCTAAGACTACTATACATTATTACAAAGTTCATTGCTTTTTCAGTTGATCTCATACTGTGCAAAATCTAGCCAAGGGAAGAAAGAACAATACAATTTTCAACCACTGACTCAATTCAAGTTACCCTAATGGCTATTAACTAAAAATCTTACTTACATGATCTAAATTTGAAATTCCTTAATAAGCACAGACTATTTAAAATTGGTTATCTATTTCAGAGTATAGTATTGTTCTAAACTCCGTTTAGAAATCTTCTTCTTCTTCCTTCCAAGTATTAGGCCAAGGCCTGTTACGATCCTATAGAAAATTTTCCCTCCAGCGTTTCATAGGACGGCCCAGTGATCTTCGTCCTCTTGGTATATAATTATAAACAGCTTTGGGGATCCGATTTGAACTCATTCTTTCAAGATGGTGTTTCCAATTTAGTTGGTACTGTTTAATATATTCCAAAATTGGCGTAGTCTTCAATTCTTTTAAGATATCGGTGTTCCTTTTCCGATCCCATCTGGTGTAACCTGCTGTTCTGCGCATGAATCTCATTTCACAAGCCGTTATTCTGCTTTCATGTTGTTTTTTTTAGTGTCCATGCTTCACTACCATAGGTCAACACTGGTCTAGCCAAAGTGTTATATAAATGTAATCTGGTGTTTTTTTGTACAAGGGATGGCTTCATAACTTGATTAATAATTCCTAAACTTTTATTATAACTAGTAACTTTTTCAGGGATATCCTTTTCATCCCAGATAGAGAGATAATATCCAAGATATTTAAATTGATTAGACTGTTTAGAAATACCACATATAATGTATTACAGTATTTCCATTTTGGACAGTGATAGGTCCTTCTGTTTTTGCATACATGATTTCAACTTTATTTGAAAAAAAAAATGCATAGAATATGTTTTTCATTTATGACAAATAAAATTTTCCAAAAAGGACAGAATTCTGACTTATTCTTTGTCTGATTTACGTAGATTTCACTATATATATTTTTTAATTTTTTTTACAGAGATCTAAGAATGTCTTTGTTGCTTCAGACTCATTGGAGTGCAGTTGACAAGTATGCAGCTCTAGCTGGCATTGATTTATTAACAATGAAAGAATTTGCATCAAATTTTATTAAACATTTGTATGTAAAGAGCCTTTTTCCAAGGTAATCTTACTGAAAGTGCAGCTACTAATGCTTGTAACAAGGTACTGGAAATTCTCGAATTTGCTCCTCTCTTGCCAGCCACACAACCTGAGGTAAGTAATGGGATGAGAATGTAAAAAATATTTTAAAATACAATAGGAAGTAACATTAAGAGGTTTTATTAAGGTAGAATTTTTTATCACTCACCTCATATTGTTCATTTGAACAATATGAGGTGAGTGATAAAAAATTCTACCTTAATGAATATACCTCATAGTGAGAATTCCTAAAATAAGTAATTAAGAGGTTTGTTCAATAATTAAAACATTTTGTCTGTTCATTCTTACAGTCTGTAATCACTGACGATGGGGCTAAGTAGCTCTGAAACATATGTTCAACAAAAACAACTCTAAGAGGTAAGAATGACAGACAAAATGTTTTAATAATGTAAAAATATACTGACTATAAATGTTGTGGTGTTTAAAATCTTGGTTAATCATATATATTCTTAATTTTGTTTATTTTTTATTATTTCACTCACCTCATACTTCTTAATTCATAGCAGATCCAGGGTTTCTTCACATCTTTTGTGACATTCTCAATGCTGCTATGAATTAAGAAGTATGAGGTGAGCGAAATAATAAAAAATAAACAATATTAAAAAACCTCATAGTGTTATTTCCTATCTACATAACTTAATATTCTTAATTAACTTTTATGAGATTCATGATGTGTTCCGTTGAGGTTTATTCAAAATTAATATAAAATTATAGAATATTCACCTGAAAGGTCCGTCTCCTCAACTTAATTAATCATTTAACTGTAGCGCTTTCGGGACTTGTCCCATCATCGGCAGGATTCAAAACTGGTGTTTCACTGAAGATCTGGTAGAGGGGGTTGCATGTATTGGGTTCGTTTTTGTTTATCAGGCTGTTGTTGTGAGCTATGCAAAACACGTTATCCATGAAGGACATCGCATGTTAAATATTGAAAACACCCTAACAGTAATGCACCGAGAAAATAATCCAGCGAAGATAAACGTACTCGAAGAGATGGAAATCATGAAAGCAGCTCACAACGACAGCCTGATAAACGAAAACGAACCCAATACATGCAACCCCCTCTACCAGATCTTCAGTGAAACACCAGTTTTGAATCCTGCTGATGATGGGACAAGTCCCGAAAGCGCTACAGTTAAATGATTAATTAAGTTGAGGAGACGGACCTTTTAGGTGAATATTCTATAATTTTATATTAATATTCTTAATTGTTTAATTAAATTTTTGTCATTGATATTCTAATTAAACAGAATTTTACCCTGCACTTTTATATTTAATTTGATTGGGCACATTTAATTATCTGTCTCGGTGGACTAGTGGTTTTACTATACTCATCTTTACTTCCGAGATATGCAGGTTCAAATCCAGCCAAGATCTATGGATTATTAAGACCATAAACATCTTGAGTATGGGTTTCCTCATATAGAGAATATATATTATATATTATGGAGGGAAAATTTTCTATAGGATCGTAACAGGCCTTGGCCTTGGCCTAATACTTGGAAGGAAGAAGGGAATAAAGCCATGATTCCCATGTCGTAGATTTACAACAAGAAAAATAACATGAAGCCTGAAAAAATAAGAGACCTCTGAGAAAAACTTGTGAGCCATTTCATGCCCGCTTTGAATTACATTGCTATTTAATTGATTTATTTAACTTCCACAGGGAAAAAAACACTATGAGGTTTCATTTAAGAATTAAATTAATGTTTTTATTACCTCACCTCATATCCTTTTTTTCTTCTAGACTGCATTTTCGGAGCTTATCTCCATCATCAGTAGCCTCTAGTCGCCGTTGTTATGTTGTTTGTTGGCGGTTTTCTTCTTCCCTTTCGGTAGACCGATGAACCTCTGGATCAGGTCAAAATTTGTAGGAGTTTCGAAATTCATGAGTTTATCTTTCTTGTTTTTTTGGTTGTGGATTTTTTTCCCAGACCGTGAGTTCTTTCTGTTTATCTTTGTGTTTGATTAGGCCAGCCTTTGTATCGATTAAATGTTTTTCAGACCAGGCATGGGCTGCTACAGCTGACTTGTCCACTTCACACTTCTTTACATTTCTGAGATGTTCTTTCAATCTAGTTTTTAAATTTCTTTTTTGTTTTTCCTATATAGATTTTGTCACAATCCTTACATTTGATCTGTTATATTCCTGATTTGTATTCTTCTTCAGTTTTTTTCATTTTTGTTGGTTTTAATTGTCTTGTTTAGGCTGTATTCATTCTTCGGAGCCAATCGAATGTTAAACTTTTTAAAAATTTCTGAACTTGTGGTGTTTTAAAGGATGGTAAGTGATTTTTTTTAATCTTATGTTCTCTTCTGTTTGTTTTTTAGGTGTGCTTTCATTGATTAATTTTTGCGTTTTGAACTTGTTTATTTTCTTGTGTACCATGTTTTCTTCATAACCATTTTCTAATGCTACATTAATTATGTATTCTTTTTCTTCTTCATATTTTTCTCTGTTCAGGGGTACAGTTAAATAATTAATTAAGTTGAGGAGATGGACCTTTCAGGTGAATATTCCATAATTTTATATTTTAATTTTGAATAATACCTCAACGGAACACATCATGAATATTATAAAAGTTGATACATTTATGCAGAACTATGGGATTTGCACTGGTTTGAGTCCCCATGAGGTAGAAATTTTCTCATGGAATTTCGGCCAGAATGATACCAGTGCCCACTTAGCATCATGAGGGATTTTGATAACGTAGAGAACTGAAAATATATAAAACTATTATTGTACCAGTTATATTATATGGGTGCGAAACATGGACTCTTACTTTAAGGGAGGAAATAAGATTATGAGTTTTTGAGAATAAAGTTCTTAGGAAAATTTTTGGACCAAAGAGAGATGAACAAACAGGTGAATGGAGAAGACTACATAACAATGAACTACATGGTCTTTATAGGATGCCTGATATAATAAGAGCAGTTAAGTCTCGTAGACTGCGATGAGCAGGACGTGAGTTAAGATAGAAGCTTCTTGTAGGGAAGCTAGAGGGAAAACGCCCAGTTGGTAGGCTAAGAATGAGGTAGGAGAACAACATTAACTATGATTTGAGGGAAGTAGATTATACAGGGATTGATTGGTAAGCATAAGCTCAGGATAGGGATGTATAGAGAGCTTATGTCCACGCAGCTATGAACCTATGGGTTTGATAGTGCCAGTGAGTAAGTAAGTAAGCAATAAGTAGAGATCCAGTTAAACAGCTGGGTAACCAACATGCTGATCACATGTTACCCCATTACTGACTAGATGATCATCTAACTTTGTGATTAATACTTACGGATATGAGGTCAGGAGCTGTCTGGTAGGTCAAGACTTTCTAGGCCTATACCGCTTTGGGGGAAAAAAAATATGTTCAGTAAGGGAGTTATATCATGTTTCCATTTAAACATGGCAACAGCACATTCTAGGCAAATGCATTATGTCTGTTATTCTCTTAATGTTTGTTACTCTCCTAACTTTTTTGAAATTCTGGTACTATGTCATAGAATTTTGTTTTTGTAGATTTGTGTTTTGGAACTACCATTGGGTGAACATTGTTGCCGTGTGAAATCATTTAATGCTGAAGATACTAACAGCATAGTGACAAACTATTATCAGTCTGGACCATTTGATATCAAAAGTTACTGTATTGTTGAGCTAATCATGGTAAGCAATAACCAAAGGAACTTATAATACTCATTTACATTACAAGGTTTAAAAATGAGGTTTTATGGATGAGTTAAGATGGAGTTTTGAAACAAATTCATAAAACATTTTCTATCCTTGCAAACTACAGAATTTTATTTCTTATTCTGTAAAATTTTATTATATTTATTAAATAAATATTAACATGCAAAAACTTACAGTTATGTGAGATTGCATATCACGAGTGTGTCTATATAAATTGAAATATAAAATGTAATAAGCACAAATTATTGTAACAATATATGCAAAATTACCTGAGAAATATATATATGTAGTTAAACTTTTATCACTCACCTCATATTCTGAGGTATGTGATGAAAGTTTACCTAAATAAAATACCTCAAAGTGTGATTTTCTAATAAAAAAAAGCAATAAATAATATAATTAAAATAATCTTAAAATATCACTTCCTAAAATTAAATATTAAGTATATATGTGTGTGTGTGTGTGTGTGTGTGTGTGTGTGCATGTGCGTGCGTGGGTGCTTGCTTGCTTGCTTGTATGTGTGCGTGCATGACAATAATCACAAATAGGAATAAGATGCACAAAGAAATTATACATTGGCTCACTTCTGGAAATGCATGCTATTATGCATTACAGGGACATTTGACATCCCAACTCCTTTCAAAAAACGTTAAACTAAAAATATATAAAACAGTTATTCTCCCAGTTATGTTATATGGATATGAAACATGGACTCTTACTTTAAGGGAGGAAAGGAGATTACGAGTAAATAAAGTTCTTAGGAAAATTTTTGGACTAAAGAGAAATGAACAGTCATTTGAATGGAGAAGACTACTTAACAGTGAATTACATGGTCTTTATAGGAAGCCAGATATAATAACAGTTAAGTCTCGTAGACTGCGATGGGCAGGACATGTTGCATGTATGGGGAATGAAAGACTTGCATGGAAGCTTCTTGTAGGAAAGCCAGAGGGAAAATGCCCAGTTGGTAGACCAAGAATGAGGTGGGAGAATAACATTAACGATGATTTGAGGGAAGTAGATTATACAGGGAATGATTGGAAAGCATTAGCTCAGGATAGGGATGTATGGATAGCTTATGTCTGCATGGCCATGAACCTATGGGTTCGATAGTACCAGTCAGTAAGTAAGTATGGTTAATTCTTAAGTTGCACCTGTTTTTTGTAATATTATAATATATGATAATGCATTGTTTCATTTGCCAGCCTTTTTTATAAGATAGTATTTCTTAAATGAGATAATATGAAATATATATATATATATATTTGGTAGTTATGAAGAAATGATGTATGAACAGCCAAGGGTCCCAGGTTCGAGTCTCGGTCTAGGCGAAAATTTTTCTCTTCAAATATAGTGTAAGAATCTGTTCACTTCATTTGAACTAGCAGTAAATGATGATTAATATTCATGGTGCTGAACAATATTTTTGAGATAGCCATCTTTCATCATCATCATCTTTCTGTCAAGTTGTAATTCTGAAAGGACTGTTATGGTGTATAAAAATTTTTCTGATCATCTCTTCCTAAGCCATCCCATTACCATTTGGTTCTACAAAGAGTTACAACCAAAATAAGGATGAAAATGGGCAAGAAATAACTGTCTTTCATTTAAATTTGAAGAGAAAAATTTTCGCCTAGACCGGGACTCGAACCCGGGACCCTTGGCTTTCCGGGCCAAGTGCTCTACCAACTGAGCTACCGAGGCGAGTTACGATCTAGATGCAAATTTTTCTCTTATATACGTTGTAATTCCCTATCGCCAAATGCTTTTGAAACCATTGTTTCTATCTTGTCTTTCATTTATTGAAAATTTGAGTTTTACTTCACATTTACACACATCAGTCATAAACTTAAAATGTTAACGAAAATATCTCATCCTAACCCTATACTTGTCTTCTCTCTCTCTCTCTTTTTTTTTTTTCTTTTTCCTCCCTCTCCTCCTAGACTAAGGGTCGAATGTTTGAACGCATTAGACAGTAAAAGGCATTCTCTGCTGATAAAGTTTTATTCAAACACATTTTTCTTACTCAGAAATCTATTCACGCGGTAATAATTGTAAGCTACTTGACAAGGTACCTTAAGATCGTAGCTCAAGATATAAACTTATGTGAAAATCCCGAAGGGAACCGATGGTAACCGATGTAGTTTGAAACTTATCCAAGATGTCGGACCTTGAAGACTTCGATCATGTTTTCGGTATACGCGGAGAAGAGGAATTTGATAGAGTCTACCAAAGAATTCAACTGGAAGAACAGGAGAATCGGCGTAATATTGCGCGTCGCAGACGTGTTTTTATACGGTATTATTTGCGGGATGCAAGCATAAATGCATTCCCCTATAGCAGATGAAAATAACGGAAGTGGTTTTATCGCTGAGAATTCTGGGTAATTCGTTGCCAATATTACGAAAACATCAACATTCATGCATGACCAGTTAAGGCGGCCATTAATTCAAACTCAGCTCACCAGTGATAGGAAGTAATTTGAGTAGAGACTAATGTATTTGCATACGACCCTAAGTCTTAGTTAGGTTGAATTTTGATCCGTTAGATTTTATGATTACTTGGTCGTGAAATACCAACACAAATAGCTAACATTTTTGTCTCGTGTAGGTGTAATAATACGCATTATAACTTAATACTCTAATGAGTATTAACATAGCATATAGAATTGTTTTAATTTGTACGACAACTGTCATACCTATTAATTTTTTGTTTAAAAATAATATTGGATGATATTGCTCAGCCATCTCACAAATATATTATTTGAAGAAGAATCAAATGAATCATGAAATCTTCTTACCTCATACATCTGTGTTTTTTAACACACAACTTCAGTATCGAGAAAAATCATTCCCATCATCAGCTGTTGTCAGGACTGTCAATTTTTCAATTATGCTGGTAATTTTCTAAACTGCCATCTGGTGTTGATTTGAAGAACTTTGTAATCGAACTTGGTTTGTCCGGAAATTCAAAATTCATGGTTCTAGTATGTTTTTTTTTAATGTGTATATTTTTCCAAACTGTTAATGCCCAAGGTTTAGATAGATGTTAGATTGAAAAATCAGCAATAGCAGCACATAGTATTAGGGAATCATAGAATTGAAAAAGAAGCAAACTTTTGAAACATCTATCTAAACCTTTGGAATTAACAGTTTGGGGAAAAGATATACATTCAAAAAAACCATACTCGAACCATAAATTTTAAGTTTTTGGACAAACCAAGTTTGATTACAAAGTTCTTCAAATCAACAACCAGATGGCAGTTTAGAAAATTACTGGCATAATGAATAATTGACTGTCATGACAACAGCTGACAATGGGAATGATGTTTAACGATACTGCAGTTCTATGTTAAAAACATAGATGTATGAGGTAAGAAGAATTCACGATTCATTTGATTCCTATTAAGAAAACCTCATAATGTAAAAATTCCCAATGTTATTATGTGAATAATATTTGAATGCTGAAATTCAAACAATGCAAATTACATCATGGTCACATCACAAATAAAATAGTTCCGTTTTCATTACTCTATTATTACATTGCTTCTCCATCATTTCATAAGTAATGCCACGAGTGATTTCCAATTTATCTAGAGAATTTGGAAATCAAGAGTGGCATTTGTTAGGACTGTTTAACGAATA
This sequence comes from Diploptera punctata, assembly GCA_030220185.1. NCBI lineage: Eukaryota > Metazoa > Arthropoda > Insecta > Blattodea > Blaberidae > Diploptera > Diploptera punctata. Next base: position 398,350 of record JASPKZ010000006.1, read on the forward strand.
AAATTAAACTGTTTACTCACAAATCATTATTTAAATATAGTTATTTTAAAATATTTATTTATTTAATGTAAACGGCAATGTTTGAAACAAATGAGAAACGATTGTTATGCTTGTCCATCACTGCAACCAGATCATATTATTTATTGCCAAAGGATCGCAATGTTGTAAGAGAAAGTGGAGAAATTTATAACCAACTTTATAGGTATTAATTTTTGATGTCCTATGATGTAAATATATCAATTATATTTTTCTGTAACATTATTTCCTGGGAAATAATTTGTTTAAGAAAGTGCAAACAGTGATTTCTTTTTTTTTTTTTTTTTGTGATATTCGTGCATTATATATACAATCTGGTAGCCGTATTTCTTAGAGAGTCGGTCACTGCAAAATAATGCTATGACCTATTGACAATGTTAAAAAAGGAGGAGCTTTCTTTAATATGATAAACTTGTTTGATAAATTTGAGGTGAAACATGACTGTGATTGGTTGTAATACAAAAATCATTGAAATATGATTGGTCGTTGAGTCCCATTTGGGGCATGAGTTACATAGTCCATATAAGTTTCAAAGATTTATTAACATTGCTGTGTTTATATTCAGCTTACTACTACATTACAAAGAAAATCTGCAGTAACAACATTCAGAATGCTAACGGGACATGACTGCCTGAATAGACACCTACACAGACTTGGCATACAGATTCACCTAAATGCCCTTTTTGCAATTTAAATGAAGATACGGAAAGAAACCATATCCGTTGTCCAGCTTTTGTAGAAGAGACCAGCCTTTCTGCTAAATATTGGAGTGCAAGAGAGCGAATGATTTCATTATCAAGTGCTCGACTTTAGATACCAACCTACCATATTCAGCTTACAAATATAAATTAATTTACAGCACAACATTTCCAGAAAGGAAGACTGACTGAAGTGATTGCTGTTATTATAATTTGTTTTCTAAGGATGGAAGAATCTCACTAACTCGTTTCAATGTGGAGAGAGGAAAAGCCAAATGATTAAGGAAAGTTGTGAAACATTCTTTCACAAACCTCTCTTAGAAGGGGGAGATTGTACTGTTTGGAAATAGTGGCGGGACCTTTCCTTACTTAGAGTACACAGACTATAGATAGCAAATGACAGTACAGGGAGTCATTCCCTCAACCATAATTTTTTTTTCCTAAACAGATTATATTCATATTTAAAGAGAAAAATTATACGCTCAGACCGGGACTTGAACCCGGGACCCTTGGTTTTCTAGTCCAAGTGCTCTACCATTTGAGCTACCTGAGCAAGTACCGATATAAACGCAAATCTTTCTCTATATACGTTGAAATTCCCGCCCCAAATGCTTTGAAGCCTTTGCTTCTATCTTTGCAAAATGGCGGCTCCTATATTAAGAAGACATATTTGGGAATTATACATTACATTATAAATGCCAGTACGGCTAATTTTCGATGTTTTTATTATTAATTTCATGCATCTCAATGATGGATAAATCATATTTAAAGAGAAAAATTATACGCTCAGACCGGGACTTGAACCCGGGACCCTTGGTTTTCTAATCCAAGTGCTCTACCATTTGAGCTACCTGAGCAAGTACCGATCTAAACGCAAATCTTTCTCTATATACGTTGAAATTCCCGCCCCAAATGCTTTGAAGCCTTTGCTTCTATCTTTGCAAAATGGCGGCTCCTATATTAAGAAGACATATTTGGGAATTATACATTACATTATAAATGCCAGTACGGCTATTTTCGATGTTTTTATTATTAATTTCATACATCTCAATGATGGATAAATCATATTCAATTTGAAAGTCAAAAAGTTTCTTTCTCGCATTAAGAATAAATACATACCGGTAAATCTTTGGAAATTAAGATTTAAATTAAAATTCTTTATAACTCACCTCATATCTGGTCTCATAATTAAATCAGTTTCAAAACCTATGTGGTTTCATCTTCAGTAATATCTTGACCGGTGTTATGTCATTCAGGAGAATTGCTTCTTACTCCATCTGTTGGTGGACGGATGAACCTCCAAATTAAATCAAATTCCCTTGGAATTTCAAAATTCATAAGTGTTTGTTTCTTGTTTTTTTTTAATGTGGATTTTCCCCAAACCATGAGTTCTTTGATTTTTTTCTATTTGTTAAATTAAACTAGCTTTTATATGAATTAGACAGCTGACTTTTCCTTTCTAAGATTTTATTTAATCCTGGTTTTCAATTTTTTTTTTCCTACATACATTTTATCGCAATTTTTTTTCCTGAATGACATAACATCGGTTGAGATATTACTGAAGATGAAACCACATAAACTCACATAGTATTTTTGGGGTTGGAACAGAAAGACATGCATAACCTCTGAGGTAGAAGAAGAATATTTGTATGTATTTGCCTGTGAATAAACTTGTATGTACTAATAAATGTTTCAGATGTTTATGGAAGAGCCTGTATTTGATGTACTTCGCACAAAAGAGCAACTAGGTTATCATGTATACTCATCTTTAAGATATACATTTGGAATTGTTGGTTTTTCTGTAACTGTGAACTGCCAAGCTTACAAATACAGGTAATATTATATGTAACTAACTCACTGATACTGTCAGACCCATAGTTTCATGGCCTTACTGACATAATCTATCCATACATCCCTATCCTGAGCCAATGTTTTCCATTGATTCCCCTCAACTCATGGTTAATGTGATTCTCTCACCTCATTCTTGGCCTACCTACTGGGCACTTTCCCTCTGGTTTTAATACAAATAGTTTCTATGTCTCCCTTTTATTTTCCATCCGCACTACATGACCTGGCTATCGCAACCTACAAGACTTAATTGTTCTTATTATAACTGGTTTTCCGTAAAGATCATATAGCTCACTGTTATGTAGTCTTTTCCATTCATCTCTCTTTGGTCCAACATTTTTCCTAAGAAATTTATTCTCAAATACTCAATACTTTTTCCTCCCTTGAAGTAAGAGTCTGTGTTTCACATTCACATAATATAACAGGGAGAGTAACAGTTTTATATATTTTAATCAAAATGATGACAGAGGCGAAGGCCTCTGAAACCAATACCATGAAAACATGAAGCTTTATGAGTTGAGATGAAAATAACATTTATCTGACTCAATTTATAAAAAAATTACATATTTTCTATGGGACATGCACGGTTCGGGTCTCCATGGGAAATAAATTTTCTCCTGGAATTTCGGCCAGTATGGGACCAATGCCTACCTGCCATCATGAGGAATTTTGATAGCTACAATAAGTAGTGGCTCTAGGACGATAAAACCAGCTATAATGGCTAGGAAACCCGACATGCTGACCACATCTCATCCCTACACTGGCTGGATGATCATCTACCTCTATGATTAACACATATGTATGTGAGACCAACAGCCATGGATCTTCTAGGCCTGTCAGGCCGTGGAGTTGTTTACATATTTTCAGTTTAATGGTTTTTGAGAGAAATTGGCATGACACAAGTCCCTCTAATGCATAATAGCATGCATTTCCAGAATTAAGGCTATATTTAATTCCTTTCTGCACCTCCTTCCTGTTTATAGTAATTTGTAGTAATAACCCAACAAATAAAAAATATATGGTCTTTCTGAATTGCATAAAGATTGAAACAAGATTAGGCCTATTATTAACAATATTGGTTATATGAGTTATAATTTGGTAAAAAACACTAAAAAACAGACTGAATGTAATAAATATTCCAGTTCTTCGATACTACAGTTTGGTAACTATGAAAACAATTCATATGAAAAAAGTAATCTAAGTAAATCACAGCCCTGTGTTATAGCTATAAGAGCACTGTTCCTAATGCTTGCTGATTGTACTGTTACGAGGTGGGGGTAGTTTGAATGCACTGATGTCACATATGGTCGAACTGTGACAAACTTTGCTGCAGTCTTAAGTCCTTTTCAGTACTAGTGTCATCTTCAAGAGACATTTACAGATTTACTATATGAGGGTTTTGAATATAAGTCATGGAACTATATTTTTTGTGTGCAAATACCAGCTCAGGTGGAGAATTTGAAATATATACATGAAAGGACAAAGTAGAAACTATATGCATAGACATTTAACCAAATTATGCTTTGCATATTTATTATAGTAGTTGACATGACAGTCCTGATTTTATGTTTCACAATCATTATATCACACATAACTATCCTAAAAGTCCTTAAAATAGTCCCCTGCAATGTTCACAATATGCTGCCAACAGTATGGGAGGTGCTGAATACCATATGCATCACCATTTTCTGCAATATTTGTGAATCTGGTCATTTGTTGTTGCACACCATTGGCAATGTCCTCTCCTGTCCCAAACTGTCTATTACATTCAAAGTTAAAATTGGGAAACACATTATGAGGTTCTTAATTATAAAATTAATTGAAAAAAAATTGAAAAACATGAAATATGAGGTAAGAGATTATAATGTCTATTACATAATAATTCATTTACTTATTGCATGAGGTCAAAGTCACATGGAGAAAGATCAGGAGAATACGGTGGATGCTCCAAAACTTTCCATCCCCAGCACTGCAGTAACCTCCCTACACACTGTTTTATGTGGTCTCTCATTGTCATGGAGAATGTTTGCACTGTCCATAAGATCAGGATGTTTCTCCCAAATGCCACGTCGTAGCTGTTACAACAACAAGCATCTGTAGTAATCTGTTGTCACTGTTCTGATATGTGGAAGAAAGAGGCAAACAGTGATGCTTCTGTATTCATGTAGACTTTCACGGCCGGAGTTGCTATGATGATCTTGAAGAAGATTTTTGGGCTGTAGGCCATGGTCGTGAGGCTTGTAGTTCCCCGACGTTTCGCCAGAGACTGCGTCTGGCATCCTCAAGGGTTGTCTTGAGACTGGCAATTCTGTCCGCTGTCTGTCTTATTTATACGTTCACCGCGATGTGTTCGTAAGTTGTATCTGCCTTCTGATTGGTCAGCGGTAGGGACTTCAGTTGTTCCACTGAGATTGCTGTTTGATAGTCTAGTCGACTGTGCTTGTAGAGGTTTACATTTTGCGTTTTTTAGAACCGGTATCCATACTTTGTTGACTTTTAATGATTCTTCTTTTCTATTGAAACTGTTTTTATGTTTGAATATTTCGATGGCTTCTCGTTGTAGACAGGTAAAATAGTGTGTGCAGTTAGATAATATGTCTGTATTCTGGTATTGTACCCTGTGGCCATCAAGTAAAGAGTGTTCTGCTACTGCCGACTTATCCATTTGTTTAAGACGACTGTACCTTTCATGCTCCTTAAGTCTGGTTGCGATGGTGCGTTTGGTGGTGCCTATATACACTTTTCCACAACTGCATGGAATCCTGTATATGCCTGCTGTCTGATGAGGATGGAGTTGATCCTTTATAGGTCTGAGAAGGTTGTCTGATTTTCTTGGTAGGCCTGTATACTGTCTTTATGTCTTCTTTCTTTAGTAGTTTTCCAATGCGGTCCGTTACATTCTTGATGAACGGTAAAAATGCCCTGGTTGAAGTTTTTTCCTCTGATTCCTTGCTGCTGTTGTATCGTCTGGGATGATTGGCGCGGTTGATTTCTTTCCTGGTGTATCCATTGGCTGTGAATACCGTCTGGAGGTGTTGAAGTTCCGTTTTTAATAAATCTGGATGACAAAGTTTTTTGGCTCGATCTGTCAATGATTTGATGATTCCAAATTTTTGCTTAGGGTGATGATTCGAGGTTTTATGAAGATACCTGTCCGTGTGTGTAGGTTTTCTGTAGATAGTGTGGTAAATGTTGCTGTCTTCTTCCCTTTCAATCAGGATGTCTAGGAATGCTATGCTGTTGAAAAAGAAACAGACAACCTGTGGATGTGCATTTCTTGATGCCACTTGCATTCACTAACTTCAGTAACATCTCTAATCTGTCATCGTCAGCAAGTGCTCAATTACTACAAGCGCCACATCAGTCCACAGATCATCCTGCATGTTGCTATTTTTTGGTTGCCATACATCCTTGCTGAAATTTTCCTAACCACCTCACAATTGTTCAGTATGGGAGGGCATAATTCCCAACAGCTTCTACCAATTCTCTGTGACATTCTCTGGCATTTCTCCCATAGAGAATGCCTATTTTGATGTATATGGGTTACCTCCATTTCGCATGCCAGTCACCAAATGACAAATTTCACATGGCGCTCTGTGCTTGTACCAGCAATCACAGAGCCATCTGTTGTGAAAACACTAGGACTGTACGTCTTCCATGCAACAACATTTTGTGATTTGATAATATTTCTGTGCAAAAAAAAATAGTTGTCATGATTTATGCTCTAACCCCTCTTACATTAATTCCAAATATTATTTGTAATAAAAATATGTTAATTGTCTAAAATTGAAAATAAATAACCCTCAGTATTGAATTAGTTTTTATATGTTTTCCCATTTATAAAATTAAAATGTGTTTGTATACTGCATAATATACTTGGATCCAAATGTGTTAAGTCATCCCACTTCCTAAGCCTGATTATATTACTCCAGGCCTCTTTTATTGCTATCTTTTTTCCATTCTTTTAATCAAATCACTCCAATAATTTTTTTTTCTCTCCTTCAAGTGTGGAATATGTAGATACTCGCATTGAAGAATTTCTACAGAAGTTTTCTAAAATACTAAAGAAAACAAATGAAAAAAGAATTAGCAGAAATTAGATCTTCACTGATAAAATTGAAAACATTGAAAGATATTCACTTGAAAGAAGAAGTAAATCGAAACTGGGAGGAAATTTCATCAGGTGAATACATGTTTGACCGGCAGAAGCAAGAGGTAAAATACACTATTAAGTTGTGTAGATAGGAAAATAACACTATGAGGTTTATTTTAATATTCAATGTTATTATTTATAATGTAATGTATAATTCCCAAATATGTCTTCTTAATATAGGAGCCGCCATTTGCAAAGATAGAAGCAAAGGCTTCATAGCATTTGGTGGGCGGGAATTACAACATATATAGAGGAAAATTTGCGTTTAGATCGGTACTTGCTCAGGTAGCTCAGATGGTAGAGCACTTGGACTAGAAAACCAAGGGTCCCGGGTTCAAGTCCTGGTCTGAGCGTATAATTTTTCTCTTCAAATATATTTTAATATTGTTTGTTTCTTCACTCACCTCATAACTCCCACGCATGAAGTGACGAAACTCGAGTATGCATGGGAGTTAAGAAGTATGAGGTGAGTGAAGAAACAAACAATAGTAAAATACACTATCTAAATTCAACAAAATGTATGAAAATATAAACCTGCATGATATTGCTTTCAAATTTTGAATTAATAAGAAAACTATGGGATAAATGTGGATAATTTTCTAAAAATTTTATGCACACCCATTCATGTTAATAATTATGTTTGTTTGGCTGCTATGATCATGTATAGAGATCTAAGGTTTGTAGATTCACACTCATTTTTCAGTCTATGAAAGAAATTATTGTGGCTTTCTTCAGAAGGAAACTGAAGTCATAGTATGTATGTTATATATTTACCCTCTTACTAATAATCCATATATAACTTTTATATGAGGTTTATACACATCTCAGTTGAAAATTCTTACTAATAAACACTATTAGCTGTTCAGTGTATAAGAGGTGTACAACTTTACATGGGAATCGTTATACATTCCTCTAGCCTTGTTTAAGGATTGTATTAACTAGACAAAATGTCGGACTTGAAGATCAACTGATTGTTTTCTTATGATATTGATGAAAGTTTGCTTAAATTTAACGCAAAATGCAACACTTTAACGACTGTTTGGTGGATGCACAGGACATAAATAATATTAATAAAGCTCTGGGTAGGAAAATAAAGGCATCATAAAATGCCTTTTGTTACACTCATTCTCGATTAGGCCTAATAATTATTTTAAACTGAACATTGATTCACAATAGAATATAGCCTATACTATAATAGTTTCTGTAGACAAAATTTAACTTTAACGTAGTTTAAATGCTTCATAATGTTATTTTATCAAAACTCTCTTGCATCATTAAAACACAATAAACATACCGATATAAAAATGTACTTAATTATAGAGGTACTATTATCGCAGTAATTCGTATGTTAGCTTGATAAGTCTTGTGGTTAGAGCTTCCGACTACAGTCCGTGAGATACCTAGGTTCGATTCCCGACAAAACTGCAATGGTTTTTTTTTCGCCTAAAACATTATTCTGTTGTCGGTAACATTTTCTACTATTTTCAACGTTTTCTAAACGCATCTTAAAACATTGCATATAATTCATAAGTAATGGGAAAAACTTTTATTAGTTTCCAAGAATTGTTCGAAATTCTTGACGTTAGATGGCAGCACATTATATGTGAAACTAATTCTACGATTTATTTGACATAGCATAAAGGAAAATGTAAATAAATTAAAACACGCTTATTTTTTCCGTACCTCGCCAATTAGGGAATCTCTATTTATCATCTACATCATCATCATCATAGTACATTCACGAATTTAGGCCATTTGTTGACCTGTTTCGGCCTCAAGAGAAACGCCATCCAAAAGTCTTTTGAGTGGACATCCTGGTCTTCTTCTTCCTGCAGGTTGATATCTTAACATTTGTTTGGGTATTCTGTGATCTTCCATTCGATGAACATGTTGTTCTATTTTTAAATATACTGTCTAGTTCCTCTTCTTTTTCATGGATGCTTCGGACATTCCAGGTTGCATATCTTACAATACATTGTGCCGTTTTCTTTTAACCATATTTCTTTGCTGTGGGTCGTCATATTTCAATTCCTTCTGGATTTTTTCGTGTTGAGACTTGAAAGTAGTTTTGAAGTTCCTTAGGACAGGTTACTGGCCCGACGCTAAGTAGTCCAGTGGTAGGGCTGCTACCTTTTAGTCTCTGGACAGACATTAGGATACTGCATTTACTCAGTACCCGATGGAACGGTTATACTGCCGTGACTCAGTCCTCAGAGCCTCGTTTGTGAAAACAGGTTGTACCACAAGAAGGTAAGGATGAGAATTGGGTAGGAGAGGTTATACACATGTCACTACCCCTTACAACCCAATCTCTATTTATTCTTATCCATACTCATTTTTTACGCAATTAATCACTAGTTGATGTTTTATTTTTGTTACAAACTGCGCGTAATATTGTTCTGATGTCTTAATGATGACGAATATGTGAAGTATTGTGTATAACGGTTGTATTGTTATATAGCTCCGACACGTTTATTAGTAAGGAAATTATACATGATCTACATAAGGCTTATACATTGTATAACTAAACAACTGATGAAAGCTTGTATAAGAGATAAGAAATTTTTATTAGTAAGACTGTTATAGTATGTAAGAAACTCTGATCTGAAATAAGAAGCCTCAGGAAAATTTTGTGAGCCTTTTCACTTGAAGTTTTGAATCATTACACAATCTGCCAGAAATCAAATATAGCAAGAAAAAAGGTAAAAAATTAATTTCCATTTTTCCGCATTTTATACCACTCAACATGTTAATAGATTACCAGAGTTTATGAATATGAAGTGTATAGGGACAAAACACATACTTTTTTGGGTATAAATAACTACCCTATTTATTCTTCCTTAAATAAGTAGTCTGGTTTTTGCTATTTCAGTTCTGTCAATGAATTTTGTTGGTCATTCATTTGGTGTCAGTGAATCTCATCATCATCCTCCAAGCAAGTATTAGGCCATGTGGCCTGTTACGGTTTCAAAGAGGAATTTTCCATCCAGCGTTTTTTTTAACGTCCCAGCGATCTTTTGCCTTGGGGGCAGTAACGAAGCATGACTTTTGAAATTCTATGAGATGGCATTCGTTGAAGATGGGCTTTCCAGTTGTTCTGGCAGTTTTGTATATGGTGAAGAATGGGTTCTACATCCAACTCTTCCATAATTTCCTCATTTCTTTTATCATCCCACTTTGTATAGTCTGCTGTACGGCACATAAATCACATCTCATTTACTGTTATTTGGCTTTCATCTCTTCTTCATATTGTCCATGCTTTACTACCGTATCTTAATACTGGTCTTGCGAGAACCTTATAAAGCCGTAATCTTGTGTTCTTCTGTACTAAAGATGGTTTCATTATACTGTTAATTATCCCCATTGTTTTTGTGAAATTTGTGATTTTCTTTGATATATCTGCTTCAACTTGAAATGTTAAATTATAACCCAAATAATTCAATTCATTTACTCGTTCTATAATTTCATCATCCAAAACAATTTTGCTAGGTATGGGGTATTTCCCACAAATGGCCATCACTTTAGTTTTCTTTGTATTGATTTCCATATTGTACCTTTTTGCAATTATATTAAATTAAAATTGTATATAGAATACTGTAAATCTGTTTCTGTTTGAGCTATTAATACCAAATCATCTGCAAAAAGCAAGGAGTCTATTTTTAATGTTTTTTTTATTATTAATTTAACATTTCTCAATGAAAGATAAATTAAATTTGAAGAGAAAAATTCTCGCCTAGACCGGGACTCGAACCCGGGACCCTTGGCTTTCCGGGCCAAGTGCTCTACCAACTGAGCTACCGAGGCGAGTTACGATCTAGACGCAAATTTTTCTCTTATATACGTTGTAATTCCCTATCGCCAAATGCTTTTGAAACCATTGTTTCTGTCTTTTGCAAATGGCGGCTTCTTAGTTAAGAAGAGCACTTGGCCCGGAAAGCCAAGGGTCCCGGGTTCGAGTCCCGGTCTAGGCGAGAATTTTTCTCTTCAAATTTAGTCTATTTTTAGGTTTCTATTAAATTGGATAGAACCGTGTCTCATCTGTCACCAATCTTGGAGTATTCTATCCATGTATATGATAAACAGCAAGGGCGAGAGGCCACATCCTTGTCTTACGCCCCTATTAATTTCGGTCCATTCTGTTTGTGTGGTATTGATTCAAACTGAAATCAAATTTGTTTTATAGATATTGTATAAATTTAAAATATGATGTAGTGGTAGATTGTTGTCAGCTAAAATTTCCAACAGTTTATTCCTATTGATTTTATCGAAGGCTTTTCTGAAGTCCACAAAAGCTAAATGTGTTTCTACATTGAACTCCCTATGTTTTTCTATTAATAATTTCATGGAAAAATAACCATCACAGCAGGATCAACCTTTATGAAAACCATTCTGTTCTTCGCTGAGGAGGCTGTTAAGATGTTTGTATAATTTGTTCTTAATTATATTGGCGTAAATTTTGTATCCAGTATTTAGTAAGCTGATGCCTCTGTAATTTTCACAGTTTTTCTTGTCTCCTTTTTTAAATATTGGTATTGCAATAGATTTTGTCCAACTCACAGGAATGTCTCTCCCTTCCCATAGTTTATTTAAGAATGTTAGAAATCTGTCTAAAAACAGAGGATTTGCATTTTTAAATAGTTCAATACTGATTTCATCCTCTCCAGGAGGTTTGTTGATTCTCATTTTTGTTAATACTTCTGATAGTTCATCCTCTGTAATCAAGTCTGTAGAGGTTGTTGTTGGATGATGGTAAAGTGAGAGTATTTGGAGTTTGGGTCCATAGATTTTGAAAATAATTTGACCATTGTTTGGCTGGGATGACGTTAAGATTGAGATTGTCTTTCGTTTCATAATTCAAATTTTTCAAAATTTTGTATGTTTGTGGTGCAGGTCTAATAATATCATTCTCTAATTGTGATACAAATTCCTCCCAATTTTTTGTATGTCTCTTCCTGGTTTCTCCTTTCGCTATTGCTCTTGTTTTATGGTAATTGATTTTGTCTTCTTCTGATTTATTTGATAAGTACTTGTGGTATGCTTCTTTTTTGTCTTTGATAATTTGCACTATTTCTTCATCCCAATGCCTTATGCCATTTTTTTAACTATCTCCTTTTTTGTGCCTAGGCTTTCTTTTGCAGATTGTTTTAAGATGTTAGCAAGTTTACTCCATTCCTCTTCAATATTTTTGGAAACAGGGCAATCCTTCATAATGTTTCGCATTCTTGTCTTATAAAGCCAAGTTGTGCTGGGATCTCTGAGGGAGCTTACTTTGAACTTCAAATCCAATTTCTGAACTTTCTTTTTTTGTTTTAATCCATCTTGGTCTCAAACATATAGTACTGACAAGAAGATGGTGATCTGATTCAATTTCTGGTCCCTGGAACACTCTTGTATCTGAGACCATATCTGATAGTTTCTGGTTACAAAGAATATAATTTATAATTGATCGAGAATTTCTGGCTTCCCAGGTATACTTATGACTATCTTTATGTTCATACATGGAATTCATAATTTTTACTTGATTGTAAAATGCAAAATCAATAAGTCTTTGGCTATTTCTATTTAATGTATCTTCTCCATGTCCTCCTACATAGCACTGGATTTTTCTGTTCCCTATACTGCCATTAAAATCTCCCATGATTAAGAGCATATCTGATACATTTACATGATTGACAATTGTTTGTAGTTTAGAATAGAATTTGTCATTTTCTTCTTCTTCGCCTTCTATTGGAGCATAAATTCCTCTTATTGTTAAGTATCCTCGTGAGAGTTTTAGTCTTACTTGAATGATTCTTTCATTATGAAATGTGTAATTATCTATTGATGTTCTTAAATTTCTTATGTATCATTAATATTACTCCAGCTCTTGCTCTTGTATTGTGATTTACTCTGCTATAAAACTGTAAATAATTTTGTGTTTCTTTCAAACCTTTTAATTTCTTTTTTGTTTCAGAAATTGCCGCACATGCAATTCCTTTCTTTGCCAGAATGTCATCTAATTGGTCCTCTTTATGGGAAATTCCCTGTACATTCCAGGTTACAAATTTTAAAGTATTTTCCTTCTTCCATGTCATATCCTTATTCCCGCAAAGGTCATCAACAGGTCGATCTGTCTGATTCATCCGAGGCTTGGTTTGAGACTTGAAAGCAAATGTAAATTTTTTGCCCAATGGGTTGCTGGCCCAGAAGGGTATTATTGTGGGGTTCCCACTAATGTAGCATTTCCTCTACATTAAGGTGATGTGGTTATACCACCAGTACTCGGTCCTCAGAGCCTCATTTGTAATAACAGGTTGCACCACGAGCAGGTTGAGGATTAGATTTGGATAGGAGAGGTGATGAAATGCACGTCACTATCCCTTGCAACCCTGTCAGTGAATCTAAATTTCTTTTTTTTACTCTTTGTCCTCTAGGCAGCCTCTAAATAAAGGAAAATTTCAAAATTATAATAAACATTGTGTAACAAAGGTGCGTTGGGAGTGGAATATCTGGGCATTTATCTCTGAACATAAAATCCTGAATAAGATTGATCTTATTTTGAAAAGGAAACTTAATACTTGACCCCGGACCTCTGATTCTACGTACCAATATCCATTACACCTAATGGATTACATACCGGTGCATAAAACCAGAGGTCTGGGGTTCAAGTTTCAGTTCAAGCATTAATTTTTCTTTTCAAAATAATATTGTCCTGTATTGAAAAGGGTATTCATATTTAAATATGATATTGAAAGATTCAGATTCAAGGAATTAACATTACTTGCTGCTATCACTTGTTGAGGGTGAATTTTATTAATTTTTTGAAAATTAAATATTATAAACTATGGATCAAGCATTAGTATTCTTGGTTTGGAAGACAGAAAATATTATTGATGATCAGAGACCGGATGTTCAGACATAAAAGGTAGAAAAGTGAGGTAAAATGACACTTAAAGTATGTAATACAGGCAGTAAAAGAAAAGCATTTACATTTTTAAATGGTCACATTATTTACAAAAAAACACAAAAATATAGTATACACCTTTTAATTCTGTTTATCATATCATGCACATAACTACAATTTATTTGTTTCTTGAGATTAGCAACACTAAAATTTTTGTCATTTATCAAATAATATGAATTGCTTAATTATGTTTTAAATTGGCATTGAAATGAAACTGTGTAATGATCAGGTAACGACACATTGTTAGCATATTTATTTTATAAAATGTAATCTGCCATGAAACATTATTTACAAGAGATGTGTTAGAACAAGAAATATTTCTAAAGAGACACTGAAATACAATTAATGGTGTTATATCCCATAGAATGTTTATTAAAACTAAAATATATGCATCCCTATACCCTACATCCCATACAGAAGTTACTTAACTATACTTATTTAATTATGCTTATTTTCCCTATGGAATCAGCAAGTGAGAAGTGGTTAGTTCATCATCCCAAAGAGTCACCTTATAGTCAATAAGGTATTAATTGGGTGGGAAAGACTGATTAAATATTGCTCAAATGCTCTAATTTATACTTGAGATTCTTTTACAAGCCCGGAAATCTTCAACATGACTCAAGCTGGTATTCAGGAACCAAGCTTTACGGAAAGAGTCGCTCTTTGTGTAAAGCTTGGTTGCTGAATCCGGCCTAAAAGTTCCTCCTAGAGAAATTATACCTTTTTCCATCTAAAAAAATTCATCAATCGCAGCCGGGTTTGAACCTGCAACTCTCAAGACCAGAGACAAGGAATTTAACCCCTAGACACCAAGTAAAATCTGAAAGATAAAAAAAAGGATGTGTATATACATATATAATTATAAGAAAGATAAAATAATACAAAATAAGCAAAAAAAAGTATAAAATTCAATTCTTTTAGTACAAAAAAAAATTTTTAATGAAACCTTCCTATAATGTTTCATTGATCATGATTATCGTGCCTATACCCTCAAATCTGATAGCCACCATATATCCATGCTCTATTGATGATAAATATATAAACTTCAAAATACCCTTTTTTGACATTATATTTTAAATTAACATTTTCCAGAATTAGGCATAGTTTTATTTTATTAAGAAAAATTAATGCTCGGACTGGGATTCAAACCCCAGATCTCTAACAAAATACATAATTAATGTTGTTAGAATAAATAATTTTTTCTTATGTTTATGTTATACAAACTTTTAATCAAACTCTCTTTTTTTAAGGTTGCATGTTTGGAAGGAATAAAAATGCCAGAAATACGAAAATGGCTTGTCAATCATGTGCAGCATGGTTCTAAGCATAATTTTCGTAAACTTTCAGTACAGGTAATGCAGAAAATAGTTAAATTTATGTATTTTATATTGAATTTAGCAATTTTATAAACTGATAAATAAATTTTGTTCTTGAATAAGGTTGTTGGAATAGCAGAAATAAAGAAGATAAAAAAAGAGCAGGTATCTCCCATTTTATTTAGAAAAGTACGTAGAGGTAGCAAAGAACGTCAACCTCTGCCCCAAAGTGAACAAATCAGTAAGTATCTCACTTTTAATACTTTTCAAAATATGTTTGCTATTTAAATAGAATGGTTGTACTGTATTAAATTAATGTTGGGAAGTAAACATTATGAGGTAATAATCATTCAAATTCATCGGAGAACGTTTTGTTTAAACAACTCACCTCATAGGATTCATGCTTCCATGATATCACGATTTCAAACACAGTCGTGTTCATCTTCAGCCATAACTCCGACTGACGAAATTCTTCGGCCATCAACTGTTCTATTGTCGCCATCTTCAGTGCTGCCATCTATGGTTGAATTTAGGAACTTCGAAATCAAAGGAATTTTGTTAGGGATATCAAAATTCATTGATCTATTTTTGTTTTTCTGAATGTATATTTTTTCCCAAACTGTCAATTCCAAAGGTTTCTCTACTTGTTTTAAAAGTTTAGAAAAAAGAACATTTCAGAAATATTAAAAATTGTGAAATTGAAAAATCTGCAATTGCTGCACATAGTTTATTAGAACATCATAAAATTGGAAGAGAAGCTAAACTTTTAAAACAAGTAGAGAAACCTTTGGAATTGACAGTTTGGGAAAAAAATATACATTCAAAAAACAAAAATAGATCAATGAATTTTGATATCCCTAACTAAATTACTTTGATTTCGAAGTTCATAGATTCAACCATAGATGACAGCACTGAAGATGGTGACAATAGAACAGTTAACGGCTGAAGAATTTCGTCAGTCGGAGTTATGGCTGAAGATGAACACGACTGTGTTTGAAATCGCGATAACATGGAAACATGAATCCTATGAGGTGAGTTGTTTAAACAAAATGTTCTCCGATGAATTTTAATGGTTGTACTGTATTCCACTAAGTTTGAAAAGGATCTTAAATGTTACTAAAAAAAGGGGGAGGAAGTTCACTATCCTTGGGCAATTACGAATGCATACTACCAACTCAAAACTCTTACCATCCATTTTCAATACATTATGTTTTGTACAGTTGGTCTAGAAGCATGTATTGAGTGAGTATTCAGTTTTTATATTAATTTGTTAGTTTAATTTGTCAATATAACTTTTTAGTCTTATGTTTTCAATTTAGTACATAGAATAGTGCTGTTTAGTGTTTAAGTGTATTTCATTAGTGGAGTGATTACAATATTCATTTATATTAAATTAGTAGACCTATAGTGCTGGCACAAAAAATTGGGACAATTCAGAGACATAAAAAGGGAAACCTTTTCAAAAGCAAAATAAAAATTGTATTCTGTTCAATAAGGCTTGGAGTCATGCTGTAGTGTAATTTCTTAAGACAATATGCTACAAGCCAGCAGGTCGGTGGTTCAAGTTCCAATGGGGTCAGAATTTTTAATCTGCTCTAAATCTTCTGACAGCACCACGTTTCAGGATCGACCCAGCCTCTACTGGGATTGAGTATCAGGCTCTTGTTCTGAGAGTAAAGGCAGCCATCATGTAGGGCCGACTGTCTAAAAAGTGGGAGCCTTAACTTTCCAAGACCTATAGTGGGATCACTTAATAATAACTAATAAGACGTGTATGGAGAATCCTGTGTCATTAGGAGGACATAACACAAGCTACTGGAGTATCCGAATTAGGAATATATATTATTTAATTTTAGGAAGTTATATTTTGAGGTTATTTTAATTATATTATTTTTGGTCTGGACATCTTACCTCAATATTAATGTTGATTTGTTCTTGGACATGTTTCAAAACAATTCTGTTTTATCGTCAGCTTTCCCAGACTGGTTTTATTTATGTTGCACCACCTGGATGTCGATGTCAGCTCCATCCTGTGGTTGGCCAAAGAACCTCCAAACAAGGTCACCCTCCATCGGAATATCAAAATTCATAACTCTGTTTCTGTTCTTCTGAATATAAATTTTTTCCCAAATAGTCAGCTCTTTTGTATTTTCTAACTATTTTAATAATTTAGTGTCTGAATTTATATTATGTTTTTCAGACCAAACATGAGCAGCAACTGCAGATTTTTCAATTTCTCCATTTTTAATATGTCTTATGTGTTCTTTGGTTCTAATTTTTTGGTTTCTTTTTGTTTTCCCTATATATATATATATCTTTTCACAACCCATGCATTCAATTTGATATATTCCTGACTTTTTATTTTTATCAGTTTTTTTCATTTTTGTTGGTTTTTATTAGTTTATTTAAATAGTTTATTTAAATAGTTTATTTAAATAAACTAATAAAACCCAACAAAAATGAAAAAACTGATAAAAATAAAAAGTCAGGAATATATCAAATTGAATGCATGGGTTGTGAAAAGATATATATATATATAGGGAAAACAAAAAGAAACCTAAAAATTAGAACCAAAGAACACATAAGACATATTAAAAATGGAGAAATTGAAAAATCTGCAGTTGCTGCTCATGTTTGGTCTGAAAAACATAATATAAATTCAGACACTAAATTATTAAAACAGTTAGAAAATACAAAAGAGCTGACTATTTGGGAAAAAATTTACATTCAGAAGAACAGAAACAGAGTTATGAATTTTGATATTCCAATGGAGGGTGACCTTGTTTGGAGGTTCTTTGGCCAACCACAGGATGGAGCTGACATCGACATCCAGGTGGTGCAACATAAATAAAACCAGTCTGGGAAAGCTGACGATAAAACAGAATTGTTTTGAAACATGTCCAAGAACAAATCAACATTAATATTGAGGTAAGATGTCCAGACCAAAAATAATATAATTAGGAATATATATTAGGATGGTCCTTATTTAGAGGGATGGAATTAAAATGTTGTTTTATATTTCAAAGCACTCTCTCTATTACTTTTCCTTTTGGCCCAATTTGATAGTGTATCAAAATCATTACAATAAATTAACTTTAACCCATGCCGCACTGGACCTAAATTTATAAATATTCAAAAAAAATTACTTACAGCAAGAGTATAATAAGTATTTAGTCAAGTTTTATTGGATTTTCATGTTAACTACATATAATTTTATTTCAGTTATCTTAGGTTTAGGGTATGTACTTGGCATACTGTTTTCCTTCATTGATGGTCATGTTCAAATATTGTCTTCTGGGCTGAATGTCCATAGGCATTGTCACCTAAGGATATCTACCACAGCACTAGATGAAACATCGAGACTTGGACCATAGCCACAGTCATTCAGCTTGGAAGACGATTTTAAGAATCATGACCCTGCCCATAAAGCCTACAAAAATGGTCATATTTTGGCACTAGTTTGTAATTTATTTATGATATTTTGCATTTTTATTTCCAATTTTGAGTATATATTTTTATTGCGCCTTGAAGTCCAAATAACTATGTCATGTGCATATAAGCAACATTCACCAATCTTCAAATTGTTTCTTCCAGACTTAGATATATTATTAAATTAATATTGGGAAGCTAAAGCTATTACTATGATAGAAATAAGTAAATTAATAAACACAATTAAATTATTGTAAATCAATGGTAAAGAGAAAAATTTTTGCCTGAACCGGGAATCGAACCCCGAACCTTTAGCTTTCCGTGCTAATGCTCAGGCCACCGAGCTAATCCAGGCTTCATTCCCATCCAAGCAAGAATCCTTCCTTTACCTTTACTCTACTGGCCCCACATTCAATTGCAATGAATCATCATTCACAAATACACAATGAATGGCTTCTACCTGAAGAAGACATGAAGGGACTCCACACAGCTATAGCATTATTTATTAAATTAATATTGGGAAGCTAAAGCTATTACTATGATAGAAATAAGTAAATTAATAAACACAATTAAATTATTGTAAATCAATGGTAAAGAGAAAAATTTTTGCCTGAACCGGGAATCGAACCACGAACCTTTAGCTTTCCGTGCTAATGCTCAGACCACCGAGCTAATCCAGGCTTCATTCCCATCCAAGCAAGAATCCTTCCTTTACCTTTACTCTACTGGCCCCACATTCAATTGCAATGAATCATCATTCACAAATACACAATGAATGGCTTCTACCTGAAGAAGACATGAAGGGACTCCACACAGCTATAGCATTATTTATTAAATTAATATTGGGAAGCTAAAGCTATTACTATGATAGAAATAAGTCATCATCATCATCATAGTACATTCACGAATTTAGGCCATTTGTTGACCTGTTTCGGCCTCAAGAGAAACACCATCCAGAAGTCTTTTGAGTGGACGTCCTGGTCTTCTTCTTCCTGCAGGTTGATATCTTAACATTAGTTTGGGTATTCTGAGATCTTCCATTCGATGAACATGTTGTATCCATCTTGACTTATAATCAGAAATTTTGTTTTCTAAAGATTCCATGTGTAATTCTTCTAAGATGTCTTCATTTTTTTTGTGATCTAATAGTGTGTATCCTGCAGTCCTCCGAAGATATCTCATTTCAGCAGATCTAAGTCTCTGTATATCCTTCTGTTTCAACGTCCATACTTCGCTACCATACAAAAGAGTTGGAAGAGCCAGTGTTTTATACACTTTCAGTCTTGAATGCTTTTGGACTAACTGTGGCTTGAAGATAGAATTTATTAACCCTAAAATTCTTAAAAATTTAGATATTTTTGCATTTACATCCTTTTCTTCTTCATATGAGATATTGCATCCTAGATATGTAAAATTATTCACCTGCTCCAAAATTTTATTGTCCAGTACAATTTTACTAGAAATAAGTAAATTAATAAACACAATTAAATTATTGTAAATCAATGGTAAAGAGAAAAGAGGTAGAAGCCATTCATTGTGTATTTGTGAATGATGATTCATTGCAATTGAATGTGGGGCCAGTAGAGTAAAGGTAAAGGAAGGATTCTTGCTTGGATGGGAATGAAGCCTGGATTAGCTCGGTGGTCTGAGCATTAGCACGGAAAGCTAAAGGTTCGGGGTTCGATTCCCGGTTCAGGCAAAAAATTTTCTCTTTACCATTGATTTACAATAATTTGTGTTTATTAATTTACTTATTTCTATCATAGTAATAGCTTTAGCTTCCTAATATTAATTTAATAAATAATGCTATAGCTGTGTGGAGTCCCTTCATGTCTTCTTCAGGTAGAAGCCATTCATTGTGTATTTGTGAATGATGATTCATTGCAATTGAATGTGGGGCCAGTAGAGTAAAGGTAAAGGAAGGATTCTTGCTTGGATGGGAATGAAGCCTGGATTAGCTCGGTGGTCTGAGCATTAGCATGGAAAGCTAAAGGTTCGGGGTTCGATTCCCGGTTCAGGCAAAAATTTTTCTCTTTACCATTGATTTACAATAATTTAATTGTGTTTATTAATTTACTTATTTCTATCATAGTAATAGCTTTAGCTTCCCAATATAAATTTAATAAATAATGCTATAGCTGTGTGGAGTCCCTTCATGTCTTCTTCAGGTAGAAGCCATTCATTGTGTATTTGTGAATGATGATTCATTGCAATTAAATGTGGGGCCAGTAGAGTAAAGGTAAAGGAAGGATTCTTGCTTGGATGGGAATGAAGCCTGGATTAGCTCGGTGGTCTGAGCATTAGCACGGAAAGTTAAAGGTTCGAGGTTCGATTCCCGGTTCAGGCAAAAATTTTTCTCTTTACCATTGATTTACAATAATTTAATTGTGTTTAGATATATTAACCTGCTCATTCCTTTTTGTTGTTAGCCATATGTTATTTATTTGTATTAAAACTAAACTCCATGGTGCGACATGCCTAGGAGTCCCTTGGCCTACCAGCTGGCTGCTGACCTCACATCCACATGTGTTAATCACAGAGGTAGATGAAGTCAGTGTAGGGGTTACATGTGGTCAGCATGTCGGGTCCCCCAGCCATTATAACTGGTTTTCTCAACCTGGAGCCGCTACTTAAAGTAGCTACCCAATGCCTCATGATGAGAAAATTTCTTCCCCCATGGAGACCTGAATCAGTGCAAGTCCCGAAGCTGTGCACCAAGGCATCATGCCTTAACCACTCAGAGCTACGGCACAGGACATTTATTTGCATTAAGAACATTAGATAATGTAACCTTTTACCATCCACCGCTGTAGTCTCGGGGTAGCGTGCTGCCTTGTCACGCAGCGGGCCTGGGTTCGATCCCCGGTTGGGACAGTTTTTCTAGGTGAGGTTTTTATCGGGGTTTTTCCTCACCTATAAGACAAATGTCAGGAAAACTTTAAGGCCCAAACAGTCCCCGAAATCATATGGTCATCGCAATCATCGTCATTCATATTCATCTTAGGTTAAGCTTAGGATTTGGGACTCTCCTGGCACACCATTATCATCAGTTTCATCACCCATCATATCATCGGAGCAACATAACCCCGCCTTCCAGGCACCCCAACCTCAGAAGTGGGTTACAAGTACGCCATGCCAGGAGAGAAACCAGGAATGTCTAAAGACAAACCTGGGGCATTTGAAAAAATGTATATATTTGGCTTAAAATTTATTAAAAATATACTTGATCTGCTTATATTTTTAATTAAATAAAATTGCTTAATTTTGAAATTTATTAGTTTTTACATACTATTATTTTTAATTTAATTTCAGAAAGATTTCTAATTACATCAGTATTCTTATATTAAGAATCCTGTGTGAATTGTTACCATGATTGTAATTATACTCATTCTTCTTGGAGAATATTTGTAGTTTGTAATTATGTTAAAATTTGCTTTATTTACAGCCATTCCAGATTCAGTATCCTCCACAGGGCATTCACTTGAATTCATCATTAGTGATCAGAAAAATCATTCAAAAAAATTTATTTGTGGCATTGAAGAATTCAAAACTGACCTTAATATTTATCCTGTCACCAAAATTGAGCATTAATGAATCAAATAGTGTAGTTTTATATTTTCAGTTGATTAATTAAGAATATTTTTTGCGGCTGTGCATTAATTATATTGTAACAAAAATACATACTATTGGTCTGTATAAAGGTTTCTTTACATATCTAATATCTCTCTACAAATATTAGCCATTGATAAAATGAAAAATGTATATTTATCAACTTATGAATCACCATAATTTGAAATTTAAAATAAAATCTGGTTGTATTCAGTGAAAAATTAAGAATAGTTTGTCATAGTCACATTGAAATTGAAGTTTACATTAATTACATATTCACTGTGTAACAAACTGAGTAATTACTTACAAAAGTTTGTAACAAAACAAGTTAGTTACAGTGGTAGGATTTGAGTCATCCCAGGGTCAACTAACCTGACTGAGATTTGTTCAGTCACCAAAGCAAAAATTGATGGATTGGAATTTCATTGCTATGATCCATTTCATGATCATTAAAAATTATTGTGAATTTGGATATGACTACAGATATCAATAGACACACACAGCCTATTGGTTGGTGTACACTAAAAAATCCTAGATGCAACATGATGAATAATAATATCACAAAATTGAAAGGAAGTAACACTATGAGGTATTTAACTTTTATAGGAATTAATCACTATGAGGTTTAATTTATGGTGAAATTAAATGTTTCTTACCTCTCCTCATAAATATTTTCTAAGTTGATCACGATTTCGAGACTATAACTGTCTCATCATCAGAACTTTGTTGGCGACTGGTGTTATGTCGATCGGAAGAAACTCTTCTTCTTCCCTCTGTAGGTGGACCGATGAACCTCTGGATCAGGTCAAAATTTGCGGGAATTTCGAAGTTATATTGAAAAACCAAAAGAAATTTGAAAACAAGGGTGAAAGAACATCTTAGAAACATAAAAAATTGAGAAGTGGAAAAGTCAACAGTAGCTGCTCATGCTTGGTCCGAAAAACATTTAATTGAATCAAAAGCCAGTCTAATTAAACAAATAGACAAACAAAAGGAACTCACAGTTTGGGAAAAGATCTACATTCAGAAAAACAAAAGAAAACTTATGAACTTCGAAATTCCTGCAAATTTTGACCTGATCCAGAGGTTCATCGGTCCACCAACAGAGGGAAGAAGAAGAGTTTCTTCCGATCGACATAACACCAGTCGCCAACAAAGTTCTGATGATGAGACAGTTATAGTCTCGAAATCGCGATCAACTTAGAAAACATTTATGAGGAGAGGTAAGAAACATTTAATTTCACCATAAACTATGAGGTATTACTACTTATTTTAGGAATTCTACCTTAACTATGAGGTATTTTATTCAAGAAATAGAAATGGTTGTAAATAACTTAATTTTTATTATGAATAATGTATAAGTTTCTAAAAATTAAAATAAACAATTGTATTAATTTTTTCTATGAAGTAATAGTAAAAAAATTGAATATAGCTACTTCAGAAATAATTGCTTTTATCAAGAAAATTATAAAATTCGTTGTTTCAGATTCATGCAAAATAAAAATATGTATTAACTAATTTAATATATGATATAAAGTGTACCTTTTGGATTCAAGTTCTTAAAAAAACTCAGTGTTACTTCCTGTCAGTTTTGATAATTTTGTGATACCATATATTTCAGGTTACATCAGTGATTCCCAAACTTTTAAAAATCATGGCTCTGTTTTCCTGCTGATCATATACTGGGGACACTATACAAATATGATTGTATAAGTCAAATTAATTTTGATTCTTTTATTTTGTATTGGGTAGGTTACTAATTTGGGTGGAAAAATTAAGGTCAGTAAGAATTCAGGAGTAGTGAATAAATTAATTCAGGGTTTTACTTTATATTTATTAATATTAATTGTACTAGGCTTCCTGATGGGAAACATAACATAATAAATGACACAACACAGAAAAGGTTAATGAGGGGAAAAAAAGAGAAAACTATATTTGCAACTGTAGACTATTATAAAAATCATTATCTGGAAGACACAGAGATATTCAGATTAATGTTAGGTGCTTGCTAGAGGCAGTATATTTAAATGTTCCTCAGAACTTTGGTATCTGTAATAAACTTAGTATCTGGGAGTGAAAGTTATTAAGAATTGTCTTTATAATAGTAAGATTAATTAATTTTTTTTTTCAAATATAATTTAACCTTCAGTGAGACGTGTTAAATTAATAATAAAAACATCAAGATTAATTAAACTTTTTTTTTTAAATCAGTATTCCTACAATAGTTTGTTTACTTTTCATTTGATATGACTCTCTTGTATACAATATTTTTTTCTTCTCATCATCTTCCAGACAGCCCATCAGTAAGGGAAGATTTCAAAATAAAAATAATATGAATTAGTTTATGTACAAAAAAAGTATGAAACCTATGTGGATGTTGCCATTTTATAATTTCTAACCACTGAGTAGGCACATGATACAACACTCTAGTTAGAGTTTGGTGGTGCTCCTAAGAACCACTGTGCACATTTCAGGAACCTATGGATTGCACAAACATTCATAAAATTGACTTTTCTGATGTAAATACATTTGTTGAATTGTTATATAATAAACTGGAATACAAGGAATGAAGAGAGACAAAGATTCAAAGAATAATTTTGTGATAAACTTAGCTGAATATTTTTCCTTATTCTTTGCAGTTTATATTGTCTGTCCAACGGATCTGTCCCCTTGGCAAATCATTTCCCTCCCTGTATTTCTATCTCTCTCTTGCACTTCAGTGTTGTCAACTCAACTCCAGCTTTGCATTATTCAATAAGAAGAGCCATGACACTGAGGAGAAGTTTGGCAACATCCCTACTCGATGGCTGTTGTTTGACTTAGGGGGAGGGGAGTGCGGTGAAATGGTGTGAGTGTGTACTTCTCTAAGAACGATGTCAGCGCTACAGAGGCACAGATCCGTTGGTCCGAGTCTACTACATTATTTATTGTGCCATGAGCATAAATTCACAAACAAGTTTTCTCACTGCCCATCTCAAAAATCATAAAAGTGCTTCAAAATTTAGAGATGGATAATATGATTTTACATAATTTTAAGGTTCCACCGGGCTAATTTAAAACCTCCGAATAATTTAAACTTGAGTACCCTGAAAACAACCCATTGGTTGTTTTCTAATAATCTCCCCATGCAATGTAAGTATTTCTTCATTACGTGTATCCAGCCTTAGCTGATGACACAAATCCATTACATACTTATGCTATAAGTTGCAATGGGGCTGCATTTGAACATGCAGCTTATGTGGGCATTCAAGGTGAGTGCCCACGAGGTTAAAAGAAAGAGATATAGGAAAGACAGAAATGAACCCTTTGGCCTTGAAAACTCTAATACCATCAGGGTCGAAGAAAACAAGAGGTCAGGGAAGGGAGACTGGATAGGAAAGTAAAAAGAGGGATCTGGTACTAGAAAAGGAAGAAATACCAGATTGGTTAAAGATAAAAGTAAGGAGCAAAACACAAGAAAGTGGAAGCAATGTTTTGCTCAGCTTGGGCACCTTGTGTGGTCACCATCCGCATATCCCCTAGA
Organism: Diploptera punctata; assembly: GCA_030220185.1. NCBI lineage: Eukaryota > Metazoa > Arthropoda > Insecta > Blattodea > Blaberidae > Diploptera > Diploptera punctata. Next base: position 423,905 of record JASPKZ010000006.1, read on the forward strand.
TGGGGATCCCTGAGGGTTTATATATTAAATTTGGGAATTTTTAACATTATGAGGTTAAATTAATAATAATTAAATGAATCGTGATTTTTTCTTACCTCATACATCTATGTTTTTTTAAACACAGCACTGCAGTATCGGCGACACGTTGTCGTCATCGTCAGCTGTTTTCACGACTGTCAATTTTTTCTCCTTTTTGCCGGTAATTATCCAGACTGCCATCTGGTGTTCTTTTGAAGGAATTCCTCTTCAAACTGCTATCTTGTGTTATTTTGAATGAATCATTTCCTAAACTGCTATTTGTTGTATTTTTGAAGAACTTTGTAATCAAGCTTGGTTCTTCCGGAATCTCAAAGTTCATAGTTCTAGTATGGTTTTTTGGATATATATTTTTTCCCAAACTGTTAAATCCAAAGGTTTAGATAGATGTTTTAAAAGTTTTGCTTCTTTTTCAATCCTATGATGCTCTAATAAACTATGTGCTGCTATAGCTGATTTTTCAATTTCTCCATTCTTTATGTTTCTGAAGTGCTCTTTTTTTACGAGTTTCCAAGTTCCTTTTTATTTTTCCTATATATATCTTGTGGGGCACGCCGTAGCGTAGTGGTTAAGGCACTGCGCTACAAGCCGGAAGGTCGAGGGTTCAAGTCCCGGTGGGGTCAGGATTTTTAAACTGACCCAAACCTTCTGGCGGCACTATGGCCCTGAGGTTGACTCAGTCTCTAACGGAAATGAGTACCAGACACTTGTTCTGGGGTAAAGGCGGCCGTCATGCAGGGCTGGCAACCCAGCTGACATCAAGTGCCGATTGTCTAGAAATAGTGGGAGCCTTAACCTCCCACTACCCCAAAGGCCTCCTGAGGCCTGTAGTGGAAATACTTTACTTTACTTTACTTTATATATATCTTGTTGCAATCTTTGCAATCAATTTGATAAATTCCAGATTTTTTAGCCAATTTATTTATGGGGTATCTTGAATCACATATCACCAATGCTTATCCTTTGATTTTCAAGTGTTGGTATAGATATGTAGATGATATTATCGCTATAATTGATAAAAAATACATTCAAGATGCATTGAAATTGCTTAATCTTCAGGATGAGTCAGTGAAATTCACTATTGAAATGGAACAAAATAACAAGATTCCTTTTTTAGACTTATACTTAATAAAATGAACAACAGCAAAAATTGAATTTAACATTTACAGAAAAGACACACATACTGACAACTACATAAAATCTTCAGGTTTTAATCATTTGACACATAAACATGCAATTTTCAATAGTCTATTACACAGATTGTTAAATATTCCACTTAATGTAGAAGATTTTGACAAGGAATATAATCATATTGTTCATGTTGCTAAAATAAATGGTTTCGATGAAGACATTATAAAGAATAAATTAAAGAAATTCAAACAACAAAAAAGGTTACAGGAATACACCACCTTACAACATGGTCCCAAGAAAGATGTAAAATTCAAGAAATTCACTTACCATCCTGAAGTTCATAATAAGTTTCAAAAAATTTTCAGAAATTTTAATATAACATTAGCTCCAATTAACAAATTCAGCCTGGGTAATCTTCTGTTAACTAATATTAAATGTAATACCCCAGACAACAAAAAATCTGGAATTTATCAAATTGATTGCAAAGATTGCAACAAGATATATATAGGAAAAACAAAAAGGAACTTGGAAACTCGTAAAAAAGAGCACTTCAGAAACATAAAGAATGGAGAAATTGAAAAATCAGCTATAGCAGCACATAGTTTATTAGAGCACCATAGGATTGAAAAAGAAGCAAAACTTTTAAAACATCTATCTAAACGATTTTTATTATTAATTTAACACTTCTCATAGAAGGATAAATTATATTTGAAGAGAAAAATTTTCGCCTAGACCGGGACTCGAACCCGGGACCCTTGGCTTTCCGGGCCAAGTGCTCTACCAACTGAGCTACCGAGGCGAGTTACGATCTAGACGCAAATTTTTCTCTTATGTACGTTGTAATTCCCTCCCGCCAAATGCTTGAAACCATGGCTTCTATCTTTGCAAATGGCGGCTTCTTAGTTAAGAAGACATTTATTGGGAATTTAACACTACTTTATAGCCAGTAGGGCTTCTATTGACGATTTTTATTATTAATTTAACACTTCTCATAGAAGGATAAATTATATTTGAAGAGAAAAATTTTCGCCTAGACCGGGACTCGAACCCGGGACCCTTGGCTTTCCGGGCCAAGTGCTCTACCAACTGAGCTACCGAGGCGAGTTACGATCTAGATGCAAATTTTTCTCTTATGTACGTTGTAATTCCCTCAGTAATATGTCTCTCTTAATCTTGTTGAAGGTAAAAAAGAAATGTATATATATATATATATAATCTACAGACGATTTAGCTCTTCTGGCACTTTCCAAAAATGATTTGCAACGATCAATTTATATTGTTTATTTTTTATTATTTCACTCACCTCATACTTCATAATTCATAGCAGACCCTGGGTTTCTTCACATATTTTGTGACATTCTCAATGCTGCGTCACGTGACGCAGCATTAAGAATGTCACAAAATATGTGAAGAAACCCAGGGTCTGCTATGAATTATGAAATATGAGGTGAGTGAAATAATAAAAAATAAACAATATTAAAAAACCTCATAGTGTTATTTCCTATCTACATAACTTGATCAATTTATAATTTACAAAAAATAGTTGCCAAATTAAATATGGAAATATCAATTAACAAAACTAAAATTATGGCATTTCATGGGAAGGACCCCATACAAAGTAAAATCTGTCTTCAGAATAAAATTTTAGAAAGATCTAATTGATTTAAATATCTTGGATATTATCTCTCTATCTGGAATGAAAAGGATATCCCTGAAAAAATTACTAGTTATAATAAAAGTTTGGGAATTATTAATAAAGTTATGAGACCATCCCTTGTACAAAAAAACACCAGATTACATTTATATAATACTTTGGCTAGACCAGTGTTGACCTATGATAGTAAAGCATGGACACTAAAAGGACAACATGAAAGCAGAATAACGACTTGTGAAGTGAGATTCATGCACAGAACAGTGGGTTACACCAGATGGGATTGGAAAAAGAACACCAATATCTTAAAAGAATTGAAGACTACCCCAATTTTGGAATATGTTAAACAGTACCAACTAAATTGGAAACACCATCTTGAAAGAATGAGTTCAAATCGGATCCCCAAAGCTGTTTATAATTATATACCAAGAGGACGAAGATCTCTGGGCCGTCCTATGAAATGCTGGAGGGAACATTTTCTATAGGATCATAACAGGCCTTGGCCTAATACTTGGAAGGAAGAAGAAGAAGATATATAATCTGATTATAATGTTGAACAACTTATCGTCTTGAATATTTTACATATAAGCTATCCAGAAAACTACTGGTTACACATCTACACAAATGGCTCTTACTACAGAGCAAATGAAAAAGCTGGTGTTGGGTTATATTGCAAGCTTTTCAGTTTCTGTATATCCATTGGAACAGAAAAAACAAATTTTGATGATGAAGTGAAAGCTATTGAAATTGTTCTTATGAGTTTAATTAATTGACATAACCAGTTCTAAAAGGATGTATATCTGGTTGATCCAAAAATCTATCATTCAAGCTATAGCAAATAATGATACATCTCTGATAAGATCAATACAAGAAAAGTACTAACGTTACTTAACAAAAAAGCAAAACAATTGTATTCTGATGGATACTATATAGGGTTGAAAGGGAATTAATGTTTTATTTTTTCTTGTCTTCCTTCCAAGTATAGGCCAAGGCCTGTTACGATCCTATAGAAAATTTTCCCTCCAGCGTTTCATAGGACGGCCCAGAGATCTTCGTCCTCTTGATATATAATTATAAACAGCTTTGGGGATCCGATTTGAACTCAATCTTTCGAGATGGTGTTTCCAATTTAGTTGGTACTGTTTAATATATTCCAAAATTGGCATAGTCTTCAATTCTTTTAAGATATCGGTTGTTCCTTTTCCGATCCCATCTGGTGTAACCTGCTGTTCTGCGCATGAATCTCATTTCACAAGCCGTTGTTCTGCTTTCATGTTGTCATTTTAGTGTCCATGCTTCATGTTTTATTTTAGAAAGTAATATTTTTGACTCTGGGCAAGATGCTGAAGATGATTGATATCCAATTGAAACATGTTCAAGAACAAATCAACATTAATATTGAGGTAAGATAAACAGACTCCAAATAATATAATTGAAACGGAATGTTCAGGTAAAGACTATCCACTCATAGTGATCCTCCTGAAAACAAAACCACGTGACCAGCTCGCTTTTCATTGGTTATGGACACCGGCATACGATGTAGAAGCAATAAGTAAGCGAAAAAGTAGTTCCCTTCATTAAATTAAAAATATGTCCTCTGAATATGCTTATTATTCTTAGCGATTGAAAATAATAATTTTCAAAACATAGAAAATATTTTTTAAATATACCAATAATTTAATAAATAATAAAATAGTTTGATTAAAATTACAGTGGGAGGAAACACTATGAGGTATTTACATTACTGAATGAGTTGGAGAAAATGCTTTAATATCTCACCTCACAAAGTTACATGTCTTCACGATACCGGTTTCAAAAGTGTAGTATTACTTCCATCTTTAGTCAAATTCCAACACCTAACTTTGTGAGGTGAGATATTAAAGAAGTTTCTCCAACTCATTCATTAATTAAAATAGTTTATTACATATGGATGCTGCATTTGAGTCATGCTTCAGTCAAATCTGATGCAACAAAATGGCAAAAAGTGTCGAGTCTTCTGTTGCTGTGTCATTATCTAAATTTTGAAAACACAAGTCTGGGAAACCTTTGACTTGTGGTCAAAAAACAGTTATTTTAAATGTATTTCACAAGTTCAGTGAAAAACTCACTGGCTTTCTTGTAATATACCCCATTCAATGATCACATGTCTTATATACTTCACACATGTGATAGTAATTGTGGTGTGAATGGCGGAAGGATACAATTGGCATTTATGTTAGGATCATTCGAGCGGATAATCTATAGATTAACTTGCAAAAAAAAAAAGGAACTAGCATTCAAAAGTCATATCCTGGTAAACTATCAATCCAAAGATTGAAATCAAATATAAAGGATACAATAATCAAAACTCTCCTTAATACAGCTCAAACCATGGAAAAAGATAAGAAATGGTGTAATATAGAAGATCTTTGCTATTCAGTAGCTAACAGTAAACAGAAAGAAGCGGCTCTCAAGTTCAGATTGGCTACCAGATATGATTGCCTGCCTCGCCACTTGGCAAAATTTGAAATAATTGATTATGACATCTGTGAAAATTTTTGGACCAAAGAGAGATGAACAGACAGGTGAATGGAGAAGACTACATATCAGTGAACTACATGATCTTTATAGGAAGCCAGATATAATAAGAACAGTTAAGTCTCGTCGACTGTGATGGGCAGGACATGTTGCGCATATGGGGAATGAAAGACGTACATGGAAGCTTCTTGTAGGAAAGCCAGAGGGAAAACGCCCAGTTGGTAGACCAAGAATGAGGTGGGAGAACAACATTAACTATGATTTGAGGGAAGTAGATTATACAGGGAATGATTGGAAAGCATTAGCTCAGGATAGGGATGTATGGAGAGCTTGTGTCTATGCGGCCATGAACCTACGGGTTCGATAGTGCCAGTGAGTAAGTAAGTAACTATGGTTTAATAAGCAGCAAGATTTGAAGGACAGTGTCATTAGTTAAATGAAGGCTGATAGAACTGCAGACATTGTGGAATTATCACAAGTTTTAAGGAAAGTAACTTCAATGCTTAATCCCTGTAATTTGATACTCCTAAACTTATCACTGGTTTGTATATAGTAAACAGATCAGATAAATATAATAGTAATAAAACCATTGAAAATCTAGTTATGGAAGTATGTACAGTTGCATGGTAAATATTGAAACATAATCAAAGTTTATTTTATAGAATTATTATTTATGAGCAGAATATACTCTTAAAATTATTTTTAACCCATTGATTTTAAATGTTCTATGCTCTTTCAGAAACTGAAAGCAAGTCATCTTGCATTTTTCCTTATAATTATAATTAACCCTTATAATTAACTAAATTAAAGCTAAGTTATGAGAAATAACATAAGAGTATGAAAGATATGCCACATTCCTCTACAATTGGTAAATATTCACAAAAGATTATCATGTCAAGGGTTGCTCAGAATAATGCAACAGACCATGATTTGCAAATTGGCTTGTTTTTTGAGTTGAAGGGCAATACAATAAGATACAATGTATTTGAGGTGAATGGTTAATATTACATTCTGAAACTAATTATAAATCAATGCACTGTAAGAAAATGGTTATAAAGAATAAACTTGTTGATAAAGGTTATTGAATAACTTTTAAATTACTTAATAACTATTCGACTCTACAGCCCTCGATGAGCTTCAACCTCTTTATTCACAACCTTTTTCCATCAATTCATTTACCATTAAATCTGTCCAGCTTTTCATTTTGTGAAGGTTTTATAACAAGATGATTTTTTTTTACGGTTTAAGGTTGTTAGCCTTATGACCAATCTATTACCAGTGGGACTGGTAGACTTGTTTTTGGGGTTTCATACCTTGGGGAGTTGCCTTCACCTTGATTAAAGAAATCACCCCTCCCTTTTGCAGTAGATCAACTATCAAGACGTTCGGAGTTGCCATTGACCTCTAAGGTTCTACCGCCACCATCCGAGATGTGAAGCCTGCTGCTGATCCACATCATAATGACAGGCCTTACTTAAGATTACCTCATAACAGCCCTGTCATTACCCCCTTCTCTTGTTAGCTCGTCAACCAGTACTCCAAAGGGATTCTCATCACAACCTTGTGCTGGGCACCACAGAGAAATTAAATCCTTTATTATTCCTTAATGCAGCAGCACTTCATAAAAAAGAAGGCTTAAAAGAGTAATTTTAGAAGGACAATTACAGAAGTAAATAAATTGTATGTTTTCTCATTAATTTTTATGGCAAAATATGGTAGGCCTATTCTGTTTTATTGCAATCAGTGTGTATGAAGTAGGTGTTCTACGTGAGGTGAAATATTTTTTCTATCTTAGTATGACACTATGTTCACTGCTATGGTCTTGGAGTAACATTGTTTCCTCAGGCAGTAGGCCTAGGTTCAATCCCTGGTCGGGACAAATTTACAGGGTGAGGTTTTTTTCTCGCCTATCAGGGCATGCTGTAGTTTAGTTGGTTAAGGCAATATGCTACAAAATAGAAGGTCGAGGGTTCGAATCCTGGTGGGGGTCAGGATTTTTAAGCTGACCCAAACCTTCTGGTGGCACCATATCCCTGGGGTTGACTCAGCCTCTATTTGAAATGAGTACCAGATGTTTGTTCTGGAGATAAAGGCAGCTGCCACGCAGGGTTGACAACTAGCTAACGTCAAGTGCCAATTGTCTAGAAAAAGTGGGAGCCTCCCATTACCCCAAGGGTCACCTATGGCCTGTAGTGGGTAAATTTTACCTTTCTCACCTATTAGATAAATTTCAGGAAACTTTAAGGCCCAAATAGGTCCTGAACACCATTTGACTATAATCATCCAATTTATATTTGCCTTCTGGCATTGAGCTGATCACTCCTGCATGGAGGCCCACCATGTCCTTGTTTGGTAAAACATTCTAGAGTTACAAAACCTCTCCCGACAGGTTATATCCCTGTTTTGTGAGGCATGTAAAAGTACCTACAAAGGGTGATATTAAACTAAGGTAGAGATATAATATGACACTTTCGAGATTGGGCGACCATTTTAATTAATTTTTATATGATAGTTATGAAATGTGTTTTGATTATTTAAATTAATGTATCTATGTACCGGTACTGATACTGTTCAGTTTCCTTTAATGTATTGATTTTATTTCAATAAAAAATAGGATGATAAGATAAACTTTAGTCCCATAGTCCTACAGGATAAGAACGGAGGAAGCTTCACAGTGAGGAACTTCATTATTTATTGAGATGGGCTGGTCATGTAGTTTGAATGAGCGAAAATAGAAATGCTTTCAAAATTTTTATTGGGAAACCCTTGAGGAAAAGACCATTATAAAGGCCTAAGGTGGGAGAAAGTATTTAGAATGAGTTGACTAAGGGTAGGTACCAGTGGAGGACTTTAGTGAATGCAGCATTGAACCTAAGAGGTGCCAGATAGTGTGTGGAATGAAGGTTCGTTGCCCTTGGGATGCAGGGATTATATACAAGAGAGAGAAAAATTTCCAAGGACTTTCATTGCCGAAACTTTTCTCAAAAATACTAAACTGAAAATATGTATATAAAATTGTTATTCTCCCAGTTATATACCATTGTGGTCTCGAGATAGATGCTGTCTTGTCATGCAGTGGACCTGGGTTTGATACCTGGTCGAGACAAGTTTCTTGGGTGATGGTTTTCTACAGGGTTTTTCCTCACCTGTAAGACAAATGTCAGGAAACTTTAAGGCCCAAACAGCTCCTGCACATCATCTGGCCATAATCATCATTAACATATTCATTAAGTTTGGGATTAAGACCTCTCTTGGCTTCCATGCGCCCCAACCTCCAAAGTGGGTTACAATAATGCCATGCCAGGAGAGAATACCAGAATGTCAAAATGACAACATGGTGGCATTGAACAAAAAAAAACATCATCTTCAAGGTATGGGCTGGTTGGCCCGTTCTGCTCCCTGGTGCACTATATGCTGCAGGTGCAGGTCGTCTTTCCAACAACGTTTTGGTCTTCCTACATTTCTTCGGCCTAGAGGCCTATAATGAAGCAGTTGCTTTGATAAACGATTATTTGGCATTCTTTGTATATGTTCAAACCAACTATGTTTATTCTCTCGTTTATATTATATATTTGTAATTCATCTCTGATATGTCCACCGCTGTGGTCTCGAGGTAGCGTGCTGCCTTGTCACGCAGCGGGCCCGGGTTCGATCCCCGCTCGGGACAGTTTTTCTGGGTGATGTTTTTATCGGGGTTTTTCCTCACCTGTAAGACAAATGTCAGGAAAACTTTAAGGCCCAAACGGTCCCCAAAATCATATGGCCATCGCAATCATCATCATTCACATTCATCTTATCATCATCATCCTTCTTCGGTGTGGAAAGCAACGGGAAGCTACCACACCTATAATTCCCTAGTAAAGCTGCAAAGCATAGCATGAAAATGCTATGATTGCAGTGAAGGACCTGTCTTCGGGCAGATTATTATGGATGGATCTCTGATATCTTGACTTCTCTTTTGATCTCTTAGAGATATACCTGCAACTGATCTGAAAAATTTCATTTCTGTTGTCTCAAATATATTATTTGGATGTGAAACATAGACTTGTACTTTAAGGGAGGAGAAAATATTGAGTACCGGTATTTAAAAATAAGGTTGTAAGGAAAATTTTTGGACCAAAGAATGGTGAGCATGTGAATAGAGTAGATTATATAACAGTGAGCAACATGATCTTTATGGAAATTCAGATATGTAATAAGAACAGTGAAGTCTCATAGACTGCAATGGTTAAGACATATAGTATGAATGGGAAACAAAAAAAGGACATCTAGTAGGTAGGCCAAGAACGAGGTGAGAGAATAACATTCATGATTCAAGGGAGGTAAATTATACAGTATGAAATGGCTCAGGCTAGGGATGTATGAAGAGCTTATGTCAACACGGGCATGAACCTACAGGTTCGATAGTGGCAATGAGTTAATCTCAGCTCATAATATAAGAGTGAATAGGTATCTTTATTATCTGCTAATTTTATACCAAAGACACTATTTTTTAAAGAGAGATATTTTTCTATGAATAATATTATGTTCATTGATAATATGTTCACAATATTACATTTAATAACTTTGTAAAACAGTGGATTTTAACCTTTTTTTATTTTTATTATCTCATATATCTTTAGAGGATTTGACAACAGTGTACTTTTGATATTTGGTATGTATGTATATTGCAGTACGCCATATGTATTTTCTCTTTGGGTCAAGGACGTTTAGAGCTCTATGGTTTAGAGTATGGGAGAAAAAAATCTCATCTTAATCAATGTTCATCGTTTCCCCAGATGTTTGTTTTCATAAGTTAATTATTAAAATTAATTCTAATGTATGTCCAGTATTTGATTACATTAATAGCTTCAGCAACTAAAGCCCTAATAGATTTATAAAAAATGCCTTATGTATTGTTGAATTTTTTAATAACCCTTTATTAAATCTTGCATTACAAATTATGAAACTTTTAATCTTTGTTAAATGTTGATACTTATAAATTAAATTGGCTTTATGTAAAATCGATTACTTTATTTTTAACATTCTATTGACTAATAAAGTAGTGACGTAATTAACGGAGGATGATTCATATTTGTAATACCAACAAAACAAATCTGTTGAGAAATAATTTAGTTTTTAGATGGTGCAAAAAGGCACACGAGAACTTGTCTGGAGCAGTAAATTCTTTAATTTTTATAAATACAAGTATAACATTAAATTATGATAGTACATTAAAAATATTATTCCATATTTATTTAAAAATCAGATAGCATTACTGTTGGTAATACTGGCGTTAGAAATTCATGTTCATTGCTTGCAGTCATTGACCTTGGAGCTGATTTTCTTTGTATATGGCCGACCAATATTACATTTCTTCCAGTATCGTCTTATTGTTACAACTTCATTGCTCATGGGAGGATTTCTACCATAATTAATAGGGTTGGTCCTATAAAAAGTCCCTTCAATGTATATTTTCAAAAACTTGAAGTAATAGACACGAGTTTCGAGAAGGGATTTTATCTCTTCTCGATGGGTGCAGCATACAACCAAAAAATTTATTTTTTTGGGATTTGGTAAAAGAAAAATAATTCATAGTTATCGAGGCACATAATGTTGCCCTAAGCCACTTATTACATGCTTTGATTAATGGGGTTGTGGGAAAAGTGTAGTATTAATTTCATTGGTATATTGTGTAATAGCCTATATTGAATGAGATACTGCGTATTGGTTACTTTTCATTTTAAAGCCTTAAATTTGTACTCAATATATAACATAGGATTATGATTTATTTGAAATGATGTATATGTTATTTGTGAATTAACAAATTCGGCAAAAAAAAGTTGTGGGATAGCCAAAGTTGTGTATTGACCCCTATGATTTATTATGCAGTATGTGCTTCCAATTTTCAATATATTTATTTTTAATTTCACTATAAAAGGTATGTTTTGAAAACAGTGGCACTTCAATGCCCAAGTGAATTCCCTGAAAAAAAAAATTGGATTTGCCAAAAGCAGGTAATATGGATTCAATTTTTGCAACTGCCTTTTTTTTTTTTGTATGGAACTAGGTATAATGGAAATATTCCATGAATATTTACCACTTTATTGTCCTTATTGAAATTTACTCCTTTTGGTTAGAAAAAAGGAGTTTATAAAATATTTTTATGCCAAGATTTAGTGTTCATGATAGAGGTAACATCATTACCATTCACCTATAACAAATATGTATTTTTATAATATATTTTATTAATCAGTATAAAACATTTTGAAGTCTGGATATGTTAGTTAAATATAAAATTAGATAGAATGAGAGGGATATATAAAGCTTTTATGTTTCTGAGTTTAAGTTTCACACACACACACATATATATATATTTTTTTTCTAGCAACATTGTTGTATGAGATAATTGTTTGGCAATTTAGAGCAACAATTACTAATATTCTTCAAAACAAGAAACCATTTACCATAGTAATAACATTCTGTGAATTGTTCTTTTAATAAGAGAGATAACTACAGTATCATTCCACTCTAAAACTTTATAAATTTTTTGGGGAGTTTATTCCTCTGCAATATGTGCTTTATAATAGAAAGTAGGACTTTTTTTTTTTTAAATTATGAATAGCTTATGTTATTTATTCTTTGTAAATATTTTCTGTAATATTCCATTTTATTATGTTCACTTGCTGGCTGGTTAATATAGTCTACATAATGTTTAAAAATTTGGCTCTAGATTATTGAACATGCTCTTACTGATTCTAAGTTCCATAACATTTGAAGTATGTATGTGTCTTAATATAAACTTAATGAATTAATAATATGAGTAAATTTTATTAAAAAATAAATTTTGTACATAGTATTGACACTTAAATGACAAGTGCTCATGTTCGGGTGCAGTTCATTTACAGAAATAATACATAATATTTATTACAGTTTTAGTAAAAGGGAGAGAAAACGAAAAAATATAAATTTAAATTTAGGAGCTAATTTCAAGATAAAATTAATTCTGGTGCATAAAAAATACAAAGAGTATAAAATAAACAAAACTATATAGAATAGATCAATACCAAACTTAAGAAAGTAATTAAAGACATTAGGAAATAATATAAAAACAAAACAAAATTAGGAGAAAATTTCAATATATAAAAAGCACTCTGCATTACATTTTCAGTAGATTCATGTATGTGATGTTAAAAAAAGCCTTACATTTGCACAAAGTACTGTTCCTAGTCTCAGGAACAGAATTTAATTTTTTGTTTCCAAAAATTATTTTGTAAATTAAGAATAATTAGTGAAATTAATGCTAATAATTTTTGTCAAACTGCAGGTTGATAAAATAATCTTATCTGTAAAGGATTTTTAAAAATAATTACAGATACTGAAACTGCTTCACCATAATTGTTTATCCCCTTAAATTTTCTTTTATTGATCTTGTTGCACTTTGTTGAAGATTTTAGGTCAAAGAATTTTAAATTTCTACATTCCAAAGTTAATTAAAGGCATCTTCTTAATAATTTAGGTAATTTGTAAGGATCTGGAACCAAATGTAAGCCACTTTTTCTCCCAACATTCATGTAGTTAAAGTTAACATCAGCTCTAATTATAATTGCTAATAGAGATTGTCTCAACTTTGGGTCCTTTAAACTTGGTTAGAGTGGATGGACTTTTCAGGATGTAAACATTCAGAGTATAACTTACATCAGAATAGCTCTTGCAGCATGTAAAGTACCCTGGTCCTCAAATAAGAAACCTCTAGATATTGACCCTTACCCTCTGGGAACTGAGTTTTCATCTCAGTCATACCATGTGGGGTTTGTGGTGGATGAATTGGAGTCAGGGCACATGTCTCTTATTATTCTTTGCATTTCACCGTTCATTCATTTCATTTGTCCCTTAGGATGGTATGACAAGATTGGTCAGCCAGCATTGTTGTTTTTCACAGACCTTAATAACCTGGATTTCATTCATCTCATCCCTCGACTTGGGCATTATGCTGGACACGAATAGAGGGTTTGTTATACAGAATTTGTCACGCAACTATGAATTGCAATTTTAATGATTTGAAAAGTTTAAAAAGCATCATTAAATAGAATAATATGTCTTACCAAGATTGTAATAATTAAGGCAAAGAGTTCTATAAGTAGGTCCCTATTCTCCTCGGTTTCTTAGAAGCTACCGAATTTTGTCAAAATCCTAAGTATGTTCCTGTTTTGTTTAGTAAAAGTCTTGAGTTAGTAAACAGCAAACATTAAAAAGAGTGCTTTCTTTTAATTGTAATTATACTACAATGTTAAGCATTTAAGAACTGCCAATCAAAATGAAGTGGGAAAATTATTTGTCAATAAATATTTCAATATTTTTTCAAATGACAATCACATTTCAAGTATTGATGTGTGCAAAAAAATCATTTGTACACACAAAGCATCCTGAATGCACACAATTCAGCAACTTTACTAAAATTCCAGCATGAAGACAGAACTGTGAGCATAATTTGTCAGTCTATTACATCCAATTTTTTAACTGCAACACAAATGAACTGAAATAAAATACAACCCATTTAATTTCTAAAATTTCCAAAAAAAAGTTTGACTTGTTCTAAGACTTGTATATTAATGACTTAATTGCTTAGAAGGATTGCTAAAAATCAAAGATCTTTGGTTTATACCTTGACTTCGATATAAAATTATAATTAAACTCTAGAGCCAAATATTTAAAACTTCAAAGTTAGTAAATCTTATTAATTTATATATCTATACAGTAATTATGTTTATCATGAAATAATTAGCATTATAATGCTAAATATTATATATTAATAGTAATGTGTTATTAATTTAATTATTCTATCTCAGGAGATTCACTAAAATTTTCTTTTATGTTAAACTATAGTCTATGGACACTTTTTTTAAAAATAAATATTGGATATAGCAAAGAAGCTAGGACATAAGGATATAAGCTGTTTTTGCACTAAATACATAATTCAGTTCTCTTGGTAACATGTTATCCACAATGCAGTGTTATGTTATTTCCTGTAAATGATAACTGAAATATTGTAATCACAAAAATGTCCAACTATTGATATACTTAAGTTCATCTAAGTGATTGATTAATAACTGGTTAGGTCAACTATTATTATTATTTTTTTTTTTTTTAGTTTGAGACTGCACAATATTATAACCTAACCAAATTTATTATAACCATACTACAACAGCCTGTCCTCTTATAAATTGTAAAGGTCACATCCTTAATTGAAGAAATAACATTTTTATTTTTATGAGGTTAGTTTTGGAAAATAGCATAAAATGGACAAATTACAACCAGTAACATTAGGGAAATCTCAATAGGGCATTTTAACACCTTTATTATTTTTCTTCACTTTGTACATTTATTTAATGGTTATTGTTGCTTTATTGTAATAACAAAAAAAGGAGAAGGAAAGAAAATAATTATGTGAAAAAGTACTGATCACATGGCACATATAATATATGCACATAGCTTGTATCTTTGAGTCCTGGTTTCTAATGCCCAAATAACCGTTAGAGCAAGGTAACATAACCTATTAAACAGAAACCATGTGGTTTTGAGATATAGAGCCCAAAGTTTTGTTTTAATTACAGAAAAATTATAGTTTTTCTTTATTAATTGAGGGATAGAAAAACATTTTTATTCTTTTTTCAGTAAAACAAAGTGTGAAATTCTTTATCTGAATACACAGTTTCTGCTTTCTTCCCTTTTTCCAGTCATATTATGTAATTGATAATAGAGATTTTACAACCTTAATAGAAAAATATAGAATAAATTAAAAATACTATATCCTTCTTATGCCAGATATGAGAGTAGCGAAGATTGTTTTACAGTATTAACTAAGAGGGAAGAAAAAATACAGGTTAATCTTTAGAGAAATGGCATTAACAATTTTGAGACAGAACAAGCCAATAAGTCTAGTGTTTGATGATGATTATTATGGAATTTAAACTGCTGTTTTTATTTAGGAGTTTTGGTATTTCAAGATCTATTTCTATATCTTTCATGTTGAGTGGGGGGGGGGGGCAATAATTCGAAAATTGAGCATTTGCACTAATGTGTTATGTTGAACTATGGACCTTGCACTGGTTTGAGTCTCCATGGGGGGAAGAAATTTTCTCATGGAATTGTAGCCAGTGTGGGACTTTGCCCTCTACCATTGTGAGGAAATTGGGTACTGCAATAAATAGTGGTTCTGGTTGAGAAAACCAGTTATAATGGTTGGGGCCCAACATGCTGACCATGTGTCACCCCTATACTGGTTGGATGATTGTCCATATCTTTGATTAACACGTGTGAATGTGAGACCTATAGCCCAAGGACCTTCTAGGCCTGTCGGGCCATGGATATTTTCTTTCATATGTTGAACATTTGTACTTCCAGTGCGCTCGATCCTTTGTAGAGTAAGTCAGGAGATTAAGAAATTGAATCAGAAATATATGCATCACCTCATATTTTGTGTTCTCACCTAGAAAATCTTTCAGTGAACATCTTCACCTTTCTCAACTAGATCCAATTGCCATGTTGACTATTGGAAGCTTTGTATATTCTCCTCCTTTGGTGGTGGGCAGAAACCTTTTCTGCGTGTACTTCAAAATTCGTTACCCATTATTTTTCTAGGTACCGGTATAGATTTTTTCCTCCTCCCCATAGTGTGAGTTATGTTTATCTTTCTAGTTTCAACAATTTTGACTACTTTTTAATTCTATGATAATATGTCCATACATAAGCAGTTATTGTCAGTTTTTCTAGTTTCTTCATATTTTGCATCTATAAGGCATTTCTTCATTCTGACGTTCAATATTTCTTTTTAGTTTTTCCTTTGTAGATTTTTTCACATTCCTACATTTTATCTGATATATTCCTGATTTTTTTAATTCTTTGTCCATTCTATCAGTTTTATTTGTTTTAATTATTTTTGCAGATACTAAAATAATTGATAATGCAAGCCTTATATCCATATCAGACAACACAACAGTCAGATACTAATTGAGAATGTTGAAGATGTTTTACCAAAACATGTTCTAGGTGAAAAAAGAAAGAAAATTTGAGTGAACTATTTCCAATTCAGTACTTTTTATAAATTTCCTCATAGTGTTATTTCCTATCAATATTGAGAAAGTTGAAACATTTACAATATTTGAACTATAGGTTCTACTTTAATTTTTGTTCTCTGCTCATCCATTGTCTTGTTATTGCTATAATATGGTGACATTATGAAATGGTAGCTGAAATTCAATGTGGTAATACATTATTGTTTTCAGACAAATCATGAATTTTGGCCAGGGTTTATAATTATTTTGTATAGGTTACAGATTTGATGAATTTTTATGAGAAAAATCTAAAGATACAGATCTATTGACAAGAGAAATAATTAAAAATCATGTCACAGAAATGTGGCATATTTCTAGGACATTGTGGCATAGTTGTAGCCTCTTGATATGAGGATCAATGGTTCAATTATGACTAAATCTTTACTATGATTATTTTGTAGGATAAAATATTTAAGTTGTTTTATTCAAATCCATCTATATTTTAAAGCAGTAATTGTAAAGTTAGAAGAATATAAACCCTCTTGTAAGGATAAGAAATATTTTGGTTTAAAAGAATCAACAAATAAACCTTTTTTCTTAATGTGCAGGCACTTTTCTTTTTCACTAATCAACATTTAGCAAATTCCAATGGAATGAAACTATTCAAGTCCTTCTCATGATAAGATTTTCTTTTTTTAATTTTAAAGATCTTCGTCTATCCTATAGCAGGCACCAAAAATAATCATATATATGACTGTTAACACTCTAGTGCCTCAAGTTTTGTTTTATCAGAATCAAACTTGCTATATAGTAATAAATAAAAGAATTATAGAAGTTCACCTGAAATAAAAATTTTAAAAATTGCTCTAATGGTCGGAATTTTCAATGTTTTGCAATGAATCTCAGAATATACGGTTAAAATAAAATTCTCAAAAAATCGGTGAAATTTGTCCATTAGAAATGGTATTATACCTGAAAATGAAATTAAAATTGCTCTTTGTTTTCTCTGTGGTTCAACATTTTTTAAATAAGGCTAACATCAGAAATCGAGTTTCTCCAATTTAACAGGAGAAATATATGTTCCATAAACCAGCAAAATTAGACCATAAATTCAACTTGCTGAGGAAGTTCATGCATGGCAGACTTTTTTCCCTTGTTTGCCTTAGTTTAACCTCTCACTTTGTAGTACTTTTATCCTGGGTCTTAGAAGGACAGTATATAGGGTGCTCCAAAATTAGACCGACAAACTTTGGGAGCTGATAGATAACATTATTTTAAACACTTTTTGTTAAGGAAGGTTTTTTGTTGCGGTGCTTTGTTTAAGCGCTGGACGAGTTCATGTCATTACTGCCTCCCACCCACAAATACATCGGCCATTTCTCTGATTTCACCAGCTGCGAAGGTTATTCGTGCCCCAAGGTCCTCTTCAGATTCAACAGGTGTTTCATACACGATAGTCGTCATGTGCCCCCACAAAAAGAAGTTAAGTGGAGTAAGGTCAGGGGAGCGTGCCGGCCAGGCAATGGGTCCACCTCTGCCTATCCAGGGATTGCTGTATGTAGCCGTAAGATGACGAGATACTTCAGCACTAAAGTGATCTTGTGCCCCATCATGTTGAAACCACATGTCCTGTCTGATATGAAGGGGAACTGTTTCCATTAGATCAGGTGAAACTTGTTGCAGAAATACTAAGTAATTGTAAGCGTTGAGTCGGGTGGGCAAAATGTATGGTCCTAATAAGAAGTTATCCACAATACCGCCCACACATTAACATCAAATCTCAGTTAATGCGACCTCTGAAATGTAGCATGGAGATTTTCGAAGGCCCAAACATGTGAATTCCTACTGTTAATTAACTGCTCACGTGTGAAACATGCTTCATCTGTTAACATGACATGGAATGCAAACAGTACATCATTTTCAATTTTGTTCAGATACCACTGACAAAATTGCTGTCGCAGAGAATAGTCTTGAGGTTGAAGTGTCTTTGTTTTGTTTCTTTTGTGTATTTCCTTTAAAAGATACATACTGCACACAAATGTAATTTATGTATCTAAACCAACTGGGTGGGAGGCAGTAATGACATTAACTTGTCCACCGCTTAAACGAAGCATCGCAGCAAAAAACCTTCCTCAACAAAAAGTGTTTAAAATAATACTATCTATCAGCTCCCAAAGTTTGTCGGTCTAATTTTGGGACATTCTGTATGTTGGCAGAGGATTTTTATCTCTTGATCACATACTGCATACTTTTTTTGACCACACAAGGGCATGGAGGGTATCACAATTGATGAATCATCAGTTCAATGCCAGGGATAAAGCAAACATTAAGACAGATCATATTATTCACACATACATTCATACTAAAGAAGATAAATATCATATGGAAGATTAGGATGGCCAATGTTGTTTGGGTTCTATTTGGACCTTAAAGTTTCCTGACATCTGTATTGTAATTGAGGAAAAATCTCAAATGATATCCACAGGGAAAAACAAGGAATTTCACAAAAAAAAAATGGTAAAATTTATCTTTAATATTTGAACAATCCTTGTTTTTCCACAGTATATCAAAACTCGAAAAATTGATTTCATTAGGTCATTCCATGTTTTTATAACTATATCATTGTCAATTCAAAGGTTAAAAAATGTGTTCCAAATGTTGGAGTATTTCTATTTTGAAATTTTGTGTTCCTTGTTTTCTCTCTGTGGTCTTCAATTACCTCACCCAGGAAACATGTCCCGACTGGGGATTGAACATGGATCCTCTGTGTCCAAGGCACTGACATCTCTAGACTACAGCAGTGAATCATGTGATAATTAATTTGAAAGAGTGATTTGTTAAAAGTAAAATATTAATATCTCTTTAACGAAATGAAATAAATTTTCTTGGTCTGTTACATCTGAAAAAGTACTATAGCATATTGCTTATACCTCACTAATATTAGCAGCTTAAATATATAATAATCATGTGCATTGTATCTATTTCATCTAAGAAGGAATTCATAATGGAAACATGTTACCAAGTAGCTAGAAATGCAATAGTCGAGTTGGACAGTCTCTATACGTAAACTCTTTTTGCACATTTTTATTTTGCCTATAATTTCAATATATATATTATAAATATATTATTGCAAAATATATATATAATAAATGTATTATAATCCGTTGCTGCAATCCAAATATTATATGTGCAATAAGTGTTTACCGAAACTGTTCAATTTGACAGATTGCCACTAGATACACTAGGAAGATAGATAATGTAAATTTTTCTTTTTGTAGAATGATGAGTGGAGATTTAGAAGACGGTGAAATTGAAGATGGGGAGATACCCGATGAAGGAGGCAGTGAGGTGGTAGGAACGAGTGCTGAAGAGAAATCTCAAGAAACTGGTACTCCGCTTAGTGTTAAAAAACAAAGTGATGTTTCAACAAAACCTGAGGTATTGCCTCAAAAAGTAAAAAGAACTAATGTAGGCAATCAGAGACGTGTTGATAGTGGTAAAGCAGGTTCTGTGGAAGATGACTGGGCAGGTGAAGTTGAAAAAGCAATTAAAGCAGCTTTAGGTGGCAAAGAAAAGGGGAAGCAAACAAAAACAGGGACTGAAGCTAGTAAAACAGGAGACAATTTTCAACAGAGGAAGAGGAAGAAGAAACATAAAGATGGAGAAGAAATTGTGACTAAGGTAAATTAAAATTGGAATTATTTATTCAGCATACATTTACAAACAAGGCACAATTCATTTTCTATGGTTTCTAGTTAGATATAATATCGATGCAATAAGTTATTTTGAAAAGGTCATATATGCAAATTTTTATATTTTTTATCACTGAACAGAACTTTATTTGTTGTGAAAGAACCATTTCTCCAAGCTTTCTAAATGAACCAGAATGGTACAAGTATTAGTTTCTCTTATGGGCCGCATGCAAATACATTAGTCTCTACTCAAATTACTTCCAATTACTGGTGAGCTGACTCACCGTGAGCAAGTGCAAAGATCGAATTAGCTACCCACTAACTGGTCATGCATGAAAGTCGTCGCTTTCGTAATATTGGCAAGAAATTACCCAGAATTCTCAGCGATAAAACCACTTCCGTTATTTTTTTCTGCTAGAGGAACGCATTTACGCTTACGTCCTGCAAATAATACCATATACGACGTCTGCATCGTGCAATATTACTCCGATTCTCCTGTTCTTCCAGTTGAATTCTTTGGTAGACTCTATCAAATTCCTCTTCTCCGCGTATACTGAAAACAAGATCGAAGTCTTCAAGGTCCGACATCTTGGATAAAGCAGCAAGGTTTCAAAGTACATCAGTTCCCATCGGGATTCTCACGTTTCGTTTCTCTCTTAAGTCACCTCGCCAGGTAGCTTAGGAATTTCAACAATTATTATTGCATGAACAGATTTTTGAGTACGCAAAAACATATTTGGATACAACTTTCTCAGCAGAGAACGACTTTTACGGTCTAATGCATTCATAGATTCGAGCCTTACAACTTCTATAGTACCAGTATTAAATTTTTTATTCTCTCCTGTAAAATTAGAAAATGTGGAGATAAAATATTTTCCAAATAACCAATCCAATTGAAAACTTCCCTTGAATAAGGATGTAACCAAAGTGGGAAAAGATATGATTTTTTTTTTTTCGATTTTAGGGAAATGATACACTATCATGATTGATAAAAGGCACCAAAACATAAACTGTTGTATAATGTAAGACCAGAGGTGCGTGTATTTTGATGAGAAAAAGTACGAGAAATAAGGAAAAAGTATATTAGAATTTTAGAAAAAGAATATGTGAATGAGGGATCTTAGAGATAGAGGTTAGTTAGATCAGGAGAACTGGAAAAAGAGGATATCTTTTGGTTGTGGAAACTTATGTCATCACAGAAACATTCCTGATAAATAAATGAATGTGTTTATATTTTTAGTCCCGTGCCATAGCCAAGTGGTTAAGGCAAGAAGCCTTGGTGCAGAGCTACGGGACTTGTGCTGGTTCGAGTCCCCATGGGGGAAGAAATTTTCTCATGGAATTTCAGCCAGTATGGGACTACCCAGCATTGTGAGGCATTTGGGTAGCTACAATAAGTAGCAATTCCAGATTGAGAAGACCAGCTAATGGCTGAGGGATCCGATATGCTGATCACATGTCACCCCTACACTGGCTAGATGATTGTCTACCTCTGTGATTAACACATGTGGATGTGGGGCCAGCAGCCGGCTGGTAGGCCAAGGGCCTTCTAGGCCTGTCACGCTTGGAGAGTTTACATTTTAAATAGATCTGTAATATGACAACTCCAAGGAGTCAAGGCTGATTAAATTGGTTGCAGTCACAGCAAGCAGGAGACAGTAGATTGCCACATTGTAATGACATATTCCCTCCACCTTAATTTCAGTTTTCTTAACAATATTTTGATATTTATCAAATCAAATACCATTCATTTGCCCTCATAAGGCAGTCCCAGACCCTATACTAACTCACTGGCACTTTAAACATCTCTCTCATAAACTAATATTTTCCTAAAATTTCCAATATAATTCATCTCCCTCTGGGTCAGTATCATTCTTCCACCTCATTCTTTGGCCTACCTACTGGGTGCTTTCCCTCTGTTTTTCCTACAAGGAATATTCATATCCCTCTTTCATGCCACATGTCCTGCCCATCAAATTCTATGAGACTTAACTGAGCTTATTACATCTGGTTTCTCATAAAAATTATGTAGCTCAGTTCAAACCATGTACACAAAAAAAGTCTGGGACTCCTGAGATGCTTTCATATCCAATCTAACTGTTACAGAAATTATTGTGTTTGCCATATGCTTATATTATAGGTTTTAATAAATCAGTCACATGACATGTCTGGAGAAATTCAAAGTTGTCAAAAGTGGTTGCAACCATAGATTGTCAGATGACATTTCATGGAACCACATGGTTAGCAGGATACAATTTCTCAACCTTAGTTTCAGTTTTCTTGACTGAATTTTGTCACTTGCTATAATATGACACCCACATGTAATCACATGGTTAACAGAATGCAATTTTTCAATCTTGGTTTCAGTTTCATTAACTGGATATTATTTATCATTTGGTGAACAATTTTGAGAAAGTATTTTGTGAGATTTTTTTTTCATTTTGAATTATATAATATGCTATGGTTTGATTATAATAATAATAATAATAATAATAATAATAAAGCCTGGTATGTCCCTTTAGGGCAAAGGCCTCCCTATACAGGGGTTAAGCTCTATTGTGAATGTCACTCGGTGAGCTACTCCGGTGGTGAGAAGTTGACTTGGATGTAGCACTTGGTTTGTATACACTGTCTGTTCTGTGATTAGTTAATGCACAGATGGTTTGATTATATTAACATAATGTGATTTAAGAATTAAATTAATGTTTTTATTACCTCACCTCATATCCTTTTTCTTCTATACTGCAGTTTCGGAGCTTATCTCCATCTTCAGTAGCCTCTGGTCGACCGGTGTTACGTCATTTCTTGGCGGTTTTCTTCTTACTTCTATCGGTGGACCGATGAACCTCTGGATCAGGTCAAAATTTGCAGGAGTTTCGAAATTCATGAATTTATCTTTCTTATTGAATTAACTCATGAATTTCGGAACTCCCACAAATTTTGACCTGATCCAGAGGTTCATCGGTCCACTGGTAGAAGTAAGAAGAAAACTGCCAAGAAAGACACAACACCGGTCGACCAGAGGCTACCGAAGATGGAAAAAAGCTCCGAAACTGCAGTGTAGAAGAAAAAGGATATGAGATGAGGTAATAAAAACATTAATTTAATTCTTAAATTAAACCTCATAGTGTTCTTTCTCTGTGAAAGTTAAATAAATAATGTGATTTGTTTTGTAGAAAAGTAAGTGGAGCAATGAAGGCTCAGGAGAAGTTCCTGCAGAAACAGGTGAGATGGCTTCCAGTGGTGAGGAGGGAGATGATGATTATGATGATGAGATGCTGTTTATACGAGGTGCTTCTCCTGTTATGCCAGGAGGTTACAGTTCTCCTCCAGGTTTTCATGAAGGTTCACCCAATTATATGGAAGGTAAAACTTTGTCTTGACTATTGTAATCTATCAATGACACTAAAGCATGTTATCTTTTTGAATGTCCAAAAATAAAATTAATTTCATTGTCATGTTTTTTTGTAATAAAACCAAGAAGTGACACTATGAGGTAAACATCAATAAATATCAAAAAACATGAATCAGAAATTTTACACCATATAAGTGCTTCTGTATCTTACAGGTATGTCATTAAGAATAAAAATAAGATCGTCTTCATAATAAACTGAAAAAGCATCATAAACAAAATTAAAAGTGTGAATACAAAATTTTACATCTCATTTCATGTAATATCTTTCACTTGGACATGTTTTGGAGACCATCATCCATATTTCCAACTACATTCTGTTTCAGAAATTTTGCACCTCACAACTTGTTTATTTATTAAAAAACTAACTTATACACCTCACTAATTGTATAACTTACTAACTCTAATTCACTGGTACTTTCAAACTCATAGGTTCATGGCCAGATGGACATAAGCTCTCCATACATCCCTATCCTGAGCTAATGTTTTCAATCATCCTTTGTATAATCTACTTCTCTCAAATTGTGGTTAATGTTATTCTCCCACCTCACCCCTTTTATCAATTAATAATTTTGTTCCCTTTATTTTTATTAAGTATTAATATTAAACAATATTTTAAGCAAAATATTTATATATAACTGTTGGATTAATACTTTGCTTCTTTTAATATTAGTAATACTTTTATTATCATTAACATTATTATAAGTCTAGAGATCTTTAGTTCGAACTCCAGGCTGGGGGTAACTTTTTCTCTTCAAATATTATTATAAATTATATTTGAAGAGAAAAATATAGTCATAATGGCGGTTGAAAATGAATGACAAGATCATTTGAAAACTAATTCCGTGTTTAATAAAACATGAAATATGAGGTAAGATGTAAAAATGACTCATTAATTTATTAGAAAAATATACGCTTAGACTGAGGTTTGAACCCAGAACCTTTGGCTTTGTATGCCAATGCTCTACCATCTGAGCTATCCTAAGCACTCCAATCTAAACACAAATTTTTCTCTTATACATTTTTTAATTTCCGAAAGTGTATAAACATTATTATTATTATTATTATTATTATTATTATTATTGTTATCATCATCATCATCGTCAGTTTGACCAAATTTTCTTGCAGAATTTAATGCTATAATTATTCTGATTGTTGTATTTTATGTAAACATATGCTTGTTTTTTAACTTTTACAGGAATTAATCACTATGAGGTTTAATTTATGGTAAAATCAAATGTTTCCTACCTCCTCATATAAATCTTCTAAGTAGATTGCGATTTTGAGACCATAACGTTCTCATCTTCAGTACAATCTTGGTGACTGATGTTATGTCGATCGGAAGAAACACTTCTTTCCTCTGTTGGTGGACCAATGAACCTCTGGATCAGGTCAGGGTTCATTGGTCCACCAACAGAGGGAAAAAGAAGTGTTTTTTTCCGATCAACATAACATCCCATTTTTAACTTTGAATAACATCAGTTGCCAAGATTGTACTGAAGATGAGACTGTTATGGTCTCAAAATCACGATCTGAATAGAAGATTTATGCGAGGAAAGGTAGGAAACATTTGATATTACCATAAACATATGTTTTGGAACAGAAAGCACATGACCTTAACACTACCAGGCTAAATAAATGAAATAAGATTTTTACATGTATATTTTGGAGACCATCCCTATTCTTAACTAAATTAACATGTTCAGATGAAAGGATCTTATTTTATGAGATGAAGTGTAAAATTTCCAGTTCACTTTTTTACTTCATTTATGAACATGCTTTTGCTGTATTTGGAAAAGAATTTCTTCTTTTTCTTCATATGGCATATTGTAAGATACAGAATCACTTAGGCTCATTGTGCATACCATAATATTTAGAAATCTGTCCATAGACCAAAAGAAGTAATAAATTTGTTAATGTAACTTGGTTGATTTCCTTATCAAATGAAATACGTTTCCCAAATATCTACTATGTCTTAGTTTACATAAACTTGACAGTCCAACACTACGGGTTATTCAATTGATCTATTACATGTACACATTTCTTCTGTTAAAAGAACTGTTACTTGTCTTAGAATTCTCCTATCCATTGGAAATAGTTGTTTGTAAAAAAAAACGTAAATTTAGATTGTACAAAGTTGAAATGAATGAGTTAAGGAAATAATTAAGTTTTCATTATTAATTTAATATATGTAGGAAATAACACATCGGCCACGGTGGACTAGTGGTTATGCTCCTTGCCTCTGGTCCCAGGTTCAAACCCGGTCGGGATCGATGGATTTTTTTAGGATGGAAAAATCCAAGGAGCGAGTCCTCCGGGAGGGACTTTAAGGCATGGGTCCCGATTCTGAAGATTTTCAGGCTCGTAAAAGATCCTTAAGCCTGAATGAAAAGGCCTCTAAGCAAAATTTACTGAATTTTCCCATCCTAGTACTACCTTGATTTCCTAGATGTCAGTATGAGGCAGAATGCTGACCACAGACCACTCAAATGACATCTATACGAAAACAAGAGTAACTAAATTAGTATGTATTAAATATGGGAATTTTTAACATTATGAGGTTCAAATTCATAAGAATTAAATTAATCGTGATTATTTCATACCTCATACTTCTATATTTCTTTAAATACAGTACTGCAGTTTCGGCAATTTCTTATCACCATCATCAGCTGTTTTCATTGCCGATACTGCAGTGCTGTATTTAAAGAAATATAGAAGTATGAGGTATGAAATAATCACGATTAATTTAATTCTTATAAATTAGTATGGTTCAAATTCTTTCCTGTAGGTGGAGAGTAGAATTTTATCTTCCGATTTTTTTTTAAGAGAGTGCATAAATCTCTCTGTTAAGGGAAACATGGGCTTCGACAAGGAAATAACACTGAGGTTTATTTTATTTGTCAATGAGTTGGTTATTTTGACTCACCTCATATTTCTTGTTTTTTATGCAGACCAGGTTTTGTTGCTTCTGCGTGACATTATTGCATTCCAGTTGGAATGCATCGACAGTGTTGCGCAGAAGCAACGAAACCTGGTCTGCATAAAAAACAAGAAATATGAGATGAGTCAAAATAACCAACTCACTAACAATTTCATTATTAAGTTTATAAATGTTTATAATGTCATTTCATGAGAACTGACACTATGAAGTAAATATTAGTAGAATACAAAAATATGAATAAAAGACTCATAAATGATGCTTCTCTCACCTGACATGTTTAAAAAAAAACTTGTTTTGATTATCAGCTAAATTCTGACTGTTCAAAAGGAGCTGTTAATGTCAGCGTAAGTCTGTTTTTGGCTAATGATAGAGATATCTTTGAAACTGGTCCAGTTGAGGGAACTAGTTTGAAGTGAAGTATAAATAACCAATTCAATTTCTTTGATAAAATACCACATAGAAATGACTTCCTTACAATTTTGTAATGTAAAGCCTTTACGGCTCTTAGCTTACCAACTGGTTACTGTGTCAATCACATAGATGGATTATCATCAAGCCAGTATAGGATGCAGTATGACTGATTTCCCAGCCATTACAGCTGGTTTCTCAATTTGTGGTTGCTTTATATATATATATATATATATATACATATATATAAACTACTCAAATTACTCACCCTGCTATGTTAGTACTAGTCCCATGCATAGAGACTTGAATCAGCATATGTCCAGTAGCTCTGTGCCAAGGCTGCATTGCCATGATGCAGGATAATGCTCATTCAGCCTCGTATATAACAAGTACAGGAACTTTCATGAGGCTAATGTAGTTTACCTCCATCTTGAACTGAAGGCTAAGGAATATGGATCTTAATTACTTATTTTAGGAATTCACACTATGAGGTATATTCATTTAGGTAAAATTTAATCACTCACCTCATATTATTCTTCTTATTTTAATATAAACTAGTTTCAGAATTTTGTTTCCATTCCAGAACAACAGTCGTGAAGATACTGAAGATGGAACGGAAACAAAGTTCCAAAACTAGTTTATATTAAAATAAGGATAATATGAGGTAATTGATTAAATTTTACGTAAATGGACCTTAATGTTCACATCACTATGTTATCTTTTACCTTTATAATATTTGAAAAATTTCATTTCACATTCAGAGTAGTGTAAAAAGTATTTAATATTTCAGGCGGGCCTTTTGACGAATATGACTCTGAATTTGAGACAGAAGATTTTATAAGACCTCATTGCGGAGAAGAGGGTGGACCTAAGAGAGGCAGCAGAGGATCAAAACGTTTAATTAGCCGTGGAGGTGGTAGAGGTCTAATTAAAAAAAGGCCACAAATGGGACTTAAAAAATCAATTGGTGCAATGGGGAAGAAGTTAGGAAATAAAAGACAACAGAGGATAGGGAAACCACAACAAGGACCTCAACAGGCATCTGACTCCATTTGTTCATTTTTCATGCAAGGAAAATGCCAAAAGGTGAGTGAATAACAAATATAGGCAACATTTGATCTAATTTTTAAGTCAAAATACAGTATTTTTATTATGTTATGGACTTACCGTCTAATTCTTTCTCTTTAAAATATTGGAGAAAAAAATCTCCATTTAATTTTTAACGAAAAATTAAAATATGGTTGATTGGTATCTAAAGCATCTATTATGAATAATGTCATCTATTCTCTTCTTCAGTATTTAGAGGGAGATTTGAAAATTTATTGAAGGATGGATAGATAATGATCTTGATCCATATCCTCATTAGGATTACAGAAAGATAAAATATTCCAATTTTATACAGATGCTAGTAGAGACAATTGAATCGTGGAAGCAATCTGATAGATTTCTCTTCAAATTTTATTTGTCATTCAGTGAGAAGTCATTAAATTAATATTAAACATCGAATCTCAGCTTTACTGGCTATAATTATTTTATTATTTATTTCCTGTAAAATTCCTAAATGGAACATAGGGCAGCAGTAAAGTTTCTCCAGTGTACTCTGTTTCCAGCCAGCCTTTCACTTGTTTCCAGCTTTTCCATCTTTCCTTTGCTTCCTCCTCTACTGATCGCTTCCAAGCTTTCCTAGGTCTTCCCCTCTTCCTTACTCCTTGCAGATTCCAATCTAGTACAGTCTTCTCGATGGTTCCATCTGGTTTTCTCAATGTGTGGCCTATTCAATTCCACTTTCTTTGTTTTATTTGGTGACATATTGGAGATTGGTTGGTTTTTATCCACAGTTCTTCATTTGATATTATTTCCGGCCATCATATATTTAAAATATGCCTCAGACATCAGAGAAAACCCTCTTGCTTTTGAACCAATTAACATTCAGCTAAATCTAGAAGAACCAGTTACAAAATCTGAAACTCCCACACTTGTACTGAAAGCTCTAGCGTTAGAAGCTGTGAATAAGAGATATCCACCAGAAGAATGGTTACATGTTTACACAGATGGATCTACTATTGATAACAACTCAGGATCAGGAATTACATGTACATTATTTTCATTTTATCAACCAGCAGGATACCACACAACAAATTTTGATACGGAAGTAACAGCTATTCATATTTCACTCCAACAATTACTATACAGAATAAATAAATTTCAAAATGCTGTCATACTCTCTGATTCTAAGGCAGCAATATATGCAATAAATTCACACAAAATGAAGACAATACAAATTAAAGAGTGCTACAAAATGATTCAACAACTTCAAAAACTACAGAAAATAATTCAATTGCAATGGATACCTGCACATTGTGGAATTGCTGGAAATGAGACTGCTGATTTTCTTGCCAAAAAGGCTCCAATCTAATTCAGAATATTACTAAAAGCTTACCTTTCACATCCATAAAAAGAATAATTAAAAACAAATATAAAATCAAGCAAAACCAAGACGTATGTAATAAAGCCAAAGACAAAAAATATAATATTTTAGTAAAGAAGCCAGATATTATTCCAGAAATTCCACATAAAACTACAGTAGCAAAATTTAGACTTTGTTTATTTTTTATCATTTCACTCACCTCATACTTCATAATTTATAGCAGACCCAGGGTTTCTTCACGTAATTCGTGACATTGTCAATGCTGCGTCATGTTCACAACTGACGTCCAACGGCCTTCTATCCTGCTATTAAAGAACCTCATAGTGTTATTTCCTATCTACATAACTTAATAAAATTTAGACTACTTACAGAACATGACTATTTGGCCAAACATTTATATAAAATAGGAATCTACACGAATCCAAATTGTCCTCTATGCAACAAAGACGAAGAAATGAACGAAGAACATCTACAAATTATATTATTTTTGGTCTGGACATCTTACCTCAATATTAATGTTGATTTGTTCTTGGACATGTTTCAAAACAATTCTGTTTTATCGTCAGCTTGTCTGGGAAAGCTGACGATAAAATAGAATTGTTTTGAAACATGTCCAAGAACAAATCAACATTAATATTGAGGTAAGATGTCCAGACCAAAAATAATATAATTAAAATAACCTCAAAATATAACTTCCTAAAATTAAATATTAACATCTACAAACCTGTGAAGTATTACCTGTTGGATCCACCACAGAGAAATATTGGAGAGCAAGAACACTAATGGCTTCATTGCCAAGGCTCAGCATTTGAAAACATCATCATCTGTTTACAAAGGTCTCCAACTTTTTTATTTGTTGCTTCTGTAACTTTTCATGTTTCGCCACCATAGAGGAGGACTGATTTTATGTTGGCTATAAATGTAGTGTTAATTCCCATTTAAAGTCTTCTTGTTCAAGAAGCTGCTAGGTGGTGTTAGTGGAACGAAGTTCACTGTTTTCTGGCATGCAGGTATCATATTAGTATAGTAGAGAAAAATATTTGGGTAAATAGGAAGCCTAATGGCTTAAATCATTAAAGCAGTGATGTACAAAACCAGAGATATTGGGTTCAAATACAGATTTAGGCATATATTTTTCTCTTCAAATTTAATTTGTCATGCAGTGAGAAGTGATAAATTTAATAGTAAACATCAAATCTAAACTTTACTGGCTATAAATGTAGTATTAATTCTCATTTTGTTTAAGAAGATACCAGATGGCGTTAGAGGAATGAAGTTCACTGCTATCTGGTGCACAGGAATCATATTAGTATAAAGATAATCTATGAGTGAATCAGAAGCCTAATAGCTTAAATCGTAAGAGTGCTGGTGTACAAAGCAGAGATATTGATTTCAAATCACGATTTAGATGTATATATATATATTTAGAGGTATATATATATATATATATATATCTTGGCAACTAATAAATAGTGAGTCCTGAAATCTCACCTCATACTCCGTGATGTTCAAGCATGGAACTGCAGTAAAGATGTCGTAAAGTGGCTGAATACGAGAGGGATGCCTTTTTGAAACTGCGGTTCCATGCTTGAAGATCATAGAGTATGAGGTGAGATTTCAAGGCTCACTATTTATTAGTTATAACGTGAAAACCTCATAATGTTATTTCCCATTATTAATTTATTAAAATATAGTATATTTACCTCTTCAAATTTATATCTGAAAGTTGCTGGTGTAGTTTTCTTAGAAGTTCCGGTACTGTATTAATCTGATATTTCAGAAATTTCTCCCAATATTTCTCTGTTTTTAAGATTTAATTTAAAATTCTTTATACCTCACCTCATAACCAGTCTTCTAATTAAACAGGTTTCAAAACCTAGATGGTTTTATCTTCAGTAATATCTCAAATAATGTTATGTCATTCAGGAGAACTGCTTCTTACTCCATCTGTTGATGGACCGATGAATCTCCGAATCAAATCAAATTCCCTGGGAATTTCAGAATTCGTAAGTTTTTCTTTCTTGCTTTTTTGAATGTGGATTTTTTCCCAAACAGTGAGCTCTTTTGATTTTTCTATTTGTTTAATTAAACTAGCTTTTACATCAATTAGATGTTTTTCATACCAAGCATTATTCTAGATGTTCTTTCTTTCACCCCGGTTTTCAGATTTCCTTTTTGTTTTTTCTATATAAATTTTGTCACATTCTCTGCATTTAATCTATTTAACTCATGCCCCAAACGGTAGTCAATGACCAATCATGTTTCAATGAATTTTGTTTTACAACCAATGACAATCGTGTTTCACCTTGCTCTTCATCGATTTCTCATTATCAGCTCCTGCTTTTGTGATAAAGAAAACTCCTCCTTTTTAATATTCTGAACACCTCGGAATATTATTTTTCTCCAACAAATACATTGAATGTTGCAAATAATGAACAGATTCTTTGATTTTAATGAGCTATTACTAAAAAAATAAATTAATAACCTATAATGTTGATTATAATATACAGTTTGATGTGTTTCATTATTTCTCCACTAGGGTGCATTCGTACAATATTGCGAACCTGTTTGGCAATAAATAATATGATTAAGTTGCAGTGAATATACATAACCTCACATTTCTGATTTGTTTTCAAACATCGCCATTTACATTACATGTATAAATATTTTAAAATACTGGTAACTATATTTAAATAATGACTTTTGAGTAAACAGCTTAATTTTATTGGTTAAATAGTCCTAACAAATGCCATTCTTGATTTCCAAATCCTCAAGATAAATTGGAAATCATTCATGGCATTACTTATAATAAATTCCTAATTTGTTTTCTTCTTCAATTTTGTTATTTTTAATCAATGGTAAAGAGAAAAATTTTTTATGTTTTTATTATTAATTTCATACATCTGAGTGATGGATAAATCATATTTGAAGAGAAAAATTATACGCATAGCATTTGGTGGGCAGGAATTACAACGTATATAGAGGAAAATTTGCATTTAGATCGATACTTGCTCAGGTAGCTCAAATGGTAGAGCACTTGGACTAGATAACCAAGGGTCCCAGGTTCAAGACCCGGTCCGGGCGTATAATTTTTCTCTTCAAATAAGAAAAATTTTTGCCTAAACTGGGAATTAAACCCTAACTTT
Source organism: Diploptera punctata (assembly GCA_030220185.1). Classification (NCBI taxonomy): domain Eukaryota; kingdom Metazoa; phylum Arthropoda; class Insecta; order Blattodea; family Blaberidae; genus Diploptera; species Diploptera punctata. The sequence continues at coordinate 456,300 of JASPKZ010000006.1, forward strand.
CTGCTTTCCTTTACTTACTCCAATCATAGTAATAGCTTTAGCTTCTTAATATTAATTTAAATTTGTTATTTTTGTTGATTTTAATTATCCTATTGAGGCTGTATTCATTCTTTGGTGCCAATCTTATGTTAAACTTTTTAAAAAATTTTTGAAACTTGTAGTGCTTCAAACCTCACAGTGATTTTTCCTATAAAAGTTCAATATTTCTGTTGTTTGTTAAATTAATATTAAGAAGCTAAAGCTGTTACTATGATTGAAATAATTATATTAAAGTACACAAAGAGCATCAGCACAGAAAGCTGAAGGTTCGGGGTTCGATTCCTGGTTCAGGCATAAATTTTTCTCTTTACCATTTGATTACAATAATTTCTGTTGTTTGTTCAGCATTTAAATTTTAATTAATATGTTGTATGCCGAATTCATTACTATAAGGGAGAAGTTGAGATAATTTTACTTCCTTGGCTTTGCCAAGGTGTGAGCTGTCTGATTACTATAATCTCCACAAGACAAAGGAATACATTGTACTACAACATATTTGGTTGGCATTATGCATCAACTGGCTATGCACCATTATGTAAATTTCAAGAAAAGTATATTTAAAGTTAAGTCAATCTTCACTATTTATTATAGTACCAAACTAACAATATTGGATATTATAAGTTATCTTCCTTGTTTAACAGTTATGCATCAACAATCTAAGAGTGGAAACATTTGGCACTTAGCTGCATAATGCAAAATTTAGATTAATATTTATGAAGATCTGGTTTCATATCCATTTATTGCAAAACACAGATTCTTTGATAGGACTGATGTTTACATTTACATAATAAGGCTATATTTAAAGATTTAGTGCTAAAAATGTGTGTACACTTCATGAGCCAGAGCAACAGATGGCATCAAAATCTCATTTTTTAAAATGGTGCTTAGCTGGTTGATGTATAACATTGTCCATTTAATCTGGAAAGTTGAAATATTTTAAAATTGGTTATATTTAAATTTTTTATTAATAATGTGTGAAACCTCAATTTCGATTGGTTCATTATTAAACCAGTATTATTAGAACATCTGCATCCTAATAATATGTGTTAATGGTTTTTCCAAAACAATTAAAAAGCATTAAAACCATTAAAAAGGCCAAACATTTAGAATTTAAAAATATTATCAAGATAATTTTTGTTAAAAATTAAGTGGTCCATTTTTTTTTCCTACATTTTAAAGGGGGGGGGGGAAATACAGGTCTTCAATTATGTAATTATGGTAATATGTTAAATTACATTAAAATAATTATACTGCGGTAATAAAATAAAAGAATTCAGTACAGAATTATATTTTACATTATAAGAAAGTGGAAGACTAATAGAGAAAAAAATCAAAAGATTAAAATTTCCACTTTTAACTATAGGTCATCCAGCAAACTTGCTTCCATTCCTGACAATCTTTCCAAACTTAACCTTCTATTTTTCTCCAGTCCCTTCCCCATCCTTCTTCACATGATCATTGTATCTTCTTGATCTTCCAAGGGTCTTTTCCTTTCTCTTTTAAACATATTTAGGCTTTGCTAGCTCAAAAAGTAATAAGAATTAAATGAATCGTGATTTCTTCTTACCTCATACTTCTATGTTTTTTTAAACACAGGTCATCCAGCAAACTTGCTTCCATTCCTGACAATCTTTCCAAACTTAACCTTCTATTTTTCTCCAGTCCCTTCCCCATCCTTCTTCACATGATCATTGTATCTTCTTGATCTTCCAAGGGTCTTTTCCTTTCTCTTTTAAACATATTTAGGCTTTGCTAGCTCAAAAAGTAATAAGAATTAAATGAGTTGTGATTTCTTCATACCTCATACTTCTATGTTTTTTTAAACCTGTGTTTAAAAAAACATAGAAGTATGAGGTAAGAAGAAATCACGATTCATTTAATTCTTATTAATTGAACCTCATAAATTCCCAAATTCAATATATAAAAATGAAAAAGTAGTGTTAAAAAGTATAATAAATATTGAAAATGAAGGTATACTAGCTATAGTAAAATAGTGTAAAAAATCTTGAATAAAAAGTTGCTAGAATGTGTGTGGAATGAAGGTTCTTGACTTCAAGCGCATGGGATTATATAAGTCAGAGAAAAATTTCTGTCTAAATCAGGAGTTTAATGGATTGAGCACTGGTACAGAAAAGCAGAGACCATGGATTTAAATCCCAGTTAAGCATTAATTTTTCTATGTTTTTATTATTAATTTCATACATCTCAATGATGGATAAATCATATTTGAAGAGAAAAATTATACGCTCAGACCGGGACTTCCAAGGGTCCTGGGTTCAAGTCCCAGTCTGAGCGTATAATTTTTCTCTTCAAATATGATTAATTTTTCTCTTAAAATATTAATTTATCCTCTAATGTAAGTGACAGATTAAAAATAAAAACATAAAAAATTATTTAGGTAACCTTTTTCTTCCATCGTCATAATGTTCCCAAGCCATGTAACTTTTTTCTCTTCATTATTTTTTCTAGTGATTCTATCTTAATCTGTTTTTAATTTCATTATTCCTTATTCTATCTCTCCTTGTGAAATTGTATATGTTTCTCACAAATCTTATGTCTGTCATTGTATATGTACTTATATCATCCTTTATCCATATCCCTGTCTCCGAACCATATGTCAGTAATCATTGGAATTATATATATATATATATACACACACACATATTTTTTTGCTTCTTTTTTAATTGAAATTGCTTTTATTTAACTTGAATTTTTGGCATGTGTTGTTTCAGGAAAATGAATGTCCATATTCTCATAATGCTCTTCCTCCTCGTAAGATGGAATTGTGCAAGTTCTACCTCATGGGATGCTGTGCTAAGAAAGACAAATGCTTGTATATGCATTCAGATTTTCCTTGCAAATATTTCCATAGTGGTATGAAATGTGCTGCAGGAAATCGCTGTAAATTTAGTCATGGTACACTTACTGAACCACTAAAAGAAATTTTACTTAAGGTAAGTGATATTTTATGTAATATAACTAACTCACTGGCACTATTGAACCCATAGGTTTCTTGGCCGCCTGAACATAAGCTCTCCATACATCCATATCCTGAGCTAATGTTTTCCTTTTATTCTCCCACCTCATTTTTGGTCTACCAACTGGGCGTTTTCCCTCTAGTTTTCCTACAGGAAGCTTCCATTCACCTCTTTTTCGTGCTACATGTCCTGTCCATCGCAGTCTACAAGACTTAACTGTTCTTATTATATCTGGCTTATAAAGACTCTGTAGTTCACTGTTTTGTAGTCTCCTCCATCCACCTGTCTGTTCATCTCACTTTGGTCCAAAAATTTTCCTAAGAACTTTATTCTAAAATACTCGTAATCTCCTTTCTTCCCTTAAAGTAAGAGTCCATGTTTCACATCCTGGTAGAATAATAGTTTTATATATTTTCAGTTTATTGTTTTTTGAAAGGAGTTGGGACATCAAGAGTCTCTGTAATGCATAATAGCACACATTTCCAGAATTGAACCTATGTTTAATATCTTTGTGCATCTCATTCCTATTTGTGGTTATTGTTCCTAGGTATTTGAATTCAACCACTTCCTCAAAATTTCCCTCATTTGTCATTAGCTGTCGATTTCTAATATATAATGTATTTCTTCTATGTGTGACCATGTATTTAGTTCTGTATTGATATTTACTTCCAGTTATTGATATTTACTTCCAGTCCTAATTTCTTAGTGTTACTCAGTAGTGTGTATGTGTTGGCTTTTAGTATCTCCTCACTATCGCCCAATAGTACTACATCATCAGCATAAACTAACAGCTTATTAATACCATTGAGTTGTAAGCCTTCCTCATTCTCTAAAGATTTGATGGCATGCTCTAGTACAAAATTAAATAGTAGAGGAGATATTGTTTATTTGTTTCTTCACTCACCTCATACTTCATAACTCCCACTCAGACTCAAGTTTCGTCACTTCATTTGTGACATTCTCAGTGCTGTATTACGTTCACAACTGAACACATCAGTATTGAGAATGTCACAAATGAAGTGACGAAACTCGAGTCTGAGTGGGAGTTATGAAGTATGAGGTGAGTGAAGAAACAAATAAACAATATTAAAAAAACCTCATAGTGTTATTTCCTATCTACATAACTTAATTAGTAGAGGAGATAGTGCATCTGCTTGCTTCAACCCATTGTGGATTTCAAAAGTATCCGAAAACTGTTTGCCTATATGCACCCTATTCTTTGTGCCATTTAAGACACATTCGTATAAGTCTAACTAACTTTTTAAGAATTCTGAACTCCAGCAAGATACTATATAACTTCTCCCTCTTAATTTAATTGTATGCTTTTTTGAAGTCTACGTATAGTTGATGTACAGTACCATTATATTCCCATTTATTTTCTAAAATCTGTTTTAAGCTAAAAATCTGTTCTGTTGTAGATCTGTTTCTTCTAAATCCACATTGATGATCTCCTAGAATCTCATCAATATAAGGAGTAATTCTGCTTATTAATATATTTGTTAGAATTTTGTATGAAGTTGAAAGTAATATGAGATGCCCCTGTAGTTCTTGCAATCAGTTTTATCTCCTTTCTTATAAATTGGTATGATATTGATTCTTTCCATTCATCTGGAAAAGCTTCTTTATCCCAAATCATATTAAGCAATTGGTATCTTGTCCATCAATTATTCTCCCCCTGATTTTATCAGTTCTGCTGGGATCTCATTTGAATGTGATGCTTTATACAGCTTCAATTTTTCTATCGCCATTTCAACCTCTAATGCACTTGGTTCTACGATTAGCATTTCTGCTGTCTGTAAATTATCCTCTTCAATATCCTGTTCTATATGTACATTTAATAATTCATTAAAGTAACTTTTCCATCTATTTAATATACTCCTGGAATCTGCAATCATATCCCCATTTTCATTCCTAATTATGTTTGTTCAAGCCTGAAACCCTTTCTTCTCTATCCTAATTCCCTGATATAATTCTCTAATGTTCCTATTTTTGCATTCATTTCAAGATCATTAATCTTCTCTCTCAGATATTCCCTCTTTTTACTCTTTAGTAACCTCGTGGTTTCCCGTCTAACACTACCCAGTTGCTCCAAATTTACCACATTTGGCTTGTGTAACCATTTCATTTTTGCTTGCTTTCTTTTCTTTACAATGTCGAAACATTCCCCATCAAACTATTTCTTGTTTTGCCTCTTTTTAAAGTAACCAACGCTTTCTGATGCTGACAATTTAATAGTATCTCTTATAGCCTCCCATTCTTTATTTATATTAGTTTCTTCTTTGTTTGCCACATTGTAATCTGAAGATTTCAGTGCTTCAAATCTATTAGCAATTTTAATTTGGTATTCTTGCCACATTTCATCATTTTTCAAGTTTTTTAAATCAAATTTTTCAGAATCATATTTAGCATTTGTTCCTCTCATAAGCGCTAACCTTGTCTGATTTTCATCCTGACCAGATGATGATCCGAACTCTAACTGATCTAACATCAATGATGCTACTGTGCCAGCGTTTGTCCACTATTACATGATCTATCTCTTTCCGAGTTTCACCATCTGGAGACGTCCTTATGCTGAAATGTTGTGCTCCTAACAATGAGATTCTTTGATGTGGCAAAGGTGACTAATCTAGCCCCATTATCGTTACTATCTTCATGAAGACTGAATTTGCCTATTGTTGATTTGAATATATCTTCTCACCCCACTTTTGCATTAGAATCTCCTAAGACAAATTTCATATGATATCATGAAAGGCTATCAAATATGCATTCTAATTTTTCATAGGATTCATCCTTGATCTTGTCATCTTTATCTTCTGTGGGAGCATGTACATTTTCGATTACAAAATCATGTTGTTTACTCTTTAGAATTATGTATGATATCCTATCACTGACAAACTTAATATTTCGGATAGTGGACAGGATCCTCCTTTGGACTAAAAAAACCCATTCCAAATTCAGGTCTTTCTGCATCCCCGAGTATAATGCAAAGCATCCTGATTCCTGACTACCTTCTCCTGGCCATCTAACTGCCTGTAAAGCGATTATATCCAAGGGTGATTTATCTAATTCCCAAGTTAATACTTCTAGCACCCTGCTATTCTATAAAGTCCTAACATACCATGTTCCTAGGAATATTTTCTTGTGTTTTGAGTCTTTGGCATGGGTTCTCTGAAGTAGTCCCCACCTGGAGAACCGAATGGTGGAATATTTGACCTCCGGAAAATTTTACTCCAGTGGAACCCATGTCCGCATTTCTTGATGGTTGTATTATTACAGTGAAAGATCGTCACTCTTTCGACCAAGGTACTTTTTTCATTTGGCTTATCACCTGTGACCAGTCCGGCATGGGTAACCCTATAGGCAGCAATTAATATAACTATGAATTATTTTAAACTCTTGTAAACTTATATATGTAAGGTAGATATATTTTATTTAACAGTGCCTTTTAACTCTCATTAATATCACAATTCAAAGTTGGGCTTAAAAAGCACACCAAATTTTAGTCAGTGCCTCTTATTTTGGTTAGAGCTTTTTTTGTGTCATAAATCTACAACATGGTACCTAGGTTTTACATCCCTTCCGAAGTACGTCATATACAGAATTTATATGACCTGAAAATATGCATTGGCCCTGCCTGAGTTTGAACTTCAAATCTTAGAACCAGAGGCAAATATGGTAAAAACTACTCTTTTGTAACCAATTATATCAGTAAGGAATACTTTATATGTAATTGCACTACTGATATTTAAATACTAAATTTTATTCTATATATTGATCATTGTCCACTGCTGTGGTCTCGAGGTAGCATGCTGCCTTGTAACACTGCAGGCCCAGGTTCAATCCCCGGTCGGGGCAGTTTTTCTGGGTGAGGTTTTTATCATGGTTTTTCCTCACCTGTAAGACAAATGTCAGGAAAACTTTAAGGCCAAAACGGTCCCCGAAATCATATGGCCATCATCACCATCATTTTCATCATCATCACAATCATCCTTCACTGGTGTGGAAAGCAACAGGAAGCTACCACACCTACAATTCCCTAGTAAAGCTGCAATCATAGCATGAAAATGCTATGATTGCAGTGAAGGACCTGCTTTCGGGCTGAATCACTATGGATGGATGGATAGATATTGATCCTAGTGGACTAGTGGTCACGATGCTTGCTTATAGTTCCAATGTTCACAGGTTCAAGCCAAGATGGGATCAATGGATTTTTAAGGGTATAAAAATCTTGAGCATGGCTTCCTTCAGAAGGAAAGTTTAGCTGTGTGATCCACATCATAGATTTAAAGTATGTGAAAGAACCTCAAGCCTGAAATAATAGGCTTCAGAGCTCTTTCACACTTAAACTTAGCTGTTTATTTATTTATTCAGATTTGAGATATGATTCGTAAATTGAGTCATTTTTTTAACATCTTACCTCATATTTTATGTTTCTTCAAACACGGGAACTAGTTTTCAAGAAAAGGATCTCTCTCATTTTCAACCGACATTATGACTACCAGATTTTCGTTGGAATCTCCATCAATAACGTTGCCATCTGGCGTTGATTTGATGAACTTTGAGATGAGGTCACGTTCATCAGGAATCTCGAAATTCATGGATCTAAATTTGTTCTTCTGAATATATATCTTCTCCCAAATTGTCAATGCTAAAGGTTTTTCCAAATGTTTTAAAAGAAGCCTTACAGGAATCTCGAAATTCATGGATCTAAATTTGTTCTTCTGAATATATATCTTCTCAAATTGTCAATTCTAAAGGTTTTTCCAAATGTTTTAAAAGTAAGGCTTCTTTTAAAACATTTGGGAAAACCTTTAGAATTGACAATTTGGGAGAAGATATATATTCAGAAGAACAAATTTAGATCCATGAATTTCGAGATTCCTGATGAACGTGACCTCATCTCAAAGTTCATCAAATCAACACCAGATTGCAACGTTATTGATGGAGATTCCAACGAAAATCCGGTAGTCATAATGTCGGTTGAAAATGAGAGAGATCCTTCTCTCGAAAACTAGTTCCCGTGTTTGAAGAAACATAAAATATGAGGTAAGATGTTAAAAAATGACTCATTAATTTACGAATTAAGAACCTCATAATTTTATTCTCCATATTTAACTATGAATTGAGATATGATGTTGGTTTGTTCATTGGTACTATTAGATTTGGAAAAAATCATTCTTCATTATGTGTATCCAGCCATAGTTTAGTTGATGACATGATTCCATTGCATACTTACGCTATAAGTTTCAATGAGGTTGCATTTGAACATGTAGCTTATTTGGGTATTCAAGGTGAGTGTCCACGAGGTTAAAGAAAGAGATATTGGAAAGACAGAAATTAACTTTTCAGCCTCGAATACTCTAATACCATCAGGGTCGAAGAAAACAAGAGGTCAGGGAAGGGAGACTCGATAGGAAAGTAAAAAGAAGGGAAGGATCTGGTACTAGAAAAGGAAGAAATACCAGATCGGTCTATAACCTATCAAGCTGACCAGTGCTAATTGATGGGTAGCTCATCCCTTTGGTTCATATTGCATAAACAGAATGTTAACAGCTGCACCACGAAAAGGTAGGAATTGGACGCTGGGTTATTGTCCAGGTTGATTCCTATAAGCTTTCAATCTAAAAAGAATTAGAGGGTTTCCTCCCTGTTAAAAACAATAACTCTTTGCAGCCATTTGGAAAATAAAAATAATTATTCGTCATAATTCCTTTGTTACAAATTTAGTGAGTGTTGATTTGAAACTTATGTTTTTACTGAAAGTATAAAATTAGGATCCTAATTTTTTTTTTCAAATATTGCTGGAAATTAATTGAAAATACACTATGATAAAAATATATATCCATGATTTGAATGCAACTAACAAGGTATTTTATAATATTGAGAATCTAGATGGAAATGGCTTCATTGTCAATTCCTGAGCATTAGATATATATGTGCATACATAATGCATTGTATTTGTTATGTTCCAGGATTGAACAAAAATTGTTCATTATACAGGATAGTACAAAAAATGGGTTTAACTGTGTTTGTGCCTACAACATATGCAGTGTATGCTGATATTTTGTAAATTTTTGGTTGAAATTTGTAAATATTTTTACAATGTACATAGTTGTATGGTTTTAAGAAGTCAATACTAATTACAAAAATTCTGTTGTAGCATATAGAGACTGCACCAAAAGAGATACTTGGTGACTTTCCTCGTGAGAGGGCAGCTGCTATGATATATAATAAAAATTGTGGCAATAAAGGACCGTGGCCAGGCACCAAGAAAATTCCTTCATTGCTTGAAATTGAGGTTCCTATTCCACCTCAACTTCTTGCTAGCAATCCAGAATTGAGAAGAGAAGAGGAAAAATCTATGATGAGACATTCTACACCAAAGTCCAGCTCAGACAATGAAGGTACAGCTTCTTCATCATTTTCTGATACTATATTTTTAACATTTATCTTTCTTAATGTTATGTTTTTCCTATTTATTTGAAACACTTATTTCAAAAATATGGGATATTCCATATCAAATCAGACAGTAAAAATTCTTGCCACATATATATATATATATTTTTTTTTTAATTTCATATATTCTTAAGCATAGTGAATACAATTATAATCATATTATTACCAAATATTAATTTTATGGTGGTTTATTTTAGGAAGTAATATTTTGAGGTTCTTTTAATCAAGTTTTTTTGAGTCTAGAAACAGCTTACCTCAATTTAATGTTGATTTGTTCTCAAACATTTTTCGATATAATCTTCTATATCATCTTCAGCTTGCCAAGACTGATGAGTTTTATGTTGTGAATCCTGGATGTCGATATCAGCTCCCTCTTCCGGCTGGCCGAAATTCACATATCATCCTTGGGCACACAATAAATTTCAAAAAATATTTGACAAATTTAATATTAAATTAGCACTGAAAAAAGACCACAGTTTAAATAACTAATAAAACCAACAAAATGAAAAAAAAACTGATGAAAGTAAAAAATTAGAAATATATCAAATTGAATGTGCTGGTTATAAAAATATATATATAGGTAAAACAAAAAGAAAGCTGAAAATTAGAACCAAGGAACACATAAGAAATATTAAAAATGGGGAAATAGAAAAATCTGCAGTTGCTGCTCATGTTTGGGCCGAAAAACACAATGTAAATTTGAACACTAAAATATTAAAACAGTTAGAAAATACAAAGGAACTCACTATTTGGGAAAAAAAATTACATTCAGAAGAACAAAAATAGAGCAATCAATTTTGAAATTCCTGCTGAACATGACCTAGTTTGGAGGTTCTTCAGTCAGCCGGAAGAGGGAGCTGATATCGATACCCAGGGTACACAACATAAACTCATCAGTCTGGACAAGCTGAATATGATATAGAAGATTATATTGAAACATGTTCGAAAACAAATCAACATTAAATTGAGGTAAGCTGTTTCTAGACTCGAAAAAACTTGATTAATTTTTATCTTATATAGGTTCATAGTTATGACAATCTAAAGTTATTGTAAATTTGAAAAACTAAAACATTTACTAATTAATAGTTCTGGAACAGTAGTAAACAGCAAAAATTTGAATCAAATGGATTTATATAGGTGATATTGTGTACTTTAAGGGTGTTATTATTGTAATTGGGATAAATGAGGTGAATCCGGAGTCATCTTACCTCATAACTTGTGTGTTCTGTTTTGAACTAGTTTCGGTGTATCAGTATATCATTATTATTAATAGTGAGTGGAGAACATATTTTAATCGACTCACCTCATACATTTTAAAACTTCTTTGATACTGACGGCTTCAGACAAAATCATGTCCTTCTTCGGTCATGGCTTCCACTGATGATTATTATTAGCTTTTTCAGACTGTTGAAATTTACGTTGTCTGCCCTGGATGTTGGCTCCACTCCATCTTTTGGCTGATCAAAAAACTTGTAAATCAAATCTTTTTCCCTGGGAATTTCAAAATTTATAACCTTGTTTTCGTTCTTTTGTATGTAGATCTCCCAAACATTACAAAAAGTTGAAATATATAAATTGTATTGCAGATAAGGAAGGTTGTAGAATGCCAAATTCAGGACCAGGTAGAGGCAACATGCGACAGTGGGATGCTGATGATGGAGCAAGACCTGGTGATATAGGTGATGAAGACATACGACACAAAGGATTTCATAAAATGCGAGGTAGAATGCTTCCAAATAGAGAAATTGATGAAGAAGAAGAAGAAATGCCAAGGAGGTAAGTTGATCATCTATAATACGTCATTATTTTGGAAAAAGTCCATTATATATAAGGTGATCAGATGAAAAAGCGTACTAGTGAAATTAAAAAAAAGAAATCAGGCAACTAAGAAAGACTGTGTATTGTGATGAGGCAAATGCAAAGGTGCACAAGTAAAATTTCTTTAAAAATCTAGCAAGTACGTCCAATAAGCTAAAGCACATAAAACTTTTGTGGCAAAGGAATGTTATAAGTTATAACATTCAAGAATAATTTATAAATGAGTTGGAGAAAATGTTTTTTATATCTCACCTCATAAAATTGCATGTTTTTACGATACCGGTTTCAAAAGTAAATTTTACTTCCATCTTCAGTACCTCCCATTTTGATTTTGATTAAATTCAGGAATAAGTTAAAGTGTAATGAAGATATTAATAATAATTAAATGAATTTCTCACGTTGTCGCCGATACTGCAGTGCTGTGTTTAAAAAAACTTAGAAGTATGAGGTAAGAAGAAATCACGATTCATTTAATTATTATTGATTGAACCTCATAATGTTAAAAATTCCCAAATTTAATATATAAATAAAAAATAAACAATATTAAAAAACCTCCTAGTGTTATTTCCTATCTACATAACTTGTAATGAAGATATTTGGTCTGTATATTCTTACCTCTTATGGTTGTGTTTGTTGAACGTATGTTTCAAGGCTTCTGAGCCCCATCATCAGCGAATTCAGACTGATTATTCTAAAGTTGTTGGCCCTGATTCTTGACTCCTGCTTCCTTTCCCCAGGAATTTCAAAATTTATAATTCTATGAATTTTCATAATTCTTTGAATTTTGAAATTCCCGGAGAAAGGAACCTCATTAGCAAGTTCATTGGACCACAGGCAAAGAGAGCAGGAGTCAAGAATCAGGGCTGACATCTTGAGAATTATCAGTCTGTAATCACTGATGATGGGGCTCAGAAGCCTTGAAACATATGTTCAACTAAAACAACCATAAGAGGTAAGAATATACAGACCAAATATCTTCATTATTAAATAAACCTCTTAATGTTACTTCCTATTGTATTAAAAAAAAGTTAAAGTGTCAGTATTGCATAATTTTAGAACAAATTTTAATAGTATATAAGAAAAAACTATATCATATTTGAAGAGAAAAAATATATGCTCAGACTGGGACTTGAACCTAGGACCTTTGGCCTTCTAGACCAATGCTCTACCGACTGAGCTATCTGGGCAAGTTCCAATCTAAATGCAAGTCAGTTCTCATGCACCAAATGCTATGAAACATTTGCTTCTATCTTTGCAAATGGCGTCTTCTTTATTAAGAAGACATTTATTTGGGAATTTTATATTATATTATAAAGCCAGTACGGCTTCTTTGATGTTTTTTATTACCCATTTCATATATCTCAATGATGGATAAATCATATTTGAAGAGAAAAATTATACGCTCAGACTGGGACTTGATCCCAGGACCTTTGGCTTTCTAGACCAATGCTCTACTGACTGAGCTATCTGGGCGAGTTCCAATCTAAATGCAAATTTTTCTCTTATATACGTTGTCAGTCGGTAGAGTATTGGTCTAGAAAGCCAAAGGTCCTGGGTTCGAGTCCCAGTCTTAGTGAATAATTTTTCTCTTCAATTATGATTTATCCATCATTGAGATGTATGAAATGAATAATAAAAAAATAAATGCATATACTGGGGTTTAGCTTTATATGATAATACTTTATTACTGAGATATCCAAGGGCCTCCAATCTAAACAAAAGTTTTTATAATTAAGGTATTTGGCCTGTGTATTCTTACCTCTTATGATTGTTTTTGTTGAACATATGTTTCAAGGCTAGTTAGCCCCATCTTCAGCTTTACAGACTGATTTTTCTCAAGTTGTTGGCCCTGATTCCTGATTCCTGCTCCCTCTTCCTGTGGTCCAATGAACTTGCTAATAAGGTTCCTTTCTCCGAGAATTTCAAAATTCATAATTCTTTCCTTTTTCTTCTGTATGTAGATTTTTTCCCATATGGTGAGTTCATTTGTATTTTCTAACCGTTTTAATAATTTTGTGTTTACATTTATTTTGTGTTTTCCTGACCAAACGTGAGCAGCCACTGCAGATTTTTCTACTTCCCCTTTTTTTTATATTTCTTATATGTTCTTAAGTTCTATTGGTTAAATTTCTTTTTGTTTTCCCTATGTATATCTTACCACAGTCTGCACATTTTATTTGATATATTCCTGATTTTTTACTGTCATCAATCTTTACATTTTTGTTGGTTTTTATTAGTTTATTTAAACTGTAATCATTCTTTGGTTCTAAACTGATATTAAATTTTAAAAAAATTCCAAATAATATAGAATATTGTGTGAATTCCTAAAATAGGTAAGTTATACATATACTCAAAACTCCTTTCTGTGTGTAATACAAGTACATTGTCTGTATGAAGTGATTAGCCAAAGTGGTGCAAAAATTGAAAATAGATCACATTACAGCTATCTAATTGCTAGTGCAAAGCCCGAAGAATGGACAGACCAGTGGATGACACTGGAACACAAACACAGATTAAACTTAAAAAAATATTAATGGTTTATTTTAGGAAGTTATATTTTGAGGTTCTTTTAATCAAGTTTTTTTTTTTTAAATCTGGAATCATCTTACCTCAATTTAATGTTGATTTGTTCTTAAACATTTTTCAATATATCTTCTGTATCATCCTCAGCTTTGGCCAGACTGATGAGTTTTATGTTGTGAACCTTGGATGTTGATATCAGCTCCCTCTTCCGGCTGGCCGAAGAATTATATTCAGAAGAACAAAAATAGAGTTATGAATTTTAAAATTCCTACTGAATGTGACCTTGTATGGAGGTTCTTCAACCAGCCGGAAGAGGGAGCTGATATCGACATCCAGGGTTCACAACATAAAACTCATCAGTCTGGCCAAAGCTGAGGATGATATAGAAGATATATCGAAACATGTTCGAGAACAAATCAACATTAAATTGAGGTAAGATGATTCCAGATTAAAAAAAAAAACTAGATTAAAAAAATACCTAAATCAAGATTTGAACCCAATATCTCTGGTTAGACATTAAACTTTGTATGTCAAAAATACAATTGTGAACTTAGTTATTTCTGTGTCCCGCGCCGTAGCCGAGCGGTTAAGGTAGGAAGCCTTGGTGCAGAGCTACGGGACTTGCGCTGGTTCGAGTCTCCATGGGGGAAGAAATTTTCTCATGGTATTTCGGCCAGTATGGGACCGGTGCCCACCCAGCATCGTGAGGCAATTGGGTAGCTACAATAAGTAGCGGCTCCAGGTTGAGGAACCAGCTATAACGGCTGGGGGACTCGACATGCTAACCACATGTCACCCCTACACTGGCTGTTGATCATCTACCTCTGTGGTTGACACATGTGGATGTGAAGGGCCAGCAGCCGGCTGGTAAAAGGGCAACCGCTGAAAAGTGGAAAGACCCTCAATCGGAGTTATTTCTGTGATAACAATGATGATTTGTTAAATTTTTAATGTTACAGTATCCATTTATTCATTTAATAATATATTTTTAAATCAATAGGCCAAACTATCAGGATCAAGATTTTTCTGAACAGCTACAGCAATTTAAAATGCTGTTTGAAAAAGAAGCTCAGAACAGTGCAGAAGAAGTGGAGGAAAATCCAGAAAGTCAACATCAACAGCGAAAACATCACCGTCATAGCAAAAAGAAGAAAAAGAAATCGCGTGATGAAGAACAAACAAAACATTCTAAGTAAGTTATTCTTAATATTACTTTAGTTCAGTTAATAAAAATTTAAGCTTTTGACAATGAAACTGGAGTGTGGAAGTAGGTTGAAATGTTTTTGCTTATGATGGAATAAGAGAGGAGCATGATACAGATAGCAGTAGCATCCAAAAACTGAAGTTAGGACAAAAGTTTGTAATGTAGTGGTTTTTTTTGTGTAATTATATATTTTTATTATTTAATATGAGTTGTGCCCTTTTGAAAATCACTATTTCTAAATATACAGGCATCTCTACCTAGATGAACCATGGAATTAAATAAACTTGCATAATGAAATAGAATCCTGATGAAGCTAATTCTAGACATAAATGTAGTAAACTTGAATGGCAATCAGATAAGAAATGATTTAAGTAAACATAGCAATTTACATAACATAAAACTGGGAACTAGACTGGAGATTGAGCTATTGCTATGACAATGCATCCTCTTTTAAAACTCTCAAAAGTATAATATTTAATTAATTTTATTGTACCACTAATATTAAAATTAAATCAACAAACTTCTATAGTAAACATTTAACAAACATAAAATAGAAATGTTCAGCCTATGCAATATAACCTTTTCTATAAATAAGAATGAAATGAAAAAATAATGGTTAGAAATATTTATACTGTCATGTGGTAGAAATTCACATATTTATCCTTTGAAATATGTATGTACACAGAACACACCCATACATATAGCAATATATATTTGGAATTGACCTTCCGAAAGGAGGACACGATAAAATGATGATGATGAGGTTACTCAAGAACAGATCATAAAAGGAAATCTGAGATTCTCAAAGAATTACAAACAGAATCAATCATGGAATACGTACAAAAATATAGAAACAACTGGAAATCTCACGTAAGAAGAATGAGCTGAACAAGAATACCATGTGAACTTTTATAGGAAGAAATCACTATGAGGTTTAATTTAAGATTAAATTAAATGTTTCATACCTCTCCTCATATCCAATCTTCTAAGTAGACCATGGTTTTAAATTCTTGGCAGATTCATCTTCAATACCCTCTCTTTGACTGATGTTATGTTGATCAGAATAACTATTTCCATTATTGTAAACCTGATAAATTTACGATAAAATCAGAAGTTGAGGTTATGTAACATAGTTCTTCTGATCGACATAACATCAGTCAAAGAGAAGGCACTGAAGATGAATCCGCCAAGGATTTGAAATCGCGGTCTACTTAGAAGACTGGATATGAGGAGAGGTATGAAACATTAAATTTAATTTATTAAATTAATGTTGGGAAGTAAACATTATGAGGTATAATCATTAAATTTAATCTTAACAATACCATGTCAAATCTTAAATTACCAGCCACCAGGCAAGAGATCCTTGGGCAGACCCTTCAAAAGTTTGATTGAGACTGTAACAGACCCCTAGGTCTATCACATGAAAGGAAGAAGAGAAGAAAAAGAAGAACTTTTAAATTATAATGATATTAAAATTGCTTTGAAACTATAAATAAATATTCATAATTTTAAAGATATATGTGGGCCAGATAGCACAGATTGAATGCATCTGACTATAGATTGGATAGGAGGTGAGGGGTAATTCAAGTCTAGAATAGTCCTGCAGCCCAGTTTAGGGCTAACCACTGTGTATTGGCTGAAAGTCATGTATTGTTGTATCCATGCCCCCATGGAAATTTATAGTCATGAATGGGGTATTTTTATCTTTCCACGTGTTCATAATAAAAATATGGTACCAAATAAGTTGTCTTATTCAGGACTTACATTCTGGAAGTCCCAGGTTCAAATCTTGCTGACAACAAACCTGAGATTTTTTGCCTGTTTTTTCTCAGTTGTCAAGATAAATGCTAGGTTGGAATTTCATTATCAGAACTCATTTATCATATTTTCCGTTTCATAACAACATTAAAAAAATTCCCACAAGAATACATGACTACACACAATAGGTATATACATAACCTAATGAATACAATTGAATATTCCACATGTGATATGACCTTAGATGTTAACTAACTTACTGGTACTATCGAACCTGTAGGTTTATGGCTACAAAGACATAAGCTCTTCATATATCCTTATCCTTAGCTAATATTTTTTAATCATTCCCTATGTAATTAACTTCCTTCTTATTTTATCTAGTTACCTATAAAAATCATGGGGCTCAATATTATGTAGTTTTCTTCAGTCACTTATCTATTTATGTCTAGGTAAAAGTATTTATAAGCATGAAGTAAAAAATATAATCGTATAATTTATTTGTAATTTTGTGGTACAGGAAATCATCACCATCTACAATAATTTATCCTAATGAAAGTATGGAAGCTTCATTAGTAGAAAGTAAAAGTGATGGGGAAAATGCAGAATTAACAGATGAAGAAGGCAAGTTAGAAATAGATGTTGAACAAGAAGATGAAGTTGTTGGAGATAATGAGGTAGAAGAAAATAGAAGTACTTCTCCTTCATCTCAGAATGACTTTTCACAAACAACTACTGAGAAAGAAAAAGAAGTAGAAATGACAAAGGAACAAAATGAATCTGGTAAGTAGTTTCTCTCTTCCTGCTTTTCATCTGATGCTATTTTTCCTGGTAAAACTATTTTCAATTTCTACTTCTTACTAGCTCCAAATTCTTCGAGAAAATTTTTATCAAATATACATATATTTTAATTAACCCTGATACACAAGGTACAAAAATAATATAAACTTTTAAAATAAATAATATTATTCTGCACAGTACAATATAACTATCATAATCCTAATTAAGGGCATATCTGAAGATACAGAAAAACTTGGACTCAAAATCTGCTCATATTGCATCCTACAAAACTTGGAAATCAAACAAATAAGATCACAAGAAAGGAATGTACCTTTCTTTTATTCTTTGTTTTATTCTGTATCAAAATCCTTTATTATTTTTTAATATTCAAAAAATTAATGTAAAACTTGTCTGTTTTTCAAAACATCATTGCATTTTTTTTATTTCTAGGCCAAATTGTCCTTTAACATTTTCATTGTTTTGTTTGCCTTTTTTTGTACTTCCTTCCTTTTTTTTAACCTTTTCTTTCCATGTCAAACACACATACACATTACAATACACAATGACCTTTATACCCACTCAGATCTTATTAGAATATGAATAATTTATTTTAGAGAAAAACCGCATGTCCAAAACCAGAAATAAATCCTGGAGCCTCTTGTTCTGCAGTCAGGAATGCTGTCTGGGAGGCTGGGAATTTATTTTATGCTGAAATTAATGGATTCAATCTAGGAAGTCCAACAAAATATGATGTGAAGATTTCATTTCTGTTTAATCTTAGTAGGAAGTAACATATGAGGTATTAAATATTTAATACAAATAAAATTTCATTGCTGACCCACATTTCTTAGATATTTGGTGAGCAAGTATGTGTAGATTTTCTTCAGTTGACAGTGGTCATCTGCCTTGTATCCATAGAAAGGAGTTATTTGTCAATCTAGATTGAGGTACTCCTATTAAGAGTTCAGCCTGTCTCATGGCCAGTGCTGGGTTCCAGCATTTCTATTTCTATGCTACTATTTTTTAATAGAAAATCTACTTCTGTTTTTGATTATTAGAGCATCTCTTACCCTGTGATGGTCTCAATGAAGTATTTTACAACCACGTGTTTTGAGACCTTAGAAACCACTCCCTAATCAATGGTAGTTCAACACTGTTTTGGATTTTGCTGGTTCCTCCACCCCCACCCCCCTTTTTTAGAAGATTTTTTCAAAGAATTGAATTAGTTTTTTATATCTCACTTCATATACTATTCTCTCATCTGAGAAATGTCCTTCAAAATGTCCTAGGTGAAAGAGAAAAAAGAATATGAGATGAGGTGTAAATAATCAATTCAATTCCTTGATAAAATACATAAAAATGTTACTTCCCGTGAATTTAATGATTAAAAAAATTATTCAATTGATTTAATATTGGGTTGTGGAATTCATAATGGATTGAATATCAATTCCTATACAATTTATTTTATTGTGCTTCTGATAGTAAAATGGGGGTTTAAATTTTTCTCTTGACCTCCTCTATCATCCCTCAAACATTATACATGACCTTTTTAACCCTTAAATTCGTAATGTATCCTTTTGGATACATCAGTTGGTTCAATTAATTTAATATTTTACACAAATCAGAAGAAAACGAACAAAAATAACCAATTAAATGTGTGTCTAATTATACAATATACATAATAATAACAGTTACACAAGATTCCGTTTTCACTGCGGTCCGCCACATTCAAATAACTAACAGAAGAAATTTGTATTTTGCAAATTTAAGGGTTAAAAAAACACTATATATTATTGTAATATAATTAAATAGTGCAAGTTTCCTCTTTAAGCTACATGCTGGCACCAATTAAACTTTCACCCTTACTATCATCAACCCTCACACAACCAGCTACACACACACTATTCTACGCTCCTCTTTGTACACAATACAGGTACACATCATCTCCAAAAAGTCATCTATCTGCCAAGTACAGAGCTATGAAGCACAATCTTTTTTAAAATTTAGTTTTGTTGATTTTTTTTGTAGATAATAACAGTAGTAGTTGCAGTACAGAAATGGGAGGACTACCTCTCAATTTACCCAAAAAACAGAGGGAGCTTTTCCTCAGAATACAGCAACAACAGCGTAAAACGGAAGAACTTAATTCTCAAGATCAGAGTGGAAAGGAAGAAGAAAAAGATATGGATTCTGAACAACAAGAGGAAAATTGGTACTCGAGTGATGAGGAAGAAGCTAGTCTGGCCGATGTGCTTAAAAATCTTTCCAAACAGGTACAGCAACAAAATGTAACCTGTCTACTCTTAGCGAAAATAATCTATAATGTTAAAATACATAATAAAATTCCATTGAATTATCAGTCACACCATAAACTTTAATTATAAAATTAATCCCTGTAAGGTACCATTGTGTCCCGCGCCGTAGCCGAGTGGTTAAGGCAGGAAGCCTTGGCGCAGAGCTACGGGACTTGCGCTGGTTCGAGTCTCCATGGGGGAAGAAATTTTCTCATGGCATTTCGGCCAGTATGGGACCGGTGCCCACCCAGCATCGTGATGCATTTGGGTAGCTACAATAAGTAGCGGCTCCAGGTTGAGAAAACCAGCTATAACGGCTGGGGGACTCGATATGCTGACCACATGTCACCCCTACACTGGCTGATTATCATCTACCGCTGTGATTGACACATGTGGATGTGAGGCCAGCAGCCGGCTGGTAGGCTAAGGGCCTTGTAGGCCTGTCGCGCCAGGAGTTTTTTTTTTTTAAAAGGTACCATTGTACTCAACTTGATTAACTTTTTTAAAGATCTGATTGGAACTAGTTCCATCATCAGCAGGCCTTACATCCTTCTTTTTTAAAAACATTACCAAGCTGAATAAGACGATACCTTGCATGTATTATTTTTATAATTATATTCTCATAAATATTTGAAGGTTAAAATTCTAACTCATTTATTAATTATGTATAATTACATTTTTAAAATTTTATATTATATGAAAATAAGTTTCACATTGATTCTGTTATACCACAAAGGCTATTGTATAATCTGATATTTATGTAAAATTGTAGGAAATGAAGGAACAAAAGGAGCAGCAACAGTTGCGACAACCAAGTCCTAGTACAACTCCGCCACTTCCACCTCCTAAAAGTACAGCAATATTAGATGGAATTAAACTGTCGGAGATCAATATCAGTGAACCTGTGAGCAAATTACTTTCCATCATACAACAAACCACCAGCTCATCAAATTTGGGTCAAATGAACATCAGCCAATCACATTTATCTGCAGATACAATAGATTCAAGGTATACATTTTTATAAATCAATAGTAAAGAGAAACATTTTTGTCTGAACCGGGAATCGAACCCCGAACCTTTAGCTTTCCATGCTAATGCTCAGTCACTGAGCTAATCCAGGCTTCATTCCCATCCAAGCAGAAATCCTTCCTTTACGTTACTCTACTGGTCCCACATTCAATTACAGTGAATCATCATTCACAAATACACAATGAATGGCTTCTACCTGAAGAAGACCTGAAAGGACTCCACACAGCTATAGCATTATTTATTAATTTCTTATTACTATCATAGTAATAGCTTTAGCTTCTCAATATTAATTTAATAAATAATGCTATAGCTGTGTGGAGTCCCTTCATGTCTTCTTCAGGTAGAAGCCATTCATTGTGTATTTGTGAATGATGATTCATTGCAATTGAATGTGGGACCAGTAGAGTAAGGTAAAGGAAGGATTAGGAGTTAGAAGTTTCATTTACATTGAGAATTTTATTGTGCAATTCAATATAACTTGATTTATTTTTTGTTAATTTTATAAGAATTATTTTTCTGCTTGGATGGGAACAAAGCCTGGATTAGCTCAGTGGACTGAGCATTAGCACAGAAAGCTAAAGGTTCGGGGTTCGATTCCCAGTTCAGGCAAAAATGTTTCTCTTTACCATTGATTTACAATAATCTAATTGTGTTCATTGATTTACTTATTTCTATCATAGTAATAGCTTTAGCTTCTCAATATTAATTTAATAAATAATGCTATAGCTGTGTCCCTTCATGTCTTCTTCAGGTAGAAGCCATTCATTGTGTATTTGTGAATGATGATTCATTGCAATTGAATGTAGGACCAGTAGAGTAAGGTAAAGGAAGGATTTCTGCTTAGATGGGAATGAAGCCTGGATTAGCTCAGTGGATTGAGCATTAGCACGGAAAGCTAAAGGTTCGGGGTTCGATTCCCGGTTCAGGCAAAAATTTTTCTCTTTACCATTGATTTACAATAATTTAATTGTGTTCATTCATTTACTTATTTCTATCATAGTTAATAGCTTTAGCTTCTCAATATTAATTTAATACATTTTTATCTTTTATAATTGTTGGGTGGGTGTGTAAAAGAGAGTGATTATCTGAGTTGTACAGGAATTTTTTTATGTGCCTTGATGTTTGTATGAGCTCCATATGGATAGATGACCTTGCATCAGGTGTGTGTGTGTGTGTGTATATATATATATATATATATATATATCTAATTAATCCACTGACTTTACAACACAGAATGGATCTTAGCCTTCTCAACCAATTTTTTCCCTTTCTAACTATCTTTAATATTTTGTCTATAACCTCTTATTTTCAAAATTTTGAATTTTCTTCTATTATATATCATCTATCCATCTCTTACATGATAATCATAAGTAATGCCACGAGTGATTTCCAAAATTATCGATAAATTCACGACTCACGAAGTGAGGAGTGAATTTATCTAGAGAATTTGGAAATCAAGAGTGGCATTTGTTAGGACTATTTAACGAATAAAATAAAGCTGTTTACTCACAAATCATTATTTAACTACAGTTATTTAAAAATATTTTTATATTTAAAGTAAACGGTGATGTTTGAAAACTAATGAGAAACGATAGGTAGCCTACGCTTCTACTGCTTCTTTTGTTTATCACTGCAACCAGATCATACTATTTATTGCCAAAGGAACGCAATATTGTAAGAATGCTCTCTAGTGGAGAAAAAATGAAACACATCAATCTGTATATTAATTCATTTTTGATGTCGTATACATTTAAGAAAGTGCAAACAGTGGTTTCTTTTTTTGGTGGTATAATCAATTGCTACAAATGTTGACATGTAAGCACTATTATATACAATCTGGTAGCCGTATTTGTTATAGGCTCAGTCACTGCAAAATAACGGTCAGACCTGTTCAGAATATTAAAAAGGAGGAGCTTTGCTTAATATATGATAATCCTAACGTTGATAATTATTTCGTGAAACACGTCTCTGATTGGTTGTAATACAGAAATCATTGAAACGTGATTGGTCATTGACTCCCATTTGGGGCATGAGTTAAATAGTCTGCTTAATCTTCCTTCTAATACTTCCATAGCATTACTCTCTATATTATTCTTTTCTCCTCCATCCTTCTCATAAATCCAAATCAATTGTCTACTCTTCAGAAATCTTACTATTTTAGTTCTAATAATAAAAATATAAAATTCATGATTCATTTGAATTTTACATGTACCATCCTTATTTTGAATCAGTCCAAATACTTTCTCAGAATCTTGGATTGAGATATTGTAAGGAATGATTTATCTTGGTTTGTTATACTCCAAGTTTTGTCTTCTGGTTTCTCTATCTTCTCAAATTCCATATTAGTTAGTCAATGTGCTCTGAAATCAATTAATTAATAGGAAGTGATATTTTGTTTAGTTGTTTCTTGACTTACCTCATACTTCTTAACTCCCTTGCATATCTAGATTTCAGTTGTGAACGTGAACAGCATTGAGAATGTCACAAATACAGTGACGAAGTCTAGATATGCAAGGGAGTTAAGTATGAGGTGAGTCAAGAAACAACTAAACAAAATTAAAATAAACCTCATAGTGTTATTTCCTACCTACATAACTTAAGGAAGTGATATAATAAAGTAATAATTATACTTAAATTCAATCAGAAATCTACACCTCATCTCATAAATATTAAACAAGTTTTTTGGACCCATTGTCTCCATTCTAATCTAGATTTTTGACTGAGTGTGGATTATAATTGAGAATGCAAATAATGGGTTTCTGAAACATGTCCTTCTAGAAATTTCAGTTTAGGTGACATGTAATTTCTGCTTAAATTTTAATACAATCTGCTCTTGTTACTCTCATTATGAATCTTAAAAATCTCATTTGTACTGCCCTGTATTCATAGTTTAGAGTTCACCATTTAATTTTGTTTATCCAGGGCATCTTCAACACAATCTGTTATGGCAAAGGAATTGGTGACTGGAACTAGAGATCCAAGACTGGCATTGGGTGACCAAAATAAAAGAAGTACCAGTATATCTTCTTTATCGCCAAATGCTCAAGAGAGTCCTCGACAAGATCCTCGTATTTCTAAACGATCCAGCCAAAAGAGTCAGAGCCATCGTACAAGCATTTACAGTTCTGTAGTAAATCCATTATCTAGCAATATTACACAAACTGGAAGTGAAATAGAAAGTAAAAACTACCATGTTAGTCAACAACAGGTGAATACTTCATTTGAATTAGGGACAGATATGGATCCAAGAACAAGGCCATCAACTTCAGCATCTCAGTATCCACTTGGTGATTTAGAAGATGTAGGAAATATTGACATGAAGGGAGCACTTGGACTTCCATTTAAACCTGTTCCGATGCACAAACCAGCAACTGAAATTGATGCTTCATTGACAAGTCATCCACCAATTCAATATAAAGTTATACCTGTCTCAATACCTTGGCCAGATTATTCAAGACTGAAGCTAAATGTATCTGATGCACAGGTAAGCATTATTTTTATTTACTGTGTATTATTTTTGAGAGTCCACCGCTGTGGTCTTGAGGTAGCGTGCTGCCTTGTCACGCAGTGGGCCTGGGTTCGATCCTCGGTCAAGGCAGTTTTTCTGGGTGAGGTTTTTATCTGGGTTTTTCCTCACCTGTAAGACAAATGTCAGGAAGACTTTAAGGCTCAAACCGTCCCCGAAATCATATGGCCATCATCATCATCCTTATCATTATCATATCATCATCATCATCATCCTTCACCGGTGTGGAAAATAACTGGAAGCTACCACACCTACAATTCCCTTGTAAAGCTGCAAAGCATAGCATGAAAATGCTATGATTGCAGTGAAAGACCTGCCCTCGGGCAGAATTACTATGGATGGATGGATTTTTGAGATGTGTCAAAAACATGCAGCAGACTATAACCAATCATTGTGTCTTAACTCATTAACTCCTCAATTCAAGTGCATAGATTTCTTAGCTAATTACAATTGGAATAACCTCTATCCGGAATATTGATCATTATGACCACTAAGGTTCACATGAAAGATGATGATATATTTATATTTTCAAAGATTTATATATATATCATCATTTTAAGGCACGACAACTTCAAAAGTGAAAGTTTTGGCCTTCTCAACAATCCTCCTCCATGCCAATCTGTCTCTTGCCATATTCAAACTATATATATATGTTATAATTAATATGACATGATAAGAAAAATAATCCTGTCCAAGCATTTATTTTTTTTCATGTCATATATATATATATATATAATGTCGGTTAAAAATGGGAGGGATGTTCCTCTTGAAAACTTCAGTTCCCATGTTTAAGAAAACATAAAGTGTGAGGTAAGATGACTCATTCATTCATTGAATTAAGAACCTCATGTTATTTCTCATATTTATCTATGAACACTTATATAAATGTGCAATAATTAAAATGAAAAAGACATACTCTGTTTAGACAATATTTTGACTGTGAAAAGTAACTTTTTTCTGATGAAATCTATAGATAGTTTAACTAGAATTTTTTTTTATATTTGAGAATAATTATAGATGGAAAATAGTAGAAGCATTGATGACTTTACAATCAACTATGCCTTTTATAAATCTCAGGATTGAAGTTTCTGTTCAACTTTCCATTTTTGTCTTGATTGTCTGCATTATTATTATATTTGTTGCGGTCCTGTCTATCTGTTTGATTCTGGATTTTCCTCGCCACTCCATCGTGAAAATGACCTAGACAGTAGAGATTACACAGAATTCATTATAATAAAGTTTGTAATTAATACTGAACTTGATAATCACTAAAGAAATATGTACACGAATTTCTACAGAGTAAAGTATACACATAGAAAAGCAATCATGTGTTATTAAGCTGACCAATAAGTCCTGTTTGTCTTTAAAATTTAAAATTGTTATTTCACAATTTATCCCCTCCATAGTATCTTTACCTTATCGTGGTGAAGTGGTTTGCATGCTTAAATGACCCTGAGACCTATGCCGGCAGTAGTATTGCTGCCGAAATGATTATCTATGCTGGAATGGTTGAAGGCGATATGCCAGACGAAAAAAGTACCTTGGTTGAAATAGTGATAATCTTTCACCATAAAAGCTCAACCATCAAGAAATGCGGACATGGGTTCCACTGGGGTAAAATTTTGCTATCTGTGATATTATGTTTGTCAGAGAGAGAATATCATGCATAATTCTAAAGGTTAAACAACAGGAATTTTAATCATAAATGTATATAGTCCACAGAAGATAAGAATGTCAAGATCAAGGATGAGTTCTATGAATAAGTAGAATGCATATTTGATAGTCTTTCATGATATCATATGAAAATTGTCTTAGGAAATTTTGATGCAAAAGTGGGGCAGGAAGATATATTAATGCAAAAATGGGGCACAAATATACATTCAGACCAATAACAGTTAAATTCAATCTTTATGAAGGTAGTAAGACAATGGGGTTAAATTAGTCACCTTTGCACATCAAAGAATCTTATTGTTAAGATTTTAACCTTGTTTTGGGTAATTGTATGGAAATTAAATTATAAAATTAATATAAATAATTTTGGGGATAGTACAAATCTGCAGCTTTATGTTGTGGAGTTGGATCTGAGCTACATGCAAGCTACAAATTTATACCTTCCAATTCTATCTGTAACAGTGCTGGAGAAGCTTGCATCTTATGACAACCAACCCATTATTTGACAAGAACCAGATTTTGCAAACTTCTTATCCTTATATTTAAAGAGAAAAATTATATGCTCAGACTGGGGCTTGAACCCAGGACCTTTGGCTTTCTAGGGCGATACTCTACCGACTGAGCCACCTGAGCAAGTTCCAATCAAAACGCAATTTTTTTTGTATATATGCTGTTAATTCCCATGCACCAAATGCTATGAAACCTTTACTTCTATCTTGCAAATGGCAGCGTCTTTATTAAGAAGACATTTATTTGGGAATTTTACATTACATTATAATACATTTTGTCCTTAACTGGATTCACTTTAGTATTAATTAATTGAAAATATGTTAACGGGGTTGGCCCCTTGGACTAATGCCTGTGGTTTCAAGATTACTAGCATCAAACCAGGCCGGGATTGATGTAATTTTTCAAATTATAAAAATCTTAAGTATGGCTTTTTTTGGAATAGAATTAAAATTAAGGGACATATGTTGTAGATTTAAACCCCAAAATAAGAGGCTTCTGAGCAAAATGTGTTGCCTCTTTCATATCTAGATTTGAGTTGCAATGCTCTTAAAAAGCAATGCTACATAAAAAAAACTACTTACATCTATTAATGAAGTTTACTTTAGTGGTTTCTGTATCAAGTTTTATTATTTTTCAGGTACGAAGTGATCCTAGATTACGTAAACTCTTCAAAGTATCTAGCAGCTCTTCAAAACGTCAAAGTAGTCCTCCTCCTCCCCCACCACCTTCGTCTCCACCCCCATTTCCAAAACAGTCACCATCTGCAGCAAGGAATGATCCACGACGGCGAAGTGCACCTATGTCGCCTCATTCAACCTCAAGTCCTAGAATACAAGATACACCACCTGTTTACTCTGACATGATGTCTCCAAATCCAATGGGTATGGCTCAGAATTCTATGAGTTTAGTGCAGAATCAAATGAATATAAATCAGAATCCCATGGGTGGTGGTCAGAATCCATTGGGTCTAGGTCAAAATCCAATAGGTATGAATCAGAATCCAATGGGCATGAATCAGAATCCAATGGGAATGAATCAGAATCCGATGGGTATGAACCAAAATCCCATGGGTATGAATCAAAATCCCATGGGTCTGATGCAAAACACTGGCATGCCATCTGGAATGGGTCCTTCCATGCCTCCTGGACTTGGGTTTGATCCGAGACTTCCTAGAAATCCTAGAAATGCCCCTGGACTCCTAGGACCTGCTCCTTTGCCAATGAACTTTTGTCCTAATACTCCAAAATATGATGAAATGGATGAAGGTGGTGGTCCAAATCCTGATGTGAGAATGTTTTACAATCAACAGTCTATGGATATGCAGCCATCACATTCACGGAATCAAAACATGCCACGAAACAGGACTTGGAAGAATAGTAGGAAAAATCGTAGATTTCGACCCCAACAACACGAACAAAAGCGTTCCTACACACCGCCTCGTTAAGTGTACATTTTGTGAATAGCTTTGATATTGTTAAAATGGTTCAAGAAAATAAAAAAAAATATATATATGTAAGATGGAAGTGAAATGTTATGTACAATGAAGACAGGAGACTGTAATAAAAATGAACTAGAAGATTTGCTAATTCCGTGGATTATTGGGTAAATTATGCTCCATATTCACGAAAACTGCATAATCTTTATGCAATTTATTTTCTAAAACTCACTTCCTTTTTCCTAATCATGAGGTACAGAAAAAACTAGCGTGTCAAAAGTTTTGAAAGTCATTCTGAATTTTTAGAAGACTTTCATTCCAGTCACAAATTAGATTAATTATGTAAAAGAGAATGAGTGTTGGGAATGTTTTTAATTTTTAAAGAGCCCTGTTTCTTTTTTCTCTTCTTTCTTTTAACATTTTGCCATATTATGAAAAGAAAGTGTGTGTATGTATGTGACCAAAGTGTGTGACAGTATATTTATTTCAAATTTATTAAGCACTATTATTAAGAATCAAATGAATCGTGAATTCTTCTTATCTCATACATATGTTTTTTTAGCATAGAATTGCAGTATCGAAAAAACATCTTTTCTATCTTCAGCTGTTTTCACGACTGTCAATTTTTTTATTTTGCCGGTAATTTTTTTAACTGCCATTTGGTATACTTTTGAGGAAGTAATTTTCTAAACTGCCATCTGGTGTACTTTTGAAGAACTTTGTAATCAAACTTGGTTCGTCTGGAACCTCAAAGTTCATGGTTCTGGTATGGTTTTTTTTTTAATGAATATCTTCGAGGTTCCAGACGAACCAAGTTTGATTACAAAGTTCTTCAAAAGTACATCAGATGACAGTTTAGAAAATTACTGGCAAAAGAAAAAAATTGACAGTCATGAAAACTGCTGAAGATGGAAAAGATGTTTTTTTTCAATACTGCAGTTCTGTGTTAAAAAACATAAATGTATGAGGTAAGAAGAATTCACAATTCATTTGACTCTTATTAAGAAAACCTTATAATGTAAAAATTCCCAAATTTAGTATATTAAAGCACTATTATACCTTAGAGTAAAGATTCCAATCTCAATGTGTTAGAAATACAAGCCTTAACACTTCATAAAATTGGTTGCCTATGTGTAATTGAGAATAATTTATTATAAATAAGATGAATAGTACAATTTGAGAAAATCTGTCTTGACATTAGAAGGTATTTAAAATTCAGAATACTTTTTCAAGGTAATGCCATAAAAGTTTAATGAAGTGTGTCCCACATTTTAATATTTTACTGATTACATGCTCTTAGTAGAGTAAATGTTAACATATCATTTTCTGGTTTATTTTAGGAAGTAATATTTTGAGGTTCTTTTAATCAAGTTTTTTAGTCTAGAAACAATGTTTCTAAACTCTAAAAAAGAAACTTGATATCATTTTCATTATAATTTCAAATTTTGTAATTAAATTACTTTTTTAGGAATTAACACTATGAGGTATTCTTTATTTAAGTAAAATTTTATTACCTCACCTCATAATCTTCTTCCTCTTAGACTAATTTCGGAACCTTCTTTGGTTTTATCGTCCTGAAGAGCCATCCATCTCTTGCCCTCTACTGATAGAGGGGGCAAGAGGTGACTCTTCAGGATAACAAAACAACAGTTGTGAAAATACTGATTGATGGAACTGAAGAAGGTGCCAAAACTAGTCTAAGAAGAAGAAGATTATGAGGTAAGGTAATAAAATTTTACTTAAATTTATATTAAATGTTTTTTGTTACAATTTTATTTTTGTGATTTCTGTAAAAAAATTAATACTCTTAAATAATTAATAAAAAATGACTTTTATCTCACCTCATAATCCTCATATATAGATTATGAGATGAGATACGACTCATTTTTCAATAATTATTAACTTGAAAACCTCATTATGTTATTTCCCATAATTAATTTATGAATAAATCAATACTCCTCTATTATGGAGATTTTGAAATAAAAAAACAGTGGTTTTCATCAAACATTTCACTTTGAAAAAAGGAAAAATTTACATTATTTAATGTATTGGTATTAATAGAGTATTAAATATTATTTCCAATCTTTTGAATGGAAGAATTTTTTCCTCAATTTATTTTATGGTATAATTCTGTTAACTACAGATGTATATACATCTGGTATTTTATCTTTTGCTGATTAAGTTACTAACTATCTGTATGGCATAACAGCATGTCTGATTAGCATGCAGATTTTTCTATTTTTGATTTTCAGCTCTTTTTTTCCCCTGTCAAATAGGCCAATGGAATGAGGTCCATTGAATCTTGTGAGGACAATTGATTAGCTATTTAAATGAGAAGCATCAAAATCCAATGAAGAAAAATTAAACTGAAGTTGATGAATTGTGTCATATTAATCCTGTGACACCATATGAACTGTTAATGTGCTAATTAGTGACAATAACCAGGGCTATGGCTGTCCAAAGTTTTTTAATCACAGATATTTTTATTTAGATACTAGATTGAACTGTTTTTGATGGAATTTTTTTCTCAATTTTCTTGGAATAAGTAAATAAATCTATTAATTGAAAACAAAACATTTAATATCTACAGTTCTCAGTCATGTAAACACTTCAAATTTTACTTATTTTAGGAATTCTCACTATGAGGTATATTCATTAAGGTAGAATTTTTATCACTCACCTCATATTGTTCTTCTTATTTGACTATAAACTAGTTTTGGAACATAGTTTTTGTTCCATCCTCAGTATCGTCACGACCGTTGTTCTGTCGTCTTGAAGAGCTGTCATTTGCTCCTTCCATTAAGGTAGAAAAACCTCGAAACCAGGTCATTCTCACCGGGAATTTCAAAGTTCATCAGTTTCTTCTTTTCGCTCTTTTAAATGTAGATCTACATTCAAAAGAGCGAAAAGAAGAAATTCATGAACTTTTCCTGGTGAGAATGACCTGGTTTCGAGGTTTTTCAGTCAGCCAATGGAAGGAGCGAATGACAGCTCTTCAAGACGACAGAACAACGGTCATGACGATACTGAGGATGGAACAGAAACTATGTTCCAAAACTAGTTTATAGTCAAATAAGAAGAACAATATGAGGTGAGTGATAAAAATTCTACCTTAACTTCAAATTTTATCAAAATTTTGAAATACTGTACATACTTTTATATATTAAATTTGGGAATTTTTAACATTATGAGGTTCAATTAATAATAATTAAATGAATCGTGATGTTTTCTTACCTCATACATCTATGTTTCTTTTAACACAGCACTGCAGTATCGGCGACACTTTGTCGTCATCGTCAGCTGTTTTCACGACTGTCAATTTTTTCTCCTTTTTGCCGGTAATTATCTAGACTGCCATCTGGTGTTCTTTTGAAGGAATTCCTCTTCAAACTGCCATCTGGTGTTATTTTAAATGAATCATTTCCTAAACTGCTATCTGTTGTATTTTTGAAGAACTTTGTAATCAAGCTTGGTTCTTCCGGAATCTCAAAGTTCATAGTTCTAGTATGGTTTTTTTGAATATATATTTTTCCCAAACTGTTAAATCCAAAGGTTTAGATAGATGTTTTAAAAGTTTTGCTTCTTTTTCAATCCTATGATGCTCTAATAAACTATGTGCTGCTATAGCTGATTTTTCAATTTCTCCATTCTTCATGTTTCTGAAGTGCTCTTTTTTACGAGTTTCCAAGTTCCTTTTTGTTTTTCCTATATATATCTTGTTGCAATCTTTGCAATCAATTTGATAAATCCCAGATTTTTTTGTTGTCTGGGGTATTACATTTATTATTAGTTAACAGCAGATTACCCAGGCTGAATTTGTTAATTGGAGCTAATGTTATATTAAAATTTCTGAAAATTTTTTGAATTTTTTTTTTTTTCATAATAAGTTTCAACAAATTTTCAGAAATTTTAATATAACATTAGCTCCAATTAACAAATTCAGCCTGGGTAATCTGCTGTTAACTAATAATAAATGTAATACCCCAGACAACAAAAAATCTGGGATTTATCAAATTGATTGCAAAGATTGCAACAAGATATATATAGGAAAAACAAAAAGTAACTTGGAAACTCGTAAAAAAGAGCACTTCAGAAACATGAAGAATGGAGAAATTGAAAAATCAGCTATAGCAGCACATAGTTTATTAGAGCATCATAGGATTGAAAAAGAAGCAAAACTTTTAAAACATCTATCTAAACCTTTGGATTTAACAGTTTGGGAAAAAATATATATTCAAAAAAACCATACTAGAACTATGAACTTTGAGATTCCGGAAGAACCAAGCTTGATTACAAAGTTCTTCAAAAATACAACAGATAGCAGTTTAGGAAATGATTCATTTAAAATAACACCAGATGGCAGTTTGAAGAGGAATTCCTTCAAAAGAACACCAGATGGCAGTCTAGATAATTACCGGCAAAAAGGAGAAAAAATTGACAGTCGTGAAAACAGCTGACGATGACGACAAAGTGTCGCCGATACTGCAGTGCTGTGTTAAAAGAAACATAGATGTATGAGGTAAGAAAACATCACGATTCATTTAATTATTACTGTACATACTCATAACTTTAGCATAGTTGGTTCAGGCAATATTCTACAAGGCAATTGTTTGAAGGTTTGATTCCCAATAGAGAAAGGATTTTTAAACTTAATAAGAATCAAATGAATAATGAATTCTTCTTACCTTATACATCTATGTTTTTCTGATACTGCAATTCTGTGTTAAAAAACATAGATGTATGAGGTAAGAAGAATTCACGATTCATTTGATTCTTATTAAGAAAATCTCATAATATAAAAATTCCCAAATTTATTATATTAATTTTTAAACTTACCTAAATCTTCTGGTGGCACCATAGCCCTGGATCAATTCAGTCTCTAATGGAAAAGAGTATCAAATGCAATTTGTAGGGGTGAAGGCAACCATCACACAGGCTGAAAATCCTATTGACATCTTGTATTGAAAGGTAGGAGCCTTAACTTTGTATTTCCCCAAGGGGTTCCAAGGGCTGTAGTGGGATCACTTTACTTTACCCACATAATTTATGCCTCTGCATATTTACACACCTTAATTTTTAAGCAAAAATAGAGGACTTTTTTTTTCACTGAACTGGGATTTCAATTCAAGACCAGTTTTACACAATGGTGCATTAACCACTTGTGCTATTCAGGTATCCCTGTTCTGGCACAGATTTTTCTCTTTTATAATCCCACGTTCTCAGTAGCAGTGAAACTTAAACCACAGTGCAATTGGATTCCTTTTTCATTATGAGATTTTTTACACCACTTAAGCTTACAGCTTAAAAGTAGTATAGAAGTATTGCTTTATAGTAGGTTTCAATCATTCCATTAGTATTTATTTAATAAGAATTAAATGAATCGTGAACTCTTTTTACCTCATACATCATATGGGGTAAGATGAATTCACTATTCATTTGATTCTTCTTAAGAAAACCTCATAATGTAAAAAATCCCAAATTTATCATATTAATTATTTATTTACTTTACATTAACAGAATTATAAAAATATTTGGTACCAATTGTTGTAATTTCTTGTCTGTTTGGAGGTCTTAGAATTTTTAGCTTGCATTTTTTGTGATAAGTGAATATCATGTATCTTTTCTTGATTACCAGTATTCATTTGCGTTTAGAGATGAACACTGCATTCCCAATGAAATAAGGGAGTTACACAACTGCATGTTAACTGAATTTACTGTTTTCCTTGCATAACTTACACATCCCTATTTTAGACTAAAAATTTCTTCCAAAAACGTGTGTATATTATAAAATTGCCTTTTTTTTTACTTGGAAACTGAAAGTCTTATCTATAGACCTTTTGTAGCTCTATGATGAAAACATAAATAGAAAGAGTAATTTTAATAATTAATATAAAAATAATCATTCATTTAATTACCTACAGTCATTAATTGTTAAACAAATTTACAAAATTTGAACACATATTGGTATTATTGGCGCCACAGCTCATCGGATATGAAAGAAATGTGGGCTGGGGGTTCAACTCTGTTGAAAGAAGGAAATTTATTAATTATAATTTATAAATTAAGTCAATTAAATATTTTTTCATCTCACATCATAAAGTTCCATGTTTTCACGATAATTCTATTCAAAGGTCTTCGCCTCCATCATCAGTCAAACTCCAACTGTTGAAATTTTGCCATTGTCACCATCTTCCGAACTGCCATCTGATGTCAATTTTATGAACTTGGAGATTAAATTTTGCTCGCAGAAACTTCAAAATACTTCATAGTGTTACTTCACACTGTAATTTTGATTAAATATGAATTTTAATGTAACATTGGTTACAAAAACATTGATTCACCCATAATTTAAAAACTAATAAAATATTTACAGGGCAATGCTTGCGGTTTAAAGACATTTGTATTCACCTGACTGTGGCTGGCAAATTGAGGAGATTACATAATAGGGAGATACAGGACATTTATGAGAAACCCCTCATATACTGTGTTGGGCAGGACATATGGCACAAATGGGAAACGAAAGAGGGGCATGGAAACTTGTAGGAAAACCAATAGGTAGGCCAAGAATGAGGTGGGAGAATAACATTAACCATCAGTTGAGGGAAGTAAATTATACAGGGGATGATTGAAAACTTAGCTCAAGATATGGAAATATGGAGAGTTTATGTCCATGTGGTCATGTACCTATGGGTTCGATACAGTTCATTAGTTTAATAAAATATTTACAGCTAAAACTTATATTAAACATAAAATTAGGTGTATTAAACTAAACTTATAAATATGCATTCTAGAAATTCTACACTTAGGCAATAAAATTTAATAAAATGAACTGCGTAGCCACTATTCAATTCCAGACACTGGTAATAACTGAGAGAAATGCTTTCCGAACGAGCATAAAGTGGTGCAAAGAAATGAGTCCTTTCAACCTAAAAGTATCTCTACACTCACCGCTACTGCGAAAACACCTCTCTATTTCTTCAAGTTTTGCATCTGATGAATTGTGGCATCATCAATAGTTTCTTAGGATGTCCTAGTCATTTATGCCATTTTTTGTCTAACATAAAACCCCATTTTACTTATGGATCATGATCATTATTTTATATAGAATTATAAGGCCTGATGGCCTGTTATGATCTCAAGGCTGCATCTATCTCTCTTCACTTAAGCCAACAGAGATTTATAAAATATTAAAAAACTAACAAAAATAATTCTTTTGCCTAACTTAATGTTTATCTTAGGTTAAAGGATACATCACATTTTCTTTAGGCATATATAGGAGTAATGGATTATATGAAACTTATCTTTGAGCTTTTTATACAAAAGGTGGAAAAACCACATACATATATTAATTTTCTTCAATTGGATAAAATTTAGTATTAATTAATATTAAAATATCTATTAAATTAATATTGAGAAGCTAAAGCCACAAAATTTTTTTTTCCCCACCACTACCTAAAAAAACAAAATGGAATATTATATACATACACATACCAGCATTTGATTATTTTACAATTAAAAATATAATTAACTTCTATATCTTTTATAACTTAGATTCCTTCAACAGAAATTTAAATCAGAATGAAATTAACTGTTAAGTATTTAATAATCAATTGAGTTGGTGTTTACGTGATGAAAATCCATATTTATTAATTAAATAAAAATAAAACTAGGTTTTATTTTTATTTAATCAATGTTAAGTATTTTCTATATATAATTGATATTTTTAGGAAGTAACACCATGGTATTTTATTTAACAACCATTACCTGAATCAGATTTACATATCACTTCATATTTTCTTTATACTTTGTACATAATCTTGCTAATACTAAATTAATTAGAAAGTTTTATTGATTATTTTAATTCATCATCCATCCCTAGTAATTCTGCCCGAAGGCAGGTCCTTCACTGCAATCATAGCATTTTCGTGCTATGCTTGCAGCTTTACTAGGGAATTGTAGGTGTGGTAGCTTCCCGTTGCTTTCCACACCTGAAGGATGATGATGATGATGATGGCCATATGATTTCGGGGACCGTTTGGGCCTTAAAGTTTTCCTGACATTTGTCTTACAGGTGAGGAAAAACCCCGATAAAAACCTCACCCAGAAAAACTGCCCCGACCGGGGATCGAACCCGGGCCGCTGCGTGACAAGGCAGCACGCTACCTCGAGACCACAGCAGTGGACTTAATTCATCATAATAGTCTTGAATCCCCCCCCCCTCCCCAACATCATGATTTGCATTAAAATGCAGGAATGTGTGCTCTAGGACACATATATTTTAATAATTCTGTAGTAACCATGAACAAAAAAGAAAAAAAAGTAAATTTTTGCCAAAGAAGTAATATATCATGATCATTTGTCCAGCATTTATATGAAAAATAATTTTAATAAATTAATAAAAGATCAACAAATAACAAGTAAATAACATGATAAAGGTTAACACTTTGAGTCCTGCAGTGGTACTAGTACCACGGCATTGAAATGATACACCTAAAGTTCAGGATTAAAATAAATCTCTCGGCATGCCTGTGCCGGTAGATTTACAGGGGGGTTTTTCTGAGTACTAGGGCAGTTGTAATATGACACTGAAGCCGGAGAAAGGTTAATATCCCTGGGGATGCCTGTGCAGGCGGATTTACAGGGGTGTTTTCTGGTTCAGAAAAATGAACCATGTAAATATTGCTAGCTACAGGCATGCCGAGGGATTTAATTTTCTCCGGCTTCAGATTGTAATGTAAAGGCCGATGGTACTGGTCCCACAACCGGACTCAAAGTGTGTTAAAAGGTGGTTGTTAGGGTAATCTAATTTTATATTCATTAATGCAGATAATGTTTAAACTAGACATTGATTTAATCCATATCCGTTTTATTTAAACAATTTAATTTATATATATAGAGTGGAACAGAACTCTGCTAACAAACTTTCAAAAGTTCAAGGATGTAGGGTGTTTTGATATAAGTAACCCATGTTCTCCTGTGGCTTATTTACAGAATAATGTGTTAGACATGTAGCATGTTACTTTTTTTTTTGAGGAATTAACACTATGAGGTATTATTTATTTATGTACAATTTTTCTTCTTATTACACAAGTGTCGGCATCTTGTTTGGTGCCATCGTCCGGACTGCAAGGTGTGCATGTAGCATGTTCTTTGTACTGTGTTAAGTTAGGTTATGAAAAAAATTAAAAATGTACAACTCATCACATGGAGGTGTGGAATACAAATTGTTAACTGTCATACAAATAATACTAAAATTATGTGAGTTAATGGAAATCCCCCCGGACAAAATTTAGTGTTAAACAGTTGTACGGGACAGTACACTATACCAATCTTACTCTTTATTAGTTTAAAGCAGCTGACATATTGTATTGTTTGTATTTCAGATTATGGTTTTACTGTTCGTACTTCAGTTGCTTTCTACTCGCTTATTTCCTTTCTTATACTTATATATTAGAACCCTTCTTATGATTGTCAAAAGGACATGTTACTCGTCTAATAAGTCACTGTAGACCCTGGATTCCTTACATCAAAGTACTCAAACAAAATTCCTGAACAATCTTTGAAGTTTGTTGGTAGAGTTCCATTACATTCTGTATTATTGATGATTCTGGCATAATTTACCATATCTATGAGATTGTGAAATAAATTATTTCCATTTTCCAATGGATGACTGAAAGATAGAATTAATATTTAAACTTTTAGAAAAGTATATTGTTGAATGCCTGTGTTTAATGAGAGTTGTGAAAATGAATGCAAGAATTTGAAATTTTCCAGTATTTTTATTACAGTGCATTAGCTCACTTAATTCTCTCTCTTGCTCCTCTTGTATGTGTGTATATATTTAATACAGTTTAATTTTTTTTACTTTTAATTGTGTATCAAGAAAAATAAACCTAATTGTGATTATTTAATTTTGAAGAATGTATTGTTATCAATGAAAAAATAGTACTGATTTATTTTGTTATAAGACATTGGAGTATTGTAAGATTAGTTTTAAATGTAGATAAGTTATATTATTTCTTAAATGATTAAAAATAAAAAAATGTCATATATACATATATATTTTTTTTCTGTTTAATGATGTGGTAAAAACCATGTCTAAATACCCTATATGATTATTAGAGAGACTTCTGAATAGTGCTGCTATGACCAGATGATGAACTTCACATAGACTTGTGTGATGGCAACATGTTCTGAACTTTTATTTAACTTTTATAGGAATTAATCACTATGAGGTTTAATTTATGGTGAAATTAAATGTTTCTTATTACACATCCAAGTTAACTGTTCACGGGCGGAGGGGAAGAGTTTTAGCGCTGGTGTCGCCGATCTACTGAATCTGTGGAAGGGTTGTAGGAGAAAACTGTACATCCGATCACGTATTGAAATTTTTCAACTTCAAATGTGGGGGGAGAATCCCTAAACACGTGTGAAAGATCTTAACGTGGTTGTCAAATTAGTCATTTAAGCACCGAACGCTCAAGCGGTCGGATCATTTAAAATCACAGTATTTGTCGTCTCTCTGTTACCAGCCTGACAATAAATCACAAGTGGCAACATGCAATGAGAAGGGCAAGGAAGAGACAGCTCATTCCTAGGCGTAACCCCAAAAGTAACAGGGTTGTCAAGTTAGTCATTCTGCCACTGACCGTGCAGAACGACGGATCATTAAAATACATAGTATTTGTCAGCTCTCTACCTGCCAATCAAACAACATAATTCAAAGGACAGGAAGTGGCAACATAGTAAGGGGTAGAAAGAGAAAGACAGTTTGTTAGTTAACATATTTTCCGCCTGCACAAAACACTTGGATGGGTAATACCTCTCCTCATATAAATATTCTAGTAGATCGTGATTTCGAGACCATAACTGTCTCATCTTCAGTACTTTATTGGTGACTGATGTTATGTTGATCGGAAGAAACTCTTCTTCTTCCCTCTGTTGGTTGGAAGAAGAAGAGTTTCTTCCGATCGACATAACATCAGTCGCCAAGAAAGTACTGAAGATGAGACAGTTATGGTCTCGAAATCGCGATCTACTAGAATATTTATATGAGGAGACGTAAGAAACATTTAATTTCACCATGTTCTGAACTATTCAGTATTTCAAATAATAGCAATATGGTTAGATCTGCAGAGCTCAGTCATTTTCAAAGTGGCTTTGTTATAGGTGCCTGCCTACCTAAGAAGTAGTCTCTCAGAAGATTTCAACTCTTTTTTTTGAAGCTGTTAAAATAAACTTAACTCACTGGAACTATCAAACCCAGAGGTTCATGGCTGCATGGACATAAACTCTCCTGAGAGCTATACTGCCTACAGCTTGGCTACAGATAGGACCTCCTCCCTTTCTAGGCAAATCAAAAATGATGTACCACATAAAAAGAGATATTGTGTTCCTTCAAGTTAGGGGTTGGGCTTAAGATTATCAACTCCACAAAAAGGATTGAGAAATGTAAAGAATTATTAGTGGAAGGACCTTTTTAAGACAAATTGATGACCCAAGACTGAATCATGTTAACTTTGTGCTAATCTGGAGCTTTAAAAATTAAATTAGTATAAGAGTTTCAGTCTTTAAAAGATTTACAATCTTTTACTTAATTCTCAGCCATTTTGCTACTTAAAACAATGTATGTTTTCAACTAATCACAAAGATAATGGAACGTTATATATTATTGGTCCACTGCTGTGGTCTCGAGGTAGCGTGCTGCCTTGTCATGCAGCGGGCCCGGGTTTGATCCCCAGTTGGAGCAGTTTTTCTGGATGAGGTTTTTATCGGAGTTTTTCCTCACCTGTGAGACAAATGTCAGGAAAACTTTAAGGCCCAAACGGTCCCCGAAATCATATGGCCATCATCCTCATCCTCACCCTTATCATTATCATCATCATCGTTCTTCACCAGTGTGGAAAGCAACTGAAGCTACCACACCTACAATTCCCTAGTAAAGCTGCAAGCATAGCATGAAAATGCTATGAGTTCAGTGAAGGACCTGCCCTCGGGCAGAATTACTATGGATGGATATATTATTGTTGTTTTTATTATTAATTTAACTCTTCTCACTGAAGGATAAATTATATTTGAAGAGACTCACCTCAGTAGCTCAATTGGTAGAGCACTGGCCCGGAAAGCCAAAGGTCCTGGGTTCGAGTCTTGGTCTGGGCGAAAATTTGTATCTTCAAATATATTATGTTAAGATCTTGATCCTAGAACAATTAGTTATAATTTCATCATCAATGGCAGGCATGGATTAGGCCATTGGCCTGTTCCGCTTCAGGAAAGAAATTGATCCCTCCATCTCTTCTTAGGTCTTCCTGGGTCTCTTCGCCCTGTGGGTCTGTAGTTCAATAGCTGCAGAAGTAGTCTATTTTGATATTTGATATTTGACCAATTTTATGTCTATGTCTTTACATGTGTCGTAGGAAAGTTATAATTTAGATACACTAAACTCTATGGTGCGACATGCCTAGAAGGCCTTGGCCCGCCAGCTGGCTGCTGTCCTCACATCCACGTGTGTCATCCAGCCAGTATAGGGGTGATATGTGGTTAGCATGTCAGGTCCCCCCAGCCGTTATAGTTGGTTTTCTCAATCTGAAGCCACTACTTACTGTAGCTACCTGAATGTCTCACAATGCTGGATGGACACTGGTTCCACACTGGCTGAAATTCCATGAGAAAATTTCTTCCCCATGGAGACTCGATCCAGTGCAAGTCCTGTAGCTCTGTGCCAAGGCATCTTGACTTAACCATTCGGCTACAGTGCAGGACTATAATTTAGATGAGAACTATAAATACGGTTTTTAAATGAAGCTGGAAGGAAAAAGAAAAACTGGTAGTTCAAGATTGAGAAGGAAGATTGTGTATTGAATGACATCAGGATTTTGGGAGTTAAGACGAGGGAATTGTGGTTTTGAATAGAAAAGACTGACCCGAAACTAATTTATAGGCAAACCAATAATAATCTCACCTTAGAGAATGCTCCGTGTCATATTGTGCACTATGATTATTATTAAATATCCCGTGAAAATTTAAACCAAATCTATTAAGTAGATCATACACTTTATTTAACATTGGCATTCCAGAGTCTCAACTATTTCACTTTTTAATCTAACTCTTCTGCGGAAAGGCTAATGTCTTTACAGGGAGGAGACCCTTTAATTCTTTCCATTGAAGGCTCAAAGGAACCGACCTGGACAGTAACCTAGTATCCAATCCCTCACCTTCTTGTGGTGCAGCTGTTAGTAATCATGCTTATGCATGATGAACGAAAGGGAAGGGCTACAATAAGCACTGGTCAGCTTGGTGAGTTTTTCTTTTTTTGACCGAATTGGTATTACTTCTTCCCATACCAATTCCCTCTTTCAACTTTTCTATCCAGTCTCCCTTGACTGACCGCTTGTTTCTTTTGACCCTGATGGTATTAGAGTATTCGAGGCCTAGGGGTTCATTTCTCCTTCCTTCCTATACCTACTTTCTCTCTACGGCTGATATAACCACCACATGTGGTGCCTACTACTAAATGGTTACAACTAGTTTATTGTACTCCTTTCTGCTAAATATTGGAGTGCAAGAGAGCGAATGATTTCATTATCAAGTGCTCGACATTAGATACCAACCATACTCTTATATTTTTTTTAATCATGTGATAGCATATTATTATGGTAGCTAGTTTATAGTTTCAATTTAGCCTCTTTACTTGTTCTCTTTTACTTCACAACTTGCATGTTCCTGAAAGTGAAACTGGCTGAAGCTTTGCTACTGATAAGAGCCTCCTCTCTTTCCAGGCAAGTTAAAGATTATGTTCTACATAAAGAGTGATGCTGTGTTTCTTCAGGTTAGGGATTGGACTTAAGTTGACAACTGTACACTGAAAAGAAAAGAAAAAAAAAGAGAAATCTAAAGAATTATTAGCAGGAAGGACGTATCTGAGACAAAAAAATATTAGCAATAATTTTATAATTTTTTATATTCATTATAAATTAATATCAGTAAATTTGTACAACATACATGAATAAAAACAGCAATAAAAATATGCTGTCCACTAGTACATACCCAAAATTTATCTCCAAGAAGGTGTCTGGTACTCATTTATAGACAACTGAGTGGACCCCAGGACGAGCATGGACCCAAACAATTGAAGAAAAATCTACACTCATATATAAAGAGAGATATCTGGCAAAATTCCATGTTGTAGGACTCATCACCAATTTACAAATGACAATAAAAGCAATTTGTTGTAAATAATGAAATACCAAAAAGCAGCTAATGGTCAATTACAAGGATTCTGAAACAGAATGTTAGTTTCTATACAATAGGTAAAGTGCTGAGGAACAAAGAAAGGATACGCAGCTAAGATTTTACTCAACGATAGCACTACCTGTGGCGATGTATGGAAGTGAGGCCTGGGTCCTAAAGGAAAAAGAAAAAAGTAAAATTCAGGCAGCAGAAATGAGATTCCTATGGACTGTGAAAGGTTGTACAAGAGAAGTACATATTCCATCCATTCATCCATCCAATGGGCTGATTAGCTCAAATTCGAGCTTTGGCCTCCCTTAACTTCTGCCTCCAATCATTTCTATTTTGTGCAGCAAGCCTCCAGTTGCGACACTTAAATAGGTTTGCAGCATCTTCCTTAATACCATCCTCCTACAGTTTTTTCGGTCTTCCAACTCGTCTATTCCCCATAAAACTTGCTGTAAACACCTTTTTTGGTGCACGGTCTGTTGAGAGCCTTTGTACATGGCCAGCCCATTCTAATTTCTTTAACTTAATAAAATTGACAAGGTCAGGTTCATTGTATTTGTCAT
This sequence comes from Diploptera punctata, assembly GCA_030220185.1. Taxonomy (NCBI): domain Eukaryota; kingdom Metazoa; phylum Arthropoda; class Insecta; order Blattodea; family Blaberidae; genus Diploptera; species Diploptera punctata. The sequence continues at coordinate 499,119 of JASPKZ010000006.1, forward strand.
GCAGTTCTTTGTTGTATCGTATTCTCCACTGACCATTAATATTTATTGGTTCAAATATTTTCCTGAGTACTTTTCTTTTTCAAAATTATTTAGGGCTACCTCTGATCTCTTAGTGAGGCAGAACATATTAGAAATGAGAATATTAGAGAGGAACTAAAAGTACAATCACTTCTTCAACAAATAGAAGAACACTGGAACAATTGGATAGAACATCTGCAAAGAATGACAGGATAACAAAGATGGCACTGATGTATAATCCTGGAGGACAAACATCGATAGGAAGACCAAGAAAGTGCTGGGCTGAACAAATGTGAGATCGGAACAGGCATAGACCTAATCTGTGAAGTTAATGGTGATGATGATAGGTAAAATGATGCCATTACATGCCTCAGAATTACCCTTGGGGTAGTAGGAGGTTAAGGCTCCTATCTTTTCTAGAAAACCGGCACTAACATGACAGTCGAATTGACAGCACTGCGTGACGATCGTCTGTACCCCCAGAACAGAAGTTTGGTACTCATTTCTATTAGAGGCTGAATTGACCGCTGGGCTATGGTGCCTCCCGAAGGTTTAGGCCAGTTTGAAAATCCTGACCCCACCGTAACTCGAACCCCCGACCTTCCGGCTATGCTGCAATGTGCCTCTTACAATTTATTTGTACCATAATGACTAAATAGTGTCTAGTTTTTTCTTTCGATAGTTGGTACTTAGTACAAAAAGTAACAATCCCCGAAGTAACACTAAACAGTGCTACCAACTTATATCTTGTGAGAAAATACTAATTTTTATGGTTATGGCATTAATTGACATAAATTACCAACATTTGTATTCTTATTATATCTATTGATTAACAACTTTTTAATGTATATGATCTTATTATTTATAATTAACAGTTTTAATATCACCCAAGATTATCATTGGCTTTAGGTGGCAAAGCCGATAATTGCAATAACTTTTTTCTCTATGGTACCAAATTTATGACCATTTAATTGCATAAATATTTTCGTTCTGGTCGCAATTTGCATTGTGAAAGAATGTCTATAAATCTTTGAATAAATTCGCGATGATTTTTTATACAATCGGAAATCTGCATATTACTCACTAATAGGTATTAAACATTTTCCAAATAGTGTATTTACGTATGTAAATCAAGCACGGAGGATCAACCAGGTCTATCACTATTATAGAAAACCGAAGTCACTATATCATGTATCAGCTCGTGCTCTATGTTCATCAGTATATGTTGACTCTTTAAGTAAGTTTGTTTCGTAAAATACCAATTTCTTATTTATGGGTGTTATTTAAGTAATATCTAACCTCAATAATGCTGAAGGAAAGCTATAGGCCTACCAAATACGTGTTGTTACGATTGGTTACCGGTAATTAGGTAAATCAACTGAAAGAATTGTGGGAGCTGTATTGTGTAATATGATTAAGTAGTATTTCACTTACATCTTAACTTTAGCAATACATGTTTTCCATGTATTAAAAGAGCTTACCACTAACTGGTAACTTGTAACCTTACTGAGAAATACCATTTTTTTTGTATACTATAAGCTAACTCAATTTCTAAGCTTAATTAAACAATTGGCAACAAGTGATAACTTTAGTACCGGTAACTAGTAGTCTGTTTCAAGATATGTAGTTGCTCATAATTCCTGGTTCTGTCAAAATAATTATTCATTCTGCGTTCACCAGGTAAGTGTTATGAAACACATTAAGGGATCAACTTTAGATTATGGTCTATTATTTTCCATAAACATTCTTATAACACCGTTATAGTTCAACCATTGAGTCTCCGACCCTGATGTTTTCACACAGTGTTGCCGATGGATATTCAGTAGGAGGGGCTGCTTTATGTACCACACAGAATATCAAATCATGGCACTTTCTGTTTATCCAGAACAACAACATCGCAGCTTACTAGTGGTGTCAAGAGCAGTGGTTGGTTGTGGCAGACGTTCACTCCCATTTCAACCATTTCCTTATTGGCAGTAGAGGGCAAGTTTCTCCCTTTACCCCTCGTACAACCTAAACATCCTGGCCGGAGTCTCAGAGGCTTGACTTTACATACTTTTACCATTTTTAATAACATTTCGAAGTATTTTAAACATTTTGCAAATTCTTAAAACATATTTTACAATTATTAAATATTTACGATTTTATTATTAATTTAACACTTCTCATTGAAGGATAAAGGTGGCTCAGTTGGTAGAGCACTTGGCCCGGAAAGCCAAGGGTCCCGAGTTCGAGTCCCGGTCTAGGGGGCATTCCATACGAAATCGGTAAAAAAATTGTGAAAATTGAACTCACATCTTTAAAAGTTTACAATTTTTTTTTACACTGAAACTTTATGATATACTGAATATCTGAACCGAATTTCAAGTCTTCGCTTGGTGTAATTAAAGAGTAATAGAGCTGTCAATTTATCGTATTGTTTTAAATAGTCTCTTTTATAAAATACATTTCTCGAAGTATGGCTATTCCCTCAACTTGAAAAGATAGTCACATTATAGATGATTTTATGCTCTATCGCTTGAAAATTAGTATGTTAATATTTACGTTTTTCTGAAGGGCGTAAATGCAATTAATATGCAATTGACCTTCCTCACCAAAAATTTTATAAAATCAAAAAGTGCCACATTATTACCTGAACACCAGTTAATTTTTTGTAATTAGTATTAAAGTGGAGTCTTGAAAGGAAACTACCAAAAATAATTATTTTTCCTAAAATCCCCTATGTGTAGACTGCCCGCAATACCTTTCGCGTGAGTGGAGATCGCTCGCTCGTACAAACAATGACGGAGCTACTTGGTAATAGTCCTTTGCGCACTTACGAATATTTTTTATTGTTATTATCATCATTACATTATTTTTATTATCATTATTACAATTATTACATCATCATCATCATCATCGTGGACAAGTGGTTACTCTGCACGCCTCTGATTCCGAGGTTCGCGGGTTCAAACTCGTTAGGAATCAATGGCATTTTAAAGGCGTAACAATTCTGAATGTAGCTTGCTCCAGAAGGAAGGAAATCCGTGAGTCCTGTGTCGTAAATTTATGGTACGTAGGAGAACCTCGCGCTTGAAATAAATTGCTACATAATAAACGTCATTAAATTTAACAATCTTTATTGATATATTCAGTAGGTGGTTAATTTTGTGCTGATTTTGGCTAATGTATAGTTTAATTTAAATTACTAAGCACCTATGCATTCAAGCTGGTAGGCCTATTAAACAAATATTTTCTAGAGAGTAGTTTTGTAATGTGTTGTAATATTTTGTACTTGTACCCTACACCAATGTCTGATGTTGAATATTGTAAGTAATGTTAAGCTATCGATAATAATTTATAACAATTTTCATGCTGTTACAAGTAATATTTAAGAGGTATAATATACAGTATTTTATTGGCTTGGTATCACTTGATCTTGCATCCCCTACTCATGACATATCTAAGATGATATTAAAATGCACGATAATATTAGCTTTTATTATAAGCTAAATTATTATCATAGTATTTAATTTAATGTCTAAACTTCCCATTATTCTCCTTTTATAACACAAAATGTATACCTCTACGATTATTCTCTCATTCCAGAAACATTTAAGAAATTGTAAAATTATATATTAACACATAATACTGTTAATAACTATTGTATACTAATATATGCATTATTAAAATTATATTTAACTTCTAACTCACCATTCAGTCTTTGTAGATCTGCAAACTTGTTAGTTAAAAACAATAAGATATTATTTTTAATTTCACTGTGACACTTAAAATGACGAGATGCATTAAACAAACACACTGATGTAAATCAACTGTCTAGTATGTAATCTGAACTTGAGAATTGTTGATGTAAAACAGATGTTCAAGGAAGACTTGCTGACATTGCATTATTATCGTTTGGTAGGAAGTGGTACGAGTATTAAAACATTCGGTTTTATTTGGAAGTGATATAACAATACTATTTCGTCAAAGTTATCACTTATCAGGGTACAATACAATACACTGAATAAAAAGTTATTTTAAGACTGAAATTAGTAATTATAACATAATAAAAATTTATACCAGTTTATTCAATTAATGACGAAATAGTTATTATATAATATTATATTTAAACTGTAATGAAAAATTTGTAACAAAATAAATAATTTGTTTTAAAGAAGGACAGAAGATAACGAGTATTTGAGAATAAAGTTCTTAGGAAAATTTTTGGATCAAAAAGAGATGAACAGACAGGTGAATGGAGAAAACTACATAATAGTGAGCTACATGATCTGTATAGGAAGCCAGATATAATAAAAACAGCTAAGTTTCGTAGGCTGCGGTGGGCAGGAAATGTGGCACGTATGGAGGATGAAAGAGGTGCTTGGAAATTTCTGGTAGGAAAGCCGGAGGGAAAACGCCCAGTTGGAAGACTAAGAATGAGGTGGGAGAATAACATTATACATAATTTGAGGGAAGTAGATTATACAGGGGATAATTGGAAAATGTTAGCTCGAGATGGGATGTATGGAGAGCTTATGTCCGCGCTGCAATGAACCTACAGGTTCCACAGAGCCAGTGAGTGAGTTAGTTATAAATAATTTGTTTAATAATTCACAGTAAACGTAAGTAACAGAGCTCTTTACTTCTCACTTCAGCAATAAAATTTGATAAATAAATATCTACTGCATAAGAATTAAAATATCGCCACTTTTATAAATTTACGGTACTGTTCCATTAAGCAGAACATATAATAATCTATTCGATTTAATGGCAGTTGAAAAAGTCAATGATGAAGCTCTTTCAATAAAGTACACGTGCGACCTTGGTCGTGAAATGAATCTGTTGCGCCGTGGACCAGCACGTTTTTTTACGAAAATAGAATATAAAAATTTATATTGTCTGAACTATTCAACTCTCCAAAAAGGTAATTGCTGGAAATTAATCCTTATTACGTGAGTAGTATCCTGTATTTTTTCCGTTTTCATTTTTTGATATGTACTGCAATAAACCGCCATAAAACAGAAAATTGACACCGAAAATAAAAATATCCTAATTATAAAAATAACACCCTTAAACTACATGATATCACCTATATAAATATGTTTGAAACAAATTTTTGCTGTTTACTGTTTCAGAAATATTAGTTAGTAAACGTTTTAGTTTATCATATTTACGATAATTTTAGATCATCATAACTACGAACCTATAAATGATAAAAATTAAATTCCTGTATTAATACGTTTATAAATGTATTTCCTATATTTAGGGATACATAAAATTAAAAAAATAAATTGCAAGATTTTTTGCTGTCCGATTTGATATGGATTGTCCCCTAGGCGAAAAATTTTCTCTTCAAATATATTAAATATTTATTTATGAATGCAGATTGTGGTATTTATCTCTTAAGAATTGCAGTGTGCTTGCACGAATGCTTAATGTAACTTCCACCAGGTGGCATGGCATATTTATGAAATTGGTGTGACCAACATTTGCAATTAATTCCAAAACATATTTTCAGAAATTCTCGTTTGTTGGGTTCTGGCAGGGACAAGTTAGTTTACGGTGTATTAAATAAAATGCTTGTAATTTATTTTGTTTGGTTAGGAAGGGGGAAGTTGGTGTACACATTTCTATAAACATGTTTGGAAATTTATTGCGAAGGTTGGTTATACTGATTTCACATATATATCCTATCACCTGATGGAACTTACTTTAAGTATTCATGCATGTGCACTGCGATTCTCTAGAACTTATAAAAATTCATTAAGTAAGCAAATGTGAAATACCAAAGTTTTTCCCAAATTAAACAATATAAGTTCACAAAATTCAGATTTTGATATAAATTTTAGGTAATTGTGTAGAAAGCATCATTCTGCACTGATTGGAACTGCACATTATTGCATACAATCCCTGAATGGCTAACTTATAAGAAGCATTAACAAAAAAAAGTAGGTTACTGAATACCTACCTATTTTAACTTAGCCTTACTTACTCACTCACTGGCACTATTGAACCCTCAGGTTCATGACTGCTCAGACATAAGCTCTCCATACATCCCTATCCTGAGCTAATGCTTTCCAATCGTTCCCTGTGTAATCTACTTCCCTCAAATCATAGTTATATATGTTAATCCTGCATACATCTCACAAAAGATGTTTGGATACAGGTAACTTGATACGAATTAAAACTGTTATGATTAATATGTAGTTCTCCATTTCACACAGTGTGCAGGCACAAAATAGAAACTGAGTCAATATAAGGATGGTGGTTCCCCAAAATCATATGATAATGGAGCGATTTGTCATCAGTAAGGGAAGCCCCTTCAATTATACAATCACCCACATGCTGTCAATCACTTCTTTGCAGCCTAAATGATGCCATATTACGTAGTAGTATGCCAACTACTTACAGAGAAAGTTGGGAAAATTACATTAATAGTGAATTCATTTTAACATCTTAAAATCACCTTCTTATAAATTGATCATAACACCTTTTTTTAAATGAGTAGTTTAATTATCTCTAGTTTTGCATTTTTTGTTTCTAATTTGGTTATTTTAAAATATTCGGTTAACTCATGTAAACAATATATCTGAACTTGAAGAAGATTTTCAGGCTGTAGGCCGAAAATCTTCTTCAAGATCATCATAGCAACTCTGGCCGTGAAAGTCTACGTGAATACAATATATCTGAACATTTTATAATTCATTTGTTGCAATAGCCCAGGTGCTTCCTGACAAGTATGCCTAAATCCGGGTTTGTACCTAGTGGGATTGGAAATTTTAAGTGTAAAATTTTCAGACTCAAGGCTAAAGAAAGTGGTGGTGTACAATTTTTTATTGCTAGATTGTGCACCATATCTCTGGATTAAATTCCAAACCCTGCAGCAGTACATACTTTTTGGGGTATTATTGATAACAATTCGTCCATCAGATGGGGTCGTTAAACCTGGTGATCCTCTTGGTGTTTTTTTGACATAGTAGTTTACATGGATTATATGCTGGCACTAATTTTCACCTTATCCGTTTTAAATAAACATCCCTCGTACAACACATCTACACGACATAAACACTTAAACATACACTTGTGTCTGAACAGAATACAAATACAGATCATCTAAGTATTTTAAAATGGTCTGCTGAGGTGGTATGTAAATTGAAAATAGAAAACATTAGGGCCATCTCTCCATCTAGTGCAGAACTCAAAGCATGAAAAGTGCATTGGGTGGCATATGGAAAACACACAATTTATAGTGAAATTAAATGTTTCTTACCTCTCCTCATAAATATTTTCTAAGTGTAACAGGATAATTAAAACCAATAAAAATGAAAAAATTGAAAACGAAAACAAATCAGGAATTTATAAGATCAAATGCAGTAATTGTGACAAAATTTATATTGAAAAAACGAAAAGAAATTTGAACACAAGGGTGAAAGAACATCTTAAAAACATCAAAAATGGAGAAGTGGAAAAGTCAGCAGTAGCTGCTCATGCTTGGTCCGAAAAACATTTAACTGAATCAAAAGCCAGTCTAATTAAACAAATAGACAAACAAAAGGAACTCATGGTTTGGGAAAAGATCTACATTCAGAAAAACAAAAGAAAACTTATGAACTTCGAAATTCCTGCAAATTTTGACCTGATCCAGAGGTTCATCGGTCCACCAATAGAGGGAAGAAGAAGAGTTTCTTCCGACCGACATAACACCAGTCGCCAACAAAGTTCTGATGATGAGACAGTTATAGTCTCGAAATCGCGATCAACTTAGAAAATATTTATGAGGAGAGATAAGAAACATTTAATTTTACCATAAATTAAACCTCATAGTGATTAATTCCTATAAAAGTTAAATAAACACAATTTATAATTCAACTTCTATTTCTATTTCAAGTTACTGGAATGTGTTTCAAGTTTAACCAGTTCCTGTCCATACCCTTGAGGTCACTCACCTTTCAGTAAAATGAATGCAGTTGAGTTTGTGTTTTTTTAACATTCGTACCTCATATGCTTGTTTAGTCGGACATATGTTTCAGGACTGTTGCCCCATCTTCAGCGTTGCATGAACTTCCTAATGATTTTAAAATGAATACAGTTCTGAGGTGATGTCGCCCAGAGCGTAGGACTAACTACCACACCTATTTTGCCCATGCTTGGCTAAGAATCATGGGTAATTAGACTGGGCTACTTGAAAACTGATAAAATATATGTGTTTCAGTCTATTTCTCTATGCAATAGAATATTTTGTTACTGAGAGTATATGGAAACAAAGTAATTTCGTTTAATCACCACCATAACAGTAACTTGTTATCCACAACTGTATTTGTGCCAGTTTTTATCCCAACATCTTTAACAGTGCAGGAAAGTTTTAGATTATTACTTAGGAAGCTAATATCATTAATTTGCTCATACAAATATTTGTTATTTTTTTTCTAGTTTATTGGTATGTTATCGGACATGGTGGACTAATGGTTATGCACCTTGCCTCTGGTCCCAAGGGTTGTGGATTAAGACCCGGCCAGGGTCGATGGATTTTTTTTAGAATGGAAAAATCCAAGGAGCAAGTTCTCTGGGAAGGACTTTAAGCCGTGGGTCACGGGTTTGAACATTTTCAGGCTCGTAAAAGATCTTTAAGCCTGAATAAAAAAGGCTCATCATCCTTAGTTGCCTGCTAGATGTCTCATTGGGTCGATATGTTGACCATTCAAGGCATCTATGGGCCAATAAGCATAACTAAATTATATTTGAAGAGAAAAATTATACGCTCAGACCGGGACTTGAACCCGGGACCCTTGGTTCTCTAGACCAAGTGCTCTACCAACTGAGCTACCCGAGCAAGTACCGATCTAAACGCAAATCTTTCTCTATATACATTGTAATTCCCGTCCACCAATTGCTGTGAAGCCATGCTTCTATCCTGCAAATGGCAGCTCCTTTATTAAGAAGACATATTTGGGAATTATACATTACAGCCAGTACGGCTTTTTCCAAGTTTTTATTATTGATTTCGTACATCTCAATGATGGATAAATCATATTTGAAGAGAAAAATTATACGCTCAGACCGGGACTTGAACACCAACTGAGCTACCCGAGCAAGTACCGATCTAAATGCAAATCTTTCTCTATATACATTGTAATTCCCGTCCACCAAATGCTGTGAAGCCATGCTTCTATCCTGCAAATGGCGGCTCCTTTATTATATTATATTCCATAGGTTGTTACATTAATTAATAATGCAAATCTTTCTCTATATACATTGTAATTCCCGTCCACCAAATGCTGTGAAGCCATGCCATTATATTAATAAAGGAGCCGCCATTTGCAGGATAGAAGCATGGCTTCACAGCATTTGGTGGACGGGAATTACAATGTATATGGAGAAAGATTTGCGTTTAGATCGGTACTTGCTCGGGTAGCTCAGTTGGTAGAGCACTTGGTCTAGAGAACCAAGGGTCCCGGGTTCAAGTCCCGGTCTGAGCGTATAATTTTTCTCTTCAAATATGATTTATCCATCATTGAGATGTACGAAATCAATAATAATAACTAAATTAACTTGGTCTAGTAACTCCTATCAAAGGCGAAGCTAAGGCTCAAAATTGGGCTATGCCATTGTAATTTTAGACTGATATGAGTACGTTTTTACTTAGGTCACATTTTGATTAGGTTTTAATATTATTTGATATTGAACTTAAAATGCTAACACAAATCACTATTAATGTTTTTTTGTCTTCCATAGGTTGTTACATTAATTAATAATGCTTTACAACTTAATATTACAACCAAACTTAATGCTTATATAGTTGTTTTAAATTACTCTTCAGGAAGCATTGTGGTTCAGAGTTTATATATAATTAAGCAACTGAATTGTGAATCCTTACTTTTATGACATTCATGGTCTGCTTTTATAAACACATATAAATATGACATTCTGGTAATTGTGTATTTTAATATTTTTTCTAGAATATTTAAGTAAAGGAAAACAAAATGGAGAGAGGAAAGTCATCACAAGGTCGTGGTGCCAAAGCCAAAACTCCACAGTATCCAGCTGATTTGTTTGCTTTGGGTTCTAAGTCATCTCGAGTTGAAGGAACTGAAGCTAAACGACCCGGAGTGGTGCATGGCAAACCTGGAACTTCTCATTCATTTACAAGTATGGTTTTTTTCTATTAATTATATTAACAAGAGTTTTCATCTTATCGACAATTCTCAACTGAAGTGTAATAATGGGAGTGATTTGTCCAAAAAGATGAAAACTATTTAAATAATAATAAAGTGATCCCACAACAGGCCCGGAGGCCCTTGGGGTAGTAGGAGGTTAAGGCTCCCACTTTTTTCTAGACAATCGGCACTGTCAGCCGGGTTGTCAGCCCTGCGTGATGGCTGCCTTTACCCCCAGAACAAGCATCTGGTACTCATTTCCGTTAGAGGCTGAGTCGACCCCAGGGCCATAGTGCCGCCAGAGGGTTTGGGTCAGTTTAAAAATCCTGACCCCAAAGGGACTTGAACCCTCGACCCTCCGGCTTGTAGCTCAGTGCCTTAACCACTACGCTACGGCATGCCCCGATGAAAACTATTTAGTTAATGAAATTTTTAATAAAGGGGGTATATTTCATAGCATAATTGGTTAAGGCAGTACGCTATAAGCCAGAAGATCTGGTGTTAGAATCTTGATGGGGTCATTATTATAACTAGCAATACTAATTTACTTCTGTTCAACCATCCTCTTTGCCATAGAATCCTTTTTTGTCTGTTCATACAACTTATCACACCTTCATTAATACCAAATAATATGTTTTTGCCTCCTTCCAATATTATTTCAGTAATAAAAAAAATATAAACTTGATGGCAAATTGGTTACTCACACAAAAAGAACTCATTATTGACAGGATATATTCATCAAATTAACAATGCAGAAATAAAATGTTTAAAATGTATATTATAATAAAGGAAATTGATAGGTGAAAAACATTAAGGATCTTAGTATGTTTCACTAGTATATATTGTAAAAATACTGATGTAGTGGATCACTAGTATATATTGTAAACATACTGATGTAGAATACATGGAAAATCTTAAATATTTTAAAAACTAATATATTGACTTAGACTTTCACGGCCGAAGTTATTATGATGATCTTGAAGTAGATTTCCGGGCTTTAGGCCGTGGTCTTGTGGTTTGAAGTTTCCTGACGCTTCGCCAGAGACTGCATATGGCATCCTCAAGGGTTGTTTTGAGACTGGCAATTTTGTCCACTGCCTGTCCTATTTATACAGTTCACCATGATGTGTTCTCTGCACGGTCCATTCCTTCGTAAGTTGTATCTGCCTTCTGATTGGCCAATGCAAACCTCTACAAGAACAGTCTACTAGACCATAAAACAGCAACCTCATTGGTGCAATGGAAGTCCCTACCGCTAACCAATCAGAAGACAGATACAACTTATGAAGGAACGGACCACACAGAGAACACATCATGGTGAATTGTATAAATAGGACAGGCATTGGACAAAATTGCCAGTCTCAAGACAATTCTTGAGGATGCCAGGTGCAGTCTCTGGTGAAATGTCGGAACACTTCAAGCCTCAAGACCACGGCCTACAGCCCTGAAATCTACTTCAAGATCATCATAATTTTAAAAACTTTGAGATATGACTTAACAAACTTCACCAGATGATAGATCATGAAAATTGACGTAAGGAACATTGCAAAATCAAAATTTTGTTAAAATCTGATGTAGTAAGTTTCACTTGTAAGCCGATGATATACATTTTTGCCAAGGTTATTTTCAGTGTCTGCTAGGTAGAATTGATAAAGATATGCAAAAATTTTTCAAAAATCTTTTCATGAAAAAACCTCAACAGCTTCATTCCTTTGGAATTTGCTAAAAAGTGCATGTTCTGGGAATAAAGTCTTGTATCATGCAGTGTTGACAACCTGGTTGACATCTCATGCCAATTGTCTGCAAAACTGAGAGCCTTAACCTCATATTACCCCAAAGGTCTCCTAAGGAACACCAAAATTACACTGGATTAATAAAATAAATGATGATTCCAGATTTTTTTTATTAAGACACTGGAGGAGGAAGGATGAAAGAAGTTTGTTGAGGAGATAAAGGTTCAGAAATGAGTTGTCTTGCCATTTATGATAATTTTTAGCTTTCTATGACAACAGGCCTGGAAGGCCTTTTTCTACCAGCAGGCTTCTGATCTTATAGCATCTCAATATAGGGGTGATATGTGGTTACCCTCTTTGGTCTCCTAACTATTTTTACTGGTTTTCTCAACCTGGAACTACCACTTATCATAGCTACCCAAATTCATCACATTTCTGGGTCTTCAGCCATTATTAGTTTTTTCTCACCCTGGAGTTACTACTTATCATAGATAACCAAATTTCTCATAATTTTGGGTCTCCAGCCCTGATTTTCTCATCTTGATGCTGCTATTTATCATAGATATTCAAATTCCTTACAATTCTGGGTGGACGCAATCCCATAATACACCTATCATAATTCCATGAGAAAATTTCTTGCCCCTTTGGTAACCTCAATCAGTACAAATTCCATAACTATGTGTTAAAGAAATAATTTTTAGATATAGAAATTTAATTTGGATGGATGTTATATGTGGGTATTATGTCAAAGTTATGTTTATTTATTTTTTGTGTAGGCTCGGATAGAAAAAGAGAGGCTGTTAGTGGTCCTCTCCCACCTATTGTACCTCCAAAAAAACCAAAAGTTGGAGCACCATCTATATTAGGTAGAACAGGAGGAAGTGGAAGCAGTGGTGGTGCTGAAGCATGGGAAATGGTTGCAATGGAATGTGAACCTGCAGATCTGGTTCCTGCAGTGCTTGAAGCTGGTACCATGGATGAAGGAGATAAAGAAGTGAGTATATGGATTTGATTTGGATACAACAGAGAAAACTGCAGTATGACATAGTCAGAAGAACAAATTAAAAATATATATAATTATATTTGAAAAGAAAAATATACGCCTAGACTGGGGTTTGAACCCAGGACCTTTGACTTTCTATGTCAATGCTCTTCCATCTGAGCCACCTAGGCCTCCAATCTAAACGCGTATTTTTCTCTTACACATAGTTAATTCCCTAATCCCAAATGCTACGAGCCGTTGCTACGATTTTTGCATTTTCGTAGCATATGGGGTTAGGGAATTAACTATGTGTAAGAGAAAAATACGCATTTAGATTGGAGGCCTAGGTGGCTCAGATGGAAGAGCATTGACATAGAAAGTCATAGGTCCTGGATTCAAACCCCAGTCTAGGTAATCAAATGGTAAAGAGAAAAATTTATGCCTGAACCGGGAATCGAACCCCGAACCTTCAGCTTTCCGTGCTGATGCTCTAACCATTGAGCTAATCCAGGCTTCCTTCCCATCCAAGCATAAATCCTTCCTTTACCTTACTGTCTTGGTCCCACATTCAAATGCTATGAATCATCATTCACAAATACACAATGAATGGCTTCTACCTGAAGAAGACATGAAGGGACTCCACATAGCCAAAGCATTATTTATTAAATTAATATTAAGAAGCTAAAGCTGTTACTATTATTGAAATAAGTATATTAAAGTACACTACTAAATTATTGTAATCAAATGGTAAAGAGAAAAATTTATGCCTGAACTGGGAATCGAACCCCGAACCTTCAGCTTTCCGCGCTGATGCTCTAACCATTGAGCTAATCCAGGCTTCCTTCCCATCCAAGCATAAATCCTTCCTTTACCTTACTGTCTTGGTCCCACATTCAAATGCTATGAATCATCATTCACAAATACACAATGAATGGCTTCTACCTGAAGAAGACATGAAGGGACTCCACATAGCCAAAGCATTATTTATTAAATTAATATTAAGAAGCTAAAGCTGTTACTATTATTGAAATAAGTATATTAAAGTACACTACTAAATTATTGTAATCAAATGGTAAAGAGAAAAATTTATGCCTGAACTGGGAATCGAACCCCGAACCTTCAGCTTTCCGTGCTGATGCTCTAACCATTGAGCTAATCCAGGCTTCCTTCCCATCCAAGCATAAATCCTTCCTTTACCTTACTGTCTAGGTGTATATTTTTCTTTTCAAATATAATTTGTCCATCATTAAGATGTTTAAAAACGAATAATATTAACATATATATAATTATTTAATTTTGAATAAAAAAAATCTTCCATGTGATTGCCTCCTAACTGGCAGATCCAAGTTCAATATTTTATAAGGCTGTTGATTCTAAAAAGTTCACTTTCAAACTAGTAGGAGGGATAGCATACACTTTCTATTTCCTAGATTGTAAATCAGATACCTGGGTTAAAATCCTACCCCTCTGCAGTACATATGACGAAAAGGCATGTGGTGCTGTTTATTACTAATTTATCTGTTGAATAGAAATGTTAAGCTCAGTGGCACCCTTGTAGCTTTGGCAGGGATAAGCTGCCTTTATGCCAGCACTGGGTTCCAAGTTAATATTTTTATTTAACAATGCTGTTTGACATCTCAGGTCATTAGATCTTTATGATTGCAATTTAAATAATGTCTTACATTTTTTTAAATATATTTTGTTCAGATGCCGCTTATTTCTTTTATGTGCCATAAATCTACCTTCTGAAAAACTGCTCAAGTTTTTTTAAATCTTTAAAAATCCATCACCCTGGCTGGGTGTGAACTTGCAAACATTGGAACCAGAGGACCAGAATGGTAACCCTAGTCCAGCAGAATGATAGCACTGGGTTTTATTTTCTCTCTTTTATTCATCCTCATCCCTCATACAACACATACATACTCTGTAAATTCTATCTCTCTCTCTCTTTCTCAATATCACAATAGGCCTCGAAGTTCTTTGATCTACCAGCTGACTTATGGTCTCACATTCACACATACAATTTAAATAGATGTATGGTCATCCAACCAGACATAAGTTCAGCATGTTGAGTCACCAGCTGTTATAGCTTTTTTAAAACTGAAGTTGCTAATTATTATGGCTACCTAATTTCTCATATTGCTTGATGGACTCTGGTATGATTCTAAACAAAATTCCATGAACAAATTTCTTTCTCCAAGGGAATTTAAAGAAGCACATGTCCTGTAGATCTGTGCCAAAACATGACTTTGAACTTTTAACTTTTAAATTCACCATGACTTTGAACACTCGGATACGGGACTGAATACACTGTACTAGAAAAACATTTAAACATATATAACACAGAATACACTTGTACCATAAAAACAAACATACACCCATCCTATACACCTCTCTGCACATAATACAAATATGTATCATTTACCTAGCATTATGTGCCTAGGTGTCCACCGCTATGGTCTCGAAGTTAGCATGCTGCTTGTCACACAGCGGGCCCGGGTTCGATCCCTGGTCGGGGCAGTTTTTCTGGTTGAGGTTTTTATCGGGGTTTTTCCTCACCTGTAAGACAAATGTCAGGAAAATTTTAAGGCCCAAACAATCCCCGAAATCATATGGCCATCATCATCATCATCCTTATCATTATCATCATCATCCTTCACCGGTGTGGAAAGCAATGGGAAGCTACCACACCTACAATTCCCTAGTAAAGCTGCAAGCGTAGCATGAAAATATGATTGCAGTGAAGGACCTGCCTTCAGGCAGAATTACTATGGATGGAAGGATGTGCCTAGGTGCTGGTGCGTAAATTCAAAATGGCATCTCTTTGCCGAATATGAAACCTGAAATAAGAAAAATTCAGTTGGATGATATTGGAACAAATACAGTTTAAAGGTTTGTGTAGGTGGTGTTTTTTTTAATTGATTATGAAATTACAATGTATTAAAAATATTTGTTCTCTTTTTTTAATTCTTGCAGATTGGTCTTTTATGTGGAGCAATAAGAAGTTTGAGAAGTAATCGATGGAAACCTGATTCAGTTCTATATCTTGGTCTTCTTTATTTAGCTAAAGTTCGTCCATCATTATTTTCTGGAGATTGTGTAATGCATGCTTTATGCAGTTTGCTTCGGCGAGACGCTTCACATAATTTCAAAAGCAAAGGAAATCCTTTAGTTCCTGTCTTGGCAGCAAATCTTCTCCTGCGAGGATTTCAAGATAGAAAAACATGGCCTGATGTTTTCATCAAGGTAATTAGACTTAATTAGTTAAAATTAATTAGTATAAAATTGATATTAGTCTAATATTGGCAGTAATCAATATTTATCCAGTGTTTTTTTTTTGTGTTTTGTAAAAAAATATGTATCTAATGATTCATGAATATAGATGGTAGCCTTAATTTTGTCATATTTTATTTGCATATCAATAATTGATAGGAAGTGACACTAAGATATATTGTTAAGTGGATAAAACAGAAATATATACCTTACTTCATATTAAATTTTTTCACCTGGACTTGTTTTGGAGACCATGATTTGTAATCTTGTTGAAACTGGAAATAATAATCTCTGAATGAGATGAAGTGTATAGTTTCATTTCAGTCTCTTGATTTTATTTCTATTTTCAATGAGTTTATCTATACTTATGAATAAGAATTAAATGGATTGTGAATTCTTCTTACCTCATACTTCTATGTTTTTATAAACACAGCACTGCAGTATCAGCGACCATCGTCACCATCCTCAGCTGTTTTCACGACTGAGGTTGGTGACGATGGTCGCTGATATTGCAGTGCTGTGTTTAAAAAAACATAGAAGTCACCTCGCCAGGTATCTTACGGAATTTTGACAATTATTATCACATGAACAGATTCTTGAGTACGCAAAATGTATTTGGATGCAACTTTCTCAGCAGAGTACATGTTGAGAACGACTTTTATGGTCTAATGTGTTCATAGATACGAGCCTTAGTCTGTTAGATCACAATGCTGCTGCTACTATTATAATTGAAAAATGTGTGAATTATAACTAAACACACATAATTTTGGCAATCTGTAAAAACTGAGTTACTTAACTGGGTTATGTAATAATTGAAAATCAGGTTTGCAGAAGAAATTACTGACATCACAGGTTTACACTTGATGCTTGCTCAGATATTGATATGCTAGTTACTGTTGTGTTTTTTTATAAAAAAACTAATATCTGTTGTAAAATCTTTTTCATAGACGGGTATGTATATTTTTATATGCCTCATTATTTTTATGCAACTTCATCTTGTTGATGTGAATGTATATTTATTATTACAGTTATATGTAGAAGATGCTCTTGGTGATAGAGTATGGGTTGATCATGAAGATTGTGCAGGATTTGTGAACAACATTGTGACGGCTTTGAACAGCAGAATTCCACCAAAATCAATGTTACAACCTGACATTACTGGATTAGGTTCTAGAGGAGAATCTTGTCCCTCTCCATCTACTGTAGTCGCAGATGATGATGCTGGAGAAGGTTCCACAGGAAGTGGTGATGGAGGGTTATTGGGTGAATTCAAAGAGAAAATGGACATACCAGTTACACCAAGGTAATTTAATCAAAATTTAAGTGGGAAATAACACTATGAGGTATTTTCAGTTTATAAATGAGTTGCAGAAAGAACACTTTAGATATATTACAAATGGTGAAATTGAAAAATTGGAATTGCAGCTCATAGTTTGCTAGAGAATCACAAAATTGGAAGAGAAACTAAACTTTTAAAACATTTGTGAATAAAGATTCATTGCATTGGATGTGGGACCAAAATGTGGGAGGATTTATGCTTGGATGGGAATGTAGCCTGAATTAGCTCAGTGGTCAGAGCATCAGCATGGAAAGCTGAAGGTTTGGGGTTCTATTCCTGGTTCAGGCAAAAATTTTTCTCTTTACCGCTGATAACAATAATTTAGAGAAGCCTTTGGAATTAGCAGTTTGGAAAATATATATATTCAGAAGAACATACATAGAACCATGATTTTTTAAGTTCCCGGCAAGCAAAATTTGGTCTCCAAGTTTATAAAAATCAGCACCAGATGGCAGTTCAGAAGATGATGTTAACGGAAAAATTTCATCAGTTGGAGTTTGAAGATGAAGATGAAATGACCATTGAAACTGGTATTGTGAAAACATGGAACTTTTTTACGTGAGATTTAAAAACATTTTCTCCAACTCACCTATAAACACCAAGGTAAATTCAGCATTAATAAGAATCAAATGAATCGTGAATTCTTCTTACCTCATACTTTTATGTTTTTTAAACACAGCACCGCAGTATCGGCGACCATCGTCACCTTCGTCAGCTGTTTTCACGACTGTCAATTTTTATACCGGCAAAAGAAGAAATTGACAGTCGTGAAAACAGCTGACGATGGTGACGATGGTCGCTGATACTGCGGTGCTGTGTTTAAAAAAACATATAAGTATGAGGTATGAAGAATTCACGATTCGTTTGATTCATATCAATAAAACCTCATAAAGTTAAAAATTCCCAAATTTATTAATATTAAAAAAATTCAGCATTTACAATTAATAACTTTTTTTAGAAAGCAGTGATTGATTTTCTTAGAATTAGGAAATCACCATAGTTGATTCGTCTAAGGCATCTCTACCTTAGCTGAGTGCTATAAGACTTGTCCTGATTTGATTCCTCCATGAGGAAAGAAATTTTCTATATATATATATAAGAAAAATGTATGTTTGTGTTGGAATACTTGGGTAGCTCAGGTCGTTAGAGCGCTATAAAGTAAATATTCTCTTTAAAAAAATTGCTTAACTGTTATGTTGGCCACTAGATGTCAGTCGGAACGATTTTCCACTACCTCTTGTGTGAATTGAGAATAATACATATATAAGAAAAATGTATGTTTGTTTAACTTTCACTGGGAAAGAACACTATGAGGTTTAATTTAAGAATTAAATTAATGTTTTTATTACCTCACCTCATATCTTTTTTCTTCTATACTGCAGTTTCAGAGCTTATCTCCATCGTCAGTAGCCTCTGGTCGACCGGTGTTATGTCATTTCTTGGCGGTTTTCTTCTTACTTCTATCGGTGGACTGATGAACCTCTGGATCAGGTTAAAATTTGCGGGAGTTTCGAAATTCATGAGTTTATCTTTCTTGTTTTTTTGGATGTGGATTTTTTTCCAGACTGTGAGTTCCTTTAGTTTATCTGTGTGTTTGATTAGGCTAGCTTCTGTATCAATTAAATGTTTTTCAGACCAAGCATGGGCTGTTAAAAAGGGTGAAGTGGACAAGTCAGCTGTAGCAGCCCATGCTTGGTCTGAAAAACATTTAATTGATACAGAAGCTAGCCTAATCAAACACACAGATAAAGTAAAGGAACTCACAGTCTGGGAAAAAATCCACATCCAAAAAAAAAAAAACAAGAAAGATAAACTCATGAATTTTGAAACTCCTGCAAATTTTGACCTGATCCAGAAGTTCATCGGTCCACCAATAGAAGTAAGAAGAAAACCTCCAAGAAACGACATAACACCGGTCGACCAGAGGCTACTGACGATGGAGATAAGCTCCGAAACTGCAGTATAGAAGAAAAAAGATATGAGGTGAGGTAATAAAAACATTAATTTAATTCTTAATGTATGTTTGTGTTGGAATACTTGGGTAGCTCAGGTCGTTAGAGCACTAAACATACAGAGTTTAGAGACTCGGGTTCAAATCCCGACTCAAGCATTAATTTTTCTTTTCATATATATATATATATATATTTCTGTTTTAGATATGCAGGGCTCCAGGAAACTGTGGAACAGATTGTGATGGATGCTGTTAGAGAACAACTGAACAGGAGACAACCTGCAGAAAACATTACACGGAACTTCCTCAGACTTTTATCTGCATCGTGTGGCTTAGTTGAAGTAAGGGGATGTGGAGTATTTTTAACAATTTAACATAATTGTAATAACAATCACAGTTATCTGAATGTTAAACAATCATTATTAACTATAATTGATGGCAGAAGGAATCATTGAACCATTATAGGAAAATTCACTATGAGGTTTAATTTAAGATTAAAATTAAAATTCTTTATACCTTACTTCATATCCAGTACCTCATTATACCAGTATGATTAGAAAACTCCAGTTTTCCTGAATGACATAACATTGTTTTTTTTTTTATAATGTAATGTATAATTCCCAAATATGTCTTCTTAATATAGGAGCCGCCATTTGCAAAGATAGAAGCAAAGGCTTCAAAGCATTTGGGGCGGGAATTACAACGTATATAGAGAAAGATTTGCGTTTAGATCGGTACTTGCTCAGGTAGCTCAAATGGTAGAGCACTTGGACTAGAAAACCAAGGGTCCCGGGTTCAAGTCCCGGTCTGAGCGTATAATTTTTCTCTTTAAATATGATTTATCCATCATTGAGATGTATGAAATTAATAATAAAAACATCGAAAATAGCCGTACTGGCATTTATAATGTAATGTATAATTCCCAAATATGTCTTCTTAATATAGGAGCCGCCATTTGCAAAGATAGAAGCAAAGGCTTCAAAGCATTTGGGGCGGGAATTACAACGTATATAGAGAAAGATTTGCGTTTAGATCGGTACTTGCTCAGGTAGCTCAAATGGTAGAGCACTTGGACTAGAAAACCAAGGGTCCCGGTCTGAGCGTATAATTTTTCTCTTTAAATATGATTTATCCATCATTGAGATGTATGAAATTAATAATAAAAACATCGACATAACATTGGTTGAGATATTACTGAAGATGAAACCACCTAGGTTTTGAAACCGGTATAATTAGAAGACTGGATATGAGGTGAGGTATAAAGAATTTTAATTTAAATCTTTAATTTTAAATCAGCTGCGCATGAGAGAGATAACAATAGTATAACATAGTTGCAACATCCTAATGGTACACCCATATGGTAGTGGTGGGGCTTTAAATCTACAGATTTCTTTTTAAATATATATTAAAACCACCAGGGAAGAACAAGGAATGTCAAAAAATCAAGAATTTAAAAAAAAAAAACTTAACTTTAATGTTTAACCATTAAAGAAAAAATCTTGGCCTGAATTGGAATTTGAACCCAAGATCTCTAGCTTTACGTGCTGTTATTCTAATTGAGTTACTCATGCAACTCCCTGTCCTAGCACAAATTTTCTCCTATATAATCTTGTGACCCAGTAGTAGTGAAACTTAATTCATATTACAACTGGGTTGCTTTTAAATCAAAAAGACATTATTTATAATGGACGATGGTATTTTTAGACTGTGTTATATAAGGTACAAAAATGTTTGTAATTGAAATAATTTTAACCTCAATGGTGTTCAGACATGATTATTAGAAGTATAGATTAATATTTGAAGAACAATTTTTTGCCCAAACTGGGATTTGAATATAAGGTCTCTAGTTTTATGTACCAGCGCATTAGACAACTATGCTACCTGAGTATAACACCTTAAACAGAAATTTTTCTCTCTCTTGTACAATCCAAGGCCATGAATCTTTGTTCTAGATATCATCTTGCAGCTTTTTATTCGAGTAAACTTTAAATGGGATTTTAATACTACTATTATCAGCCATGGTGGACTAGTGGTTATGCTTCTTGCCTCTGATTCAAAGGGTTGCAGGTTCAAACCCAGCCGGGGTCGATGGATTTTTTTAGGATGGAAAAATCCAAGGAGCAAGTCCTCTGGGAGGGACTTTAAGCCGTGGGTCCCAAGTCTGAAGATTTTCAGGCTCATAAGAGATCCTTAAGACTGAATAAAAAGGCCTCTAAGAAAAATTTACTGAATTTTCCCATCCTAGTACCACCTTGGTTTCCTAGATGTCAGTATGAGGCGGAACACTGACCATGGGCCACTCCAATAACATCTATTTGAAAACAGGTGTAACTAAATTAGTATGGTTCAATTTCTTCCCTGTAGGGGAAGAATGCCTAAATCTCATTGAGGAAAAACAAGGGCTTACAAAAAAAATAGTTAGTAATGCCAGAAAACATTGCATTTCGAGTTTTATTATGCTGGGGAAAAAGTCTGTAAGCAATGGTAAAGATAGAAATTTCTTATTAAATATGTTTTGTCTGTGTTATTCTTATCTCATATGGTTGTTTCTGTTAGACATATGTTTGAAGACATGTTTGTCCCATCTTCAATTTGTACAGACTGATTTTTCCCAATTTGTCAGCCCTGTATCTTGACTCCTGCTCCCTCTTTCTGTGGTCCAAAGAATTCCTCTCCCCAGGAATTTCAAAATTCATAATTCTAATTAGCAAGTTCTTTGGACCACTGAATGAGGGAGCACTGCTACTGCACACTCCTGGCTATGTATAGTCTTCGAAAAAATTGACGGTGCAACTCTTGATGATGGAAAGTTGAAATTTTGAAGAGCAATTCATACCATTAAGTTGTGGTGTGTGCTGTCTCCTTTGAGTTCAAATTGTGTGGCATAAGTCTTTTTTCATGCAGAATTCATATCATTTGCTTCAGTGGAGCAGTTGGTAAGATCCTCTCTTGTGACGATACGGGCCCAGGTTTAGTCCTGGTCAGGAAGAATTTTTTTTTAATAATGTCGTTAATTTTCATAATATGTTGGACTCCCATTTACTAGATGGGAGGATTCATTAAATCCCACTTGATGTGAAAACAGGTCAAAAGGCCTAATTTCATGAAGCAGAAGAAGAAGAAGAAGATTTTCATAATGCCTACACGTTACCAGGCTTCGTTAAATAAATACATTTGTTTTTATAGGGAAATACATTAGTGACTCGCCTCGGTAGCTCAGTTGGTAGAGCACTTGGCCCGGAAAGCCAAGGGTCCCGGGTTCGAGTCCCGGTCTAGGCGAAAATTTTTCTCTTCAAATATAATTTATCCTTCAATGAGAAGTGTTAAATTAATAATAAAATCGTCAATAGAAGCCCTACTGGCTATAAAGTAGTGTTAAATTCCCAATAAATGTCTTCTTAACTAAGAAGCCGCCATTTGCAAGATAGAAGCTATGGTTTCAAGCATTTGGCGCAAGGGAATTACAACGTACATAAGAGAAAAATTTGCGTCTAGATCGTGACTCGCCTCGGTAGCTCAGTTGGTAGAGCACTTGGCCCGGAAAGCCAAGGGTCCCGGGTTCGAGTCCCGGTCTAGGCGAAAATTTTTCTCTTCAAATATAATTTATCCTTCAATGAGAAGTGTTAAATTAATAATAAAATCGTCAATAGAAGCCCTACTGGCTATAAAGTAGTGTTAAATTCCCAATAAATGTCTTCTTAACTAAGAAGCCGCCATTTGCAAGATAGAAGCTATGGTTTCAAGCATTTGGCGCAAGGGAATTACAACGTACATAAGAGAAAAATTTGCGTCTAGATCGTGACTCGCCTCGGTAGCTCAGTTGGTAGAGCACTTGGCCCGGAAAGCCAAGGGTCCCGGGTTCGAGTCCCGGTCTAGGCGAAAATTTTTCTCTTTAAATATAATTTATCCTTCAATGAGAAGTGTTAAATTAATAATAAAATCGTCAATAGAAGCCCTACTGGCTATAAAGTAGTGTTAAATTCCCAATAAATGTCTTCTTAACTAAGAAGCCGCCATTTGCAAGATAGAAGCTATGGTTTCAAGCATTTGGCGCAAGGGAATTACAACGTACATAAGAGAAAAATTTGCGTCTAGATCGTGACTCGCCTCGGTAGCTCAGTTGGTAGAGCACTTGGCCCGGAAAGCCAAGGGTCCCGGGTTCGAGTCCCGGTCTAGGCGAAAATTTTTCTCTTCAAATATAATTTATCCTTCAATGAGAAGTGTTAAATTAATAATAAAATCGTCAAGTAAATTAATGTTTTTATTACCTCACCTCATATCCTTTTTCTTCTATACTGCAGTTTCGGAGCTTATCTCCATCGTCAGTAGCCTCTGGTCGACCGGTGTTATGTGTGAAAGTTAAATATACAAGTAAGTCTTGGAGTTATATTTAAATTAATGTTGGGAAGTAAACATTATGAGGTTATATCATTAATATTGAGTGGAGAACATATTTTTAATAACTCACCTCATACAATTACAAATTCTTTGAGACCATTGGTTTCATACAAATTTTCGTTCATCTTCAGTCATGACTGAATATTTATTAAAAATATGTTCTCCACTCAATATTATTAAGTCTTGGAGTATTGCATTGCTTCACACATACTGTTTCTAGCAGGGACGGTTGTAGTCTAATGGAGAGAACGTATGTTCCCATGTATGTTTGGTGCTGCTGTCATGTTCTCTCTCTCTCTCATCCTTATTTCAATTTTATTTGTTTTGCTTTGTTTTATTTACAGCATTTACCGCACTACTTATTTTCACGAAATTATTTTCCCTTGCATGATGCATAATGAAATAGAACGAACTTTAGTTCATCAAGTAGTTGTGCACTTGTGAACCAAGTAGCTGACCTCTGATCATGTGAAATGGCTTCGTTCTGGTACTTAAAAATTATCTGTGCATCATCAATTCTTTCAAAGGCTATACCATTCCTATGTGGCAGATAGACTAGACTTTGGCTTTCAGCTTATCACATTTAACAGTTTTATGTACAGCTATTATAGTTAATTGAATTGTGATACAAATATGTAAAAAAAATCACATTCTTCCTAGTCAGAAGGAAGGGATGCTATCTGACCTAGTGTGATATACTGTTGGGAAACATACCAAATTTTAAGAAGTGAGAAATTTGTTTTAACAGGTACGGATATTGTCAGCCCCACGTCTTGAGATGTGGTTGCAGAATCCTAAACTAATGCGACCTGCACAGGAGTTGTTGATGTCCATTTGTCTGAATTGTAGCACACACACCCAGAGAGATATAGAAGTTATATCTCACCTTGTGAAGATAAGACTCAAAACAAAAGCCCTCATTAACCTCTATCTTTCCTGCATTAGGTGAGTAAATTATTTATATTAAATAATAATTAATAGGAAACTACACTATAAGACAATAATTATACTAAAATTGAATTGAAAATCTACACCTCACCTCATAATTTGAACTTTTTCATGAGAGAATTCAGAAGGATGAAACAAGTCAAAGTATATTTGAAGAGAAAAATTTTCGCCCAGACCGAAACTCGAAAAAATGTTTCTCTTCAAATATAATTTATCCTTCAATGAGAAGTGTTAAATTAATAATAAAAACATCAAGTCAAAGTATATTTTGAAATCTTTGGTCAAAAGAATTTGATTCTGAAGTTTGTCCACCCATCACCAGAGAGAAAGAAGCTTAATGGGTTGGATGGCTAAATAGACAGTTGAGAATGTGGATGATATCTTGAAATATATCTAAATGAGAATGTTCAGTTTATGTGGTAAGATGTATATTTTAAATTCAATATTATTATAAGCGAATTATTATTCTTGTTATGGGATGTATTTAACTTATGTATAAATATTGAAAATATGTTTAACCTAAATAGGAAGTAACACTTTGTGGTATTCATGATTAAATATTAATAATCCCATCTCATCTAATAAATTGTCTTCTTTTTAGACCAGTTCCAGAACAGTTATTCCATTTTTAGTATTTTCATGACTGTTGTTCTGTCATATTGGTGCTTTGCTTTTTCCTTCATCTGTTGATAAACTGATGAACCTCTAAATCAAATCACATTCACGGGAAATTTCAAAACTCATTAATTTCTCCTTCTTATTTTTTTAAACATAGATTTTTTTTCCCCCAAACCATCAGTTCCTTAGATTTTCTATTTGTTTTATTAATTTAACCTTTCTTTCAGTTTCTTGAAATTGAAAAGAAAGGCTAAATTAATAAAACAAATAAGTAAAGTCTTCTTAAAAAAAGAAGCCTTCATTTGCATGATCGAGCAACAGTTAATAGCATTTGGCACTCGGGAGTTAACAATGTATAAGAGAAAAATTTGCATTTAGATTGGAGTGCTTAGGTAGTTCAGTTGATAGAACATTGGCATAGAAAGTCAAAGGTCCTGGGTTCAAATCCCAATTTGAGCATATATCTTTTTTCTTCAAATATAAAGTAAGTAAGTAAGTAAAGTAAATTATATTAAGAGAAAAATTTGCGTCTAGATCGTAACTCGCCTCGGTAGCTCAGTTGGTAGAGCACTTGGCCCGGAAAGCCAAGGGTCCCGGGTTCGAGTCCCGGTCTAGGCGAAAATTTTTCTCTTCAAATATAATTTATCCTTCTATGAGAAGTGTTAAATTAATAATAAAAATCGTCAAGTAAAGTAAAGTTATTCTACCTCAGACCTCAAGAGGCCCTTGGGGTAGTAGGAGGTTAAGGCTCCCATTTTTTTAGACAATCGGTACTAGATATCTGGCAAGTTGTCAGCCCTGCATGACGACCACCTTTACCCCCAGATCAAGCATTGAGTACTCATTTGCATTAGAGGCTGAGTCAACCTCGGGGTCATGCTGCTGCCAGAAGGTTTAAGCGAGTTTAAAAATCCTGTCTGCACGGGACTCGAACCACCGACCTTCCGGCTTGTAGCATGATACCTAGACCAACTATGTTATGGTCTGCTCGAATGAAACAAATAGAAAAAACCTAAAGAACTCACGGTTTGTAAAAAAAAATCTACATTAAAAAGAATAAGAAGGAGAAATTAATGAATTTTGAAATTCCTGGGGAATGTGATTTAATCTGAAGGTTCATGGAAGAAGAAGCTATGCATCACCATGACAGAACAACAGTCTTGAAAATACTGAAGATGTAATAATTGTTCCAAAACTGGTCTAAAAAGAAGACAATTTATGAGCTGAGATAGAATTATTAATATTTAATTATAAATATACTTAAACCATGTGCCATGGAAGTTCAGGTCTGCTCATGTTTATTTTAAAGGCCTTCAGTTTGGAAAATTGTTCATTTTTACTCAGACTCTAATATATTTTGCAATTTAATAGTAATAAAATTTTAACTCACCTCATATTTTGGCTTCTTTTTAGACAGGTTTTGGAATAATTATTCCATATTCATTATTTTCTTGACTGTTGTTCTATTATGGTGATGCACAGTTTCTTCCTCCATCTGTTGATAGACCAATGAACCTCCAACTCAACTTGTAACTTACGTGTTTTACCTTTGATTCATTCCAAATTTATGAAGTTTTCTTCCACACCTCTTATAAATTAATAAGTAGGTATATGATAGGTAATGAATGAAAAAAATGTTTTAAATTCACTCTTTGGCCATCTTTCAAATTTGAAGGTTGTATCATCTGTGGTTATTGCTTAAAATAAACAACACAGTAATAGGAGTTGGATATGCACGACTCACCTCATATTTGTCTACAAATATGAGGTGAGTCATGCATATCGAACTCCTATTATTTAAAATAAACCTCATAGTGTCACTTCCTTTAAATACTAAACAACACAGTATATTTTTAGCATAATTTATTTAGCATTATATGTATTTTTATATATCATCCACTTACATAATTTACATAAATATATTACATTTTGGTTGTTTCTTTGATCTATTAGTAAGTATCTATGTATCGTCCAAGTCTTGGTGTGAAAAAACCATATTTTCGAAATTGTTTAGATTTTTTTGGAGCTGATCTTGTAGTTTCTGGAAGTAACGATGATTTTTCATAGAGTTCACGTCCTAATCTTGGTGTATATACGATATCAGGATGCTTATTTCTATCAGAAAGATTTAATAGTAAATAATGATTGGGACTGTTCGCATTTCTTTGAAACATTTTATTTTCTTGAGTTGTTCTTGGTGAAAAAAACACACTGCTGAGTGAGTCACGTCCTAGTCTTGGAGTAAAGTTATAAGATGATTGTGAATTATTTTTACCTGACAAGAATGTCCAGAACATAGATCCAGTATTAGAAAATAATTTTTTAACTTTACAATCAATTTTTTTAGCTTGTCCTATAGAAGAAATATTATTACATGATTTTGTTACATACCCATTGGTTTCCTGACTTGACTTATTTCCTTTCCTTTTTGGTTGAGGAACAAACCACAATTCTTCAGTTTGTTCTTCGTTGTAAGAGTCCCTGTCTCTTTCTTCAAATTTTGGTTCAAACCAAATGTTTTCAATTGTAGTTTGCCTGTTGTTGGTGTTTTTATTTCCTTTTCTAAGCTTAGGTCCAAACCACATGTTCACAAAGGGAGTCTGTTCATTTTCTGTCTTTGTATATCTTTTTCCAAGTCTTGGTCCAAACCACATGTTTGCATTGGACAATCTCTCCTGATTTCCAGAATTTTCATCTCTTTGTTCAACACCGTGTTCAAACAAGAAGTTAGCAGGGTTTAAGTAGTCATTAGATCTTCTAGCTCTTCGACCGAGTCTTGGTCCAAACCACATACTTTAGGCTAGAAGAGTCTTCATTGGTTTATGTGCTTCTGCTTCTTCGCCCAATTCTTGGTTCGCAAACCACAAATTTGGAGGGATGGCGTTAGTTTCAAAATATTTTGGTTTTGGTCCCCTTCAAGTTGAGGTTGCAAATCATGTTGTTGCGAACAATAGTTTGTTCGCCATATCTTGATCCAAATCTTTTTCCAAGTCTAGGTCCAAACCACATGTCACCACTGCTAGATTCACCATTTTCAGATCTTTTATCTCTTCTTCCAAGTCTTGGTCCAAACCACATACCATCTGATAGTTCACTGCCATCATATTTTTTGTCTCTTCTTCCAAGTCTTGGTCCAAACCACATACCACCTGATTGTTCACTGCCATCATATTTTTTGTCTCTTCTTCCAAGTCTTGGTCCAAACCACATACCACCTGATAGTTCACTGCCGTCATATTTGTTCGTCTCTTCTTCCAACTCTTGGTGCGTGCAGGAGAACCACATACCGGGGACTTGAGGAGTTCAACTGCCGCATATTTTTTGTCTCTCCTTCCAAGTCTTGGTCCAAAACCACATACCCCACCTGATAGTTCGTCCGGGTGCCCATCATCTTTTTGTGGTGTCTCTTCTTCCAAGTCTTGGTCCCTCAACCACATAGCCACTTGATTGTTCACTGCCATCATCTTTTTTGTCTCTTCTTCCAAGTCTTGGTCCAAACCACATACCACCTGATAGTTCACTGCCATCATCTTTTTTGTCTCTTCTTCCAAGTCTTGGTACAAACCACATACCACCTGATTGTTCACTGCCATCATATTTTTTGTCTCTTCTTCCAAGTCTTGGTCCAAACCACATACCACCTGATAGTTCACTGCCGTCATATTTTTTGTCTCTTCTTCCAAGTCTTGGTCCAAACTCACATAATACCACTTTGATAGTTTCACTGTCTCTTCGTTTATTGTTTTTGTCTCTTCTTCCAACAGTCTTGATCCAAACCACATACCCACCTGATAGTTCACTGCCATCATATTTTTTGTCTCTTCTTCCAAGTCTTGGTCCAAACCACATACTAGTAGCTGATGTCTCTCCATTGTTATTTAATCTTTTATTTCTTTGACCAAATTGAGATTGAAACCACATGTCATCCATTGAGGTACTGGTTTCTTTTTCTTTTTGATCAGCTTGAGTAGATAGTATGTTAGATGATTTCTCTTCATTACTCCTTGTTAATTTATTAAACAAATCACTGTTATGAAATTGTGTATTGGTTGACATGATTTCATTACTAGTAGAGTCGGATTGTTCAGATTCTGTATCAAAATCTTGTTGACTTGTATTCAGATTTTTGTTCCTGTACAATTTTTCTTGTATCACATTACTTGTTACATCAGCAACTTCCTCTTCATAATCCATATAATTGTTTCCTCGAGAAAATAATTCCATGGTGAGCTGATTCCCTTTTCTGCAGTTCAAACATTTTTCATTAAAATCACTTTGAGAATCTGTTGCACTTGTAATGTATGGAAAAACATTTTTACCAATTTGAATACTTTGACTAGATGAGAGTAAAAATAGCCAAATTGTTATTGTTAAACTTGCTGTTTCCATCTTGAGAAATGTCTCAAATTGAATTCAGTAACGTGCACAAATAGTGTGCATAGTCGTATGTAATGACTTGATGTTGATATTGAACTGAGTTGCTTGGTCTTTGCACTGACTTTTATATTCTCGACAGTTGAGGTTTTTATGCAATCACTTGCCAATGAAAAGTGGGCGGTCACAATTGAGCAGTGCTACATACCATTTCAAAATAAACGACTCTTTTTCTTTAATAAGTGAAGTCATTTTTCACATTATGAAAGGAGAATAAATCATTTAAATTTCAATTTAATAACATTAAAGAATGTTAATAAAATTAATTTTAAATGAAAGTATTTCATTAAATTAATTTTATTTATCTTAATACATACATATTGATTATAGGAATTTAATACCTTTTTCTCTTGAATTTCCTTTAAAAATATTGAATATTATATATATATATATATATATATATATATATATATATATATTTATTACTTCTTTATAATTAGATTGTAGATTCAATAATAATTTATGCTGAATATTTACTTTTTGTATTTTGAAAGGCAATGTTTTTGTAGTTGGTAGTGTATTGCATCAGCAGGGGTTTGAAATTAAGTTGCGCCCTGATGAGTGACAAATTGATACAGTGTAGAGAGCTATTTCAGTGTAATGGGGGATTATTGGAGGTAGAAAACAGATCTAGAATACCACACTTGTATGAATTCTAAATGCATGAGTGGCATAAGATCATTTATAAAGTTATTCAATTACAGCTATGCAATTGATTCTATTCTACATTATTAGTTAATCATTTCCTACATTAAATACATTTGAAGGGTACAGGGAAGTAACCACTTACGATTCCCGGTTCAGGCATAAGTTTTTCTCTTTACCATTTGATTACAATAATTTAGTTGTGTACCTTAATATACTTATTTCAATCATACTAACATCTTTAGCTTCTTAATATTAATTTAATAAATAATGCTATAGCTATGTGGAGTCCCTTAATGTCTTCTTCAGGTAGAAGCCATTCATTGTGTATTTGTGAATGATGATTCATAGCATTTGAATGTGGGACCAAGACAGTAAGGTAAAGGAAGGATTTATGCTTGGATGGGAAGGAAGCCTGGATTAGCTCAATGGTTAAGAGTATCAGCATGGAAAGCTGAAGGTTCGGGGTTCGATTCCCGGTTCAGGCATAAGCTTTTCTCTTTACCATTTGATTACAATAATTTAGTTGTGTATCTTAATATACTTATTTCAATCATAGTAACAGCTTTAGCTTCTTAATATTAATTTAACCACTTACTTACTTACTCACTGCCACTATCGAACCTGTAGGTTCATGGCCGCACATACATAAGCTCTCCATACATCCCTATCCTGAGCTAATGCTTTCCAGTCATTCCATGTATAATCTACTTCTCTCAAATCATAGTTAATGTTATTCTCCCACCTCATTCTTGGTCTACCAACTGGGCATTTTCCCTCTGGCTTTCCTACAAGAAGCTTCCATGCAAGTCTTTCATTCCCCATACGTGCAACATGTTCTGCCCATCGCAGTCTATGAGACTTAACTGTTCTTATTATATCTGGCTTCCTATAAAGACCATGTAGTTCATTGTTATGTAGTCTTCTCCATTCACCTGTCTGTTCATCTCTCTTTGGTCCAAAAATTTCCTAAGTACTTTATTCTCAAATACTCGTAATCTCCTTTACTCCCTTAAAGGAAGAGTCCATGTTTCGCACCCATATAATATAACTGGTAGAATAATAGTTTTATATATTTTCAGTTTAACGTTTTTTGAAAGGAGTTGGGACATCAAGAGTCTCTGCAATGCATAATAGCATGCATTTCCAGAATTGAGCCTATGTTTAATTTCTTTATGCATCTCATTCCTATTTGTGATTATTGTTCCTAGGTATTTGAATTCAGCCACTTCCTGAAAATTTCCCTCATTTGTCATTAGCTGTCCATTTCCATTATATAATGAATTTCTACGTGTGACCATATATTTAGTTTTATTGATATTTACTTCCAGTCCTAAGTTCTTAAAGGAAAAAAAAGAAACTCCAAATGTAGAAATATAGGGCATATTTCATATCGAGCCTAAGACTTAGTGTTACTCAATAGTGTGTGCTTGTTATCCTTTAGTATCTCCTCTCTATCGGCCAATAATACTACATCATCAGCATAAACTAACAGCTTATTAATACCATTGAGTTGTAAGCCTTCCTTATTCTCTAAAGAGTTAATGGCATGCTCTAGTACAAAATTAAATAGTAGAGGAGATAGTGCATCTCCGCATTTCTTGACGGTTGTATTTTTACGGTGAAAGATCATCACTCTTTCGACCAAGGTACTTTTTTCGTCTGGCTTATCACCTTCGACCAGTCCGGTATGGGTAACCCTATCGGCAGCAATGCTACCGCCGGCAAGTCTCTCAGGATCATCTAAGCACGCAAGGCACTCCACCACGACAAGGTAAAGATACCATGGAGGGGAAGTAACCACTTAAGTCACCTTATTGTCAAAATTTAATTTGAGGTGTCATTAGATTCTCCTTGAAAACCTCTACCATTTAGAAGCATGAAACAGTTCAGTCATTGATTTATTTACCTGCAAAGTTTGGCATATAGGTAAAGAAGTATGGATATTGGCAACTAAAAGTATGTTTTCTAAGTTTTCAAGATTTTCTCCCTATTCCCATTCATTTAATATATAAAACATTACATATTAAATTTTTGCTTTTTACATTAAGTTTAAAGAAGATTTCAAAAATTTTCCAGGCATATATAAGCAAATAAATTATGTTAGGCATGGTTCATATTTGGAGGATGACCGATACACCATATACTGTTAGCATAATTCTTTATGCAACATCTATGATGTAACATAGCATTTTAGGGATCTTGGTTTAAGTTCCTGGCTATACTATAGAAAATTTTATTTTGGTAAAGGGTCTCATATGAGAACAAGTAATTTCTTTATGTTAGAAGTTGTAAAATATGATTAAGAAAACTGAAATTGTAGATGAGGAATTGCATTGTGCATGATTTCCTGTATTTTATTCTGCTAACCAATGATAGCATTCATTTAAGTCAATCTTGTCTCTTGAACTGTTATGCTAAGGGTTTATTTTTTTATATACAATATAAGCAAAATTTTTAGTTATTTGAAATATTGTTGCAGTCAATCCTGTTTTAAATCGTGCACAAGGAATATTAAGTAACTGATAAAATTAAAAAAATCTAGAGTAAAGTATTAATTTTTTCCACACAAAATAAAATAAAAGTCCTTGAATACCTTTTCTCAATATTAGAACAATAATGTATTACAAGAAAACATCCTGTTGGAATTAGACAACCATGTTTGAATATTGGTTTATATTTTGGTAGATGAAATTATTTAATAAAATTACTGAGGCAAATTGTCAATATTAGATAATAGAATTTAACACTTTTATATCTCACCTCATTAAAATATATGTATTTCTCACCGACTAGTTTCGAATGAATCCACTCCTTCATCAGCTGAGTGGATACCTCAGAAACTAGTTGGTGAAAAATACATATATTTTAATGAAGTGAGGTATAAAAATGTCCAATTCAATTTATAATATAGATGAAATTATGTTTATTATATATTGTATGAAATCTAGTTTTAAAGTTGGTATCATGTCTAAGATTTTGGACATATGCCAGTAGGCTGTGATGTCTATCATTACCTATATCGTTTGTGTTATGCAAATCCTAATGGTATTTAATTTTAATTTGCTACTGGGAAGCACAGGGTATAATGATAATGGTAATTGTGTCAAAGTAACTAGCCATTGGAGAAAAAAAATCAGTTTTAATGAATCATGAAATTTATTGATGAAATGGATCAGGATAATGAAATTCCAATTTAGCATTTGTCTTGACTTAGCACATCTAAATACTCAAAGGTGCTATTATCTACCCAATTTTCTCTGGAGCATTGCATTATAATAGCATTTTACCTAAACATAGAGAATTGTATAAGTGGAACGAAATTTGATGTTTCTATTGGAGGTTTGAATGGCGTAACTGATATCGCACTGACATAGAGTCTTATATATATATATATATATATATATATCTGGGTTCTACGACCGGTTCAAATATAATTTTTCTTTCTAAAATAAAAAAAAAATATTTAAATTTTTTTTCTGTATACATTGAAAGTAATTTTTGCAGCTGATTCAGAATGCTCAATATTCTTCTTTCTTGTTTTAAAATTTCATGTATTTAATTGTTTTGGAACTTTTGTTCTTTTTGTTTCAGTTCAAGATCATAGTAGTATTTTATCAACATGTTTTGGTCTTTTTTTCAGTAAAATTATGAATTGAAATTCAGATATAGCCTACATTTAGTAAATAACTTTTAAAAATTTCTGCATTCAAAATATGACTTAAAAATGTATATATAGATTTGAGAAATAAACCGTTTTTCATTAAAAGCCAAGCTAAATTGACTGTAAAAGTAATTAATATCAGGACAGTAATTAAAACTGATTTAGATTAATCATTCTAGAAGAAAGTTTGTGCTTAATTATCTTCAATTGTAGAACAACTTGATTAAATTCTAAAAGAAATCACTTTTAGCTATTGTAATTAACGTTTAAATTTAATTTTTTTTTTAAATAAATGATTCAGTGTTTATTGGGTTTATAGACAGAAATGATTATGCTTATTGGAATTTGTGCTTTGAGTTAATTATTTTCTTTTTTTAATAATGTGAACAATTTTTATACTGAACTTTTATAGAAATAAATCACTATAAGGTTTAATTTATCTTAATTTTTATACTATTTACTGCATAGAGTTCTGTAATAATTTATTTAGTAGCTAATAATTAAAAATGCATGCTATATTTATAGTAAAATTTAAGTTATAAGAGTTAGAATTGAAGAATATAAATAAACAAGTTTGAATGAAATGATATATTATACATTATTATTATTATTATTATTATTATTATTATTATTATTATTATTATTATTATTATTATTATTTTAATGACAATACTAGATTTATTTTACTTGGCAGAATTAAGGCTTTTCTATCAACTTGAACAAGTTAGAAGAATTTATCCAGTGAATAGTTTTGTAATTAAGTTACATATTAAATAAGACAGATGATTATATAATCGGCCTACAATATAATTAGTATATAAAATATATGTTGATTTATTGTAAATTATTTTATACCAGCATTGTGAGGAAAACTGAGTAGCTACTTGACAGGGAAAACAAACAATGACTGACAATAAATTTATTATAAAAAACAATATAATTACGTCAGTACATTAAATAAGTTGGGTCTACATTCATCTTACCTCATATTTTGTTGTATCTTGTAAGACGTTTCAAAGCATCTTTGCTCCTTCTTCAGTTGGTACAGACAGATGATCTTTAAGTTGTCGCCCCTGGATCTCAACTCCTGCTCCCTCTTTTTGTGGTCCAAAGAACTTGCTTATTAAGTTAATAATAAAGAAATAAGTTAATAATAAAGTTCTAACAGGGTTTTAGACTCTGTCAGAGGCCAAGAAATTTTTATTAGCTTCCACCCATTAAACTAGATTGAGTAGAATTCATCTTTTATTATGTTCACTAAAATCTGACCGTCTCATAGAATTCCAAAAGCCATGCTTCGTTACAAGACAAAAGATTGCTGGGACATCCAAAAAAGGTGCTGGATGGAAAACTCCTCTTTGAGACCGTAACAGGCCACATGGATGGTGATGATAATGATGATGATCACTAAAATCTGAGGGGGTTTCCTATTGTGTATGTTATAATGCTACCTACTATATATTCTCTGTTTTAGGTTCCACAATAGGCAGATATTTTGTCATTAATGTGGTCTATTTTCAATTTATACATCTGTTTACCAGACCATGCGTTGGGTGATGTGTACTCATATTGTGTATAGAGATAAATGTACATTTATAAGAATCAAATGAATCGTGAATTCTTCTTACCTCATACTTCTATGTTTTTTTAAACATAGCACCACAGTATCGGCGACCATTGTCAGCTGTTTTCACTACTGTCAATTTTTTCTTTTACTGGTAATTATCCAAACTGCCATCTGGTGTTCTTTTGAAGGAATCATTTTGTAAAGTGCCATCTGTTGTATTTTTGAAGAACTTTGTAATCAAGCTTGGTTCGTCCGGAATCTCGAAGTTCATGGTTCTAGTATGGTTTTTTTTAAATATATATCTTTTCCCAAACTATTAAATCCAAAGGTTTGGATAGAATTCACGATTCATTTGATTCTTATCAATAAAACCTCATAATGTTAAAAATTCCCAAATTTATTATATTAAAAAAGTACATTTAAGTGTTTGTATAGTGTGATGATTGAGACAGATGTTCATTAAAATGGACAAAAAAGATAAACATTTTCCAAAAGAAAGGACTTTAAAAAATAGAATAGGATAAAAAAAATACATTTTCACTGCTATTTTTACTTAAGAAAGAATTATATTAATTACATTCAACATTTTAGTATGTTTGAAGGTTTGATTTTCTCTCTTTTGAATGTAGAATGTCTTTGTTCAAAGAAAATATTCCCTCTACATCAACAGAAACCAGTACCAAATACTAGATTTTGAACTCCAAATCACGACACTTTATTAGTTTTTCAAAATGTAGGTTTTTTGATAAGCTTTATTTTAAGTTTGTCATTCTTATGGCTCATGTAATAAAATATATTATTAAGATTTATGTCAAATATTGTTAAAAAAAGTTAATAAAGATGAATGTGGCTATAAAAGGGAACATACATTAAAACAGGGGGAAAAATGGGAAGTTGAAAACACACAGTCTTGAGTATTTTACTCTTATATATATATATCCATCCATAGTAA
The DNA here is from genome assembly GCA_030220185.1 of Diploptera punctata. Lineage (NCBI taxonomy): Eukaryota > Metazoa > Arthropoda > Insecta > Blattodea > Blaberidae > Diploptera > Diploptera punctata. Next base: position 535,777 of record JASPKZ010000006.1, read on the forward strand.
TTCTGCCCGAAGGCAGGTCCTTCACTGCAATCATAGCATTTTTCATGCAGAAAAACTGCCCCGACCGGGGATCGAACCCGGGCCCACTGCGTGACAAGGCAGCACGCTACCTCGAGACCACAGCGGTGGACTATATATATATATATATATATTTACTTGTTCCGTGATATAATGTAGAAAAATATTAATTTTAAAATCCAATCTCTAGTGGTGTTGATGATGAGTAGTAAATTCTGTTGATCTCCAAGGGAATAATGAAGTTTTGCATAGCAAGTCTTCATAATTTTATTATTGGCATATGGAGGTCAGCATGCAGGGAACTATTTGTGGTTATATGATCTATGATTAACTGATTGAAATTTTTAAAAATATAATTGATGTTACTTTGTTATAGGGAATTGATAACTGCACATCCAGATAACTTGGCCACAGTTTTGAAACATACAATATATAACGAATTATCAAATGCACGTAATCCCAACAATATGGCAATGATATCTGTCATGTTCCAGTCAGCATCAGATGGCTGCAACCCTGCTAGCTGAAATATTTCAGGTACAGTCTTTTTTTTAATAATTTATTATAAATGTAAAAGTTTAGGCAATATGTTTTTTCTCAAACTGGGTCTCAGAATTTTAAACTGGTTTTTATAGCAAATAGATATTAGCAAGTTAAGAGTTACTGAAATGGGAACTGGAGGGTAATACATTTTTTGATCATAAGATGAACAATGAGATAATGCAAGTTCCACTAGAGGAGAAAATAGGTAGATGGTTTCAACATGTATCTCGAATAGCAGCAGTTAGTACATCCCAAGAAATGCTCCAAAATAATCCTCAGAGACTTGTACATCCACAAATAAATCTTCTGGATGTTTTTATTATTCATTTCATACATCTCAATGATATCTTCTGGAGCCTGTCTAGCTAGAACCATAATGAGTTAACAATACTCTAATTGCTTTTGTGGAATATGATGGACTATCCTTACAATAGCAATTTTCAGAATTTTGTGATAAACTGCAGTCCTTATATCAATATGTAGAAACTTCTTGGTGAGGTTATAACTGATTTTATTAATGTTATATACTATACTCGGACCAACGGATCTGTGCCCCTATAGCGCTCGCATTGTTCTTAGAAAAGTACACGTCAGTACTCACACCATTTCACCGCAACTCCCCTCCTACTACGTCAAACAGCAGCCATCGAGTAGGGATGTTGCCAAACTTCCCCCAATGTCATGGCTCTTGAATATTGAATAATGCAAGGTTGGAGTCGAGTTGACAACACTGGAGTGCAAGTACAAGAGAGAGAGAGATAGGAATGCAGAGAGGGAAATGATTTGCCGAGGCAGAAAAGAAAGTAGGGTTTAATTTGCATATCTTATGGGGACACAGATCCGTTGGACAGACAATACTTTTGTCACTATTCCTTATGCTCCCTCTTTGGCAAAAGGTTTGAGTATAATATTTAAAGGATTGGATCATAGAGTTGTTTACTCTTTGGGATCGAGTTTAAACACCTTCTTGGAAATCCAAAAGATAAAGTAAAGCCTACAGAAAAGTCCAGTATTTACAAAATGAGCTGTCAAAATTGTGATCAAAAATATATTGGGTAAATAGGATCTATTTTCACTAGGTTTAAGGAGCTTATGGCTCATTTTAGATTCAACAATCGATCAATTTTAATTTAGTTATTACTCGGTCTTGAGAAGGACTTTGCCGTCGAAGTGCATTGATGGTTTTTAACCTAAAAGTTGGTGATTAGGTTTTATTTAGTATGCTGTTAACAAAATCTGCATTCCTTAATCCTGATGATATTCTCATGGTCATACAACTACATTGTAAAATAACTTATCCCTCAGACTGTTAAGTTTGTAACAATAACTGAAATTACAATTCATGAGTGGAATCTGTAGGCCAAGCTGGTACAGAGAGAGAAAGAGGAGGAGACTTGTGGGGAGCATTGACACTTAGTTGTTATGGGGTAAGATGTGCATGGTAGAAGGTTATGTTATAAAGGGTGTCCCAATAAGAATGCCAGATTTAATAATGCACAAAATAAACTATATTTGAAAGAAATGTTCATATATTTATACATGAACACAAAGAGTATACATTCCGATTTAAGTATGGAAAATTACATCTGGCATATGTCCACCACGAGATGCTCTGCAGCTAGTGACTCTGTCCATGAAATTTGTGATTACTTTTGCACAGTCTTGTGCCTGGAGTTCGGCTCTGACACATCAAATTTCCTGCTTCAGGTCTTGTATGGTTTGGGGATTGTGTTCATAAACCTGTGATTTGAGAAACCCTCAAAGAAAGAAGTTGCACAGTGTCAGGTCACATGACCTTGGTGGCCAGTTTTGGTCACCTCTGCATGAAAGGACTCGGTTTGGAAATTTCTCATGCAACAGATGAATAGTCTCGTTGGAGATGTCGCCATATTGCTGGAACCACAACTGTTCATAATCAATGTCATCCAAATAAGGCCACAAAAAATCCCTAACCATATTACGGTAACATTCTTCATTAATTGTTGTGGCATTACCATCATCATCTTTGAAAAAGTAAGGTCCTATCACTCCACTGGCCCAAAGTCCACACCACAGTCACTTGTTGAGGGTGTAATCCCTTTTCAATAATTTTTTAAGGGTTTTCTGTTCCCCAAATGCGATAGTTCTGTTTATTTACGAAGCCTTAAAGATGAAAATGAGCCTCGTTACTGAAGATAATTTTGTTGGCAAAGTTGTGGTCTGCATGTTGCCTCTCAAGAATTCACTGAACAAATTTTCTTTGTTGCAAATGGTCTGTTAGTTTCAGTTCTTGGGTTAACTGCACTTTAAATGCATGCATGTGCTGATCTTTCACGAGAATCCTCTGCAATGAACTTCTTGAAATGCCTAACTGCTGTGAACGTCGACGAATGGATTTGTTCGGACTCACTTGAATGCTATCTCTCACAATGACGATGTTCTGAACAGACCACGTATGATGAGTGTGTTCGGGTGTTGGAATGTTTGCAGCGTTCCCTATTGCCTCGAATTTCATGATCAGCTTCCGAACAGTTGATTCATTAGGTGCATTATTCCGGCCTAAGAGCACACGAAGTCTTCGAACAGTTTGAGCATAACGCTCACCATTCTGGTAATGAATTTTCACAATTAAAACTCGTTCAGCAGTGTAACGATCCATATCCAGTAATTGCAACAAATATAGAAAACAAAAAGTGTAGTTAGAGTGCTGCCAACCTCATAGTAAAAAAATGACTGCCTATTCAAATCTGGCATTCTTATTGGGACACCCTATATTAAATAGGTTTCTTCACATCTTTAGTTAGTGACTAGTGTAAACAATTAAAGATTCCTACCATAGCATTCATTGGTCCAGCTTACTCCACTTACACAGAGACTAGTCTCATCACCTAGCTCTACAGTATCAAGTACCTTCTGCTGATGATGGGACTTGTCCCGAAAGGCCTACTATCTGTCTCTCTATCTATAATAGTGTAGCCCATTGTTTAGCCATAGCCTCTCCTTTGTAAAGAATTACTAGGCCAAGTTAATTATTAGTTACGTTATTTGCTCATAGATGTCATGGATGGCATGTGGTCAACACACTGACTCTATGAGACATCTAACAGGCAACTAAGACTTTAGACCATAGAGGACATTATGGTAATATTAAACTTGAAATATAAGGATGCATATGATTAATGTTTCAGGATCTGTTAATTAACCGTGAGGACTACCTTCGTCCTATACGTGCTCTCTTAAGAGAGATTGTACGTGTATTAAGGTATGATATTAATATACCAGCTCTATGTCAAGGGCTCATGAAGGACAGGAAAGATTCAACTCAGCAGTTTCGTGACTTTGAATTCAAGGTATGTTATTACTATTACAGTGAAAACTGTCCAAGATGAAAGTGTTAGACTCCTGATTAACTTTCCCATTTTGAACAATAAAAGACCTTTTCCATTTCAGTTTTTCATTTTGTTCAGGGAAAATCATAAAAATATATATGATTTTTCTCAAGACCATTAAAATTTTCTGAAAATGACAGGATTCCTTCTTATTTAATATCTGATTTGGGCATTTTATTTGTCTTGTCAAGAATCATCAGCCTATACATTTTCAATATCAGAGCTTTTAGCCTCTGACTGAGAGACATCTTCTCAGGAGAGCTTTTAGTTTCTATCCCTTGGGGATTTCCCCAAGTTGATAACATCAGAATTAGAAGCTGAAAGCATGAGTATTAACATTTATCTTGGTTGTTGACTGTTCAGATATTCTAATTAACCAATATGAAAATACAAAAAAAATAAACCTTACAGCCTTCAACTTGATTGAGAGAAAGAGAAGGTACATGCCCTTATCTTTATCTTACTACTACTACTTCATGGTGTGACACTCCTAAAAGTGTCCTAGCCTACCATTGACCTCTATTCTATTTCTATTGTGTTTATTTCTCCATAAAAGTTATCTTCATATGGACTTATGGAGACATATTGTGAAAATAATTAGCACTAAACACTTGCACCTACATCCTGTTCATTAATGAGCCATCTATGTAAATTCTTTAACTATTCAGTGTGATTTATATAAACCTGGACCATTTTAAGGGGCCATAAGTCTTGAACCAATGATAGGACACACGTGCCACTTTGGGAGAATATAGTACACAATTGGGAGATTACATTACACTGTTTACCTCTCAGAGCAAATGTTGGAAGTGTCCTCCACTAGCATCTATACATATTTGCACTCGTTTCACCATATTCTGTGAAGTTCTATGGAGAGTATCCTTGCCAATGTTGTTTATTTCGTTTTGAATGGATTCCTTGAGATCATAAATTGTCTGAGGCCTATTCTTGTACACTCTTATTTTTTAGTTACCCCCAAAAAATCCAGTGAGATTAGTTCAGGGGATCTGGGGGGCCATATCCTCTTGAGATTATTCGATTATCAAAGAAACTGGTTACAAGGGTCATGGAGGAATTAGATGTATGGCATGTTGCTCCATCTTGCTGGAAATAACCTTCTCTCAATTCGATATAATCCAGCTGCTCACAAGTGTATTGAAGATACCCGTATAAACTTCAGTGTCTACAGTTGTATCAAAGAAAATAGGATCAACGATCCTGGAAGCTGACACCACACACCATACTCCAACCTTTTCATCATGCATTGCTGTTTCGTAGATCATATGGGGGTTTACAGCAGCCCAATATCTGGTGTTTTTTGTGTTTATGTAGCCTGACAGATGAAACCATGCCTCATCTGTAAACCATGTTATGGAGAGAATGTCTGGACTTGGAATAAGAAAATCCTGAAACCATCGACAATAACGGATTTTTTTTTTCATTATCTGCTTCTTTCAGTTGTTGCACCATATGCACTCTGTATGGTCGTAATCCTGTTTTCCTTGCAGCTCTTTGGCATGTGCCAATTGTCTCCAGCTTTCTTGCTAGCGATAAAATTGTTGCTTTTGTCGGAACATCCCATACATTAAATTCTCTTCGAAATTCCCATTTGTGTTGTTGCCAAGGAATTTGTCTTCCAATATGTTTTCACAATGAAAACACTCTCAAAGTGAGTACTGCATGTTGCTGTTATGACTGCAAACTAAAGACTGTCTACAATGCCATGAAAATGCTCGTAATTACCATCAAAATTATTAATATAGTCAATAGATGGCATTGATCGATTGTTGCTATGCTTGATCGATTGTCGTTGATTTTCCCTGAGCCACTGAGATTATTAAAAAAAGTCTCACTTTTCTACGAGCTTTCAGAGAGAAATTAGGGCCTATTAAAATGGTTCAGGTTTATATGGATTGCACTGTAGTATCTTTCTTCTAAGTTCTGAAGAGTTATTAATTGTTCTGGATGGTTATGTAGTTTGTGATTGGATGCAGTAAAACTGTATAATGTTCTATATTGGTATTGTGAAAGATTTGTCAATTTCTATGTTTGTTCTGCTCCTTCTGATTTGCCATGAGATATTTTCTCTGTATATTGTTTGATCCCACTATGTGTTTTTGGAGTATGTTCATTTGTGTTGAATGATACCATGTATTTTTTTTTGTATGTATTGCTTTTTTAGTTATTCAGCTAGGCTTATAGCTCTACTGTCCAGCTCTGTTGTTATTTGTAGATTATCTGTGATAATTAAATATATGTAGGAAATAACACTATGAGGTTTCTTTTAATTATTAATGAGGTGAGTCAAAATAACCAACTCATTAATAATTAAAAGTAACTGAAGGGTTGGTTTTACTGCACCTGTTATAATTCTTCAAGTATGATTTTGCTTTTTTTTTTCCCCAGTTATTTGAGGTTATTGTTCATTGTGGCCATTACTTCTCCCCCATACAGGATATTTGAATGAATGTAGATTTTTAGAACAGTTAAGTCTCGTAGACTATGATGGGCAGGACATGTTGTACATATGGGGAATGAAAGATGTGCATGGAAGCTTCTTGTAGGTAAGCCAGAGAGAAAACACCCAGTTGGTAGACCAAAAATGAGGTGGGAGAATAACATTAACTATGATTTGAGGGAAGTAGATTATACAGGAAATGATTGGAAAGCATTAGCTTAGGCTAAGGATGTATGGAGAGTTTATGTCCGCATGGCCATGAACCTATGGGTTCGATAGTGCCAGTGAGTAAGTAAGTAGGTTTTTTTTTTAGGTTCTTCTTCTTCTTCTTCTTCTTCTTCCTTCCAAGTATTAGGCCAAGGCCTGTTACGATCCTATAGAAAATTTTCCCTCCAGCGTTTGCGGGAAATTCTCGTATAAGACTTGAAAGCATAATAATAGTCCCTTCGATTGGTTGCCGGCCAAAGGAAGGCAAGACCAGTGATGGGGCTGCCATCTTATAGCCTCTGGTCAGGCTTTTCTGGAGAAGAAAAGAAAATAAAGGAAACAAGAAATGGAAGAAAGGAAAGACTCCCTAGCCCTCGGATGCCCTAATAGCGTCGGGGTCGAAAAAAACAAGAGTTAACCAAGAGAGGTTAGATAGTAAAGTTAAAAGAGTGCAAAACACAAGTAAGTGGAAGAAATGTTTTGCTCAGCTTGGGCACCTTGTGGTCGCCATCCACATATCCCCTAGATGAGGACCCCTGAGGGTTTTTCTGTTTAATGATTATATAATATGTCCCCATTTAACATCTGCCAGCCTCTTGAGAGTTCTTGTTTTACAAAAATGTAACTTGCAATCTTTTTACAGTCCACAGATGATGTAATAAATTTAAATCTTGTAGTGTAATGGTGATATTTTAATTTGTTACAGGAACGTATGTTTGTGTCTATAGTAGATCTGTTGTCATTATGTATCCTCCTTGCTATTTCTCCGGCTGTGAGGGATGCATCTACTCTATTAGCACGAGGTGATAAGAGAGATATTGCCGTTTTACATGTAAGTTATGTCATTTTTTAAATCCTTATTATAATGTAGATATTATCTGTATGTATTTTAATATACAATAGGAAGTAACATTAAGAGGTTTGTTTAATAATTAAAACATTTTGTCTGTTCATTCTTACCTCTTAGAGTTGTTTTTGTCGAAAATATGTTTCAGAGCTTCTTAGCCCCATCATCAGTGATTACAGACTAATAAAACCGGTTTTATGAATTCTCTCTACGTCATAGAGAGGGGGGAAAGAGTCGCTCTTTGCATAAAGATGGTTTCATGAATTCCACCCTTAGACCAGCATTTGAGTGGGTCTTTCCCATTCCAAATTATGTTAAAATGAGAACGCAAACTCATGAGGATCGGCTGTCCAGCATATTTGAAGAGTTCTATGTTAATACAATCTTCACCTGGTGCTTTATTACTTTTCATGTGTTTTAGTGTATTCATTAGTTGCTCCAAAATGATTGGTTCAGTGTCACAATTGTCTGAATATGTTAACATCAAAGGAGGTGTATTCTGAGTCCAAAGTTGTTGGTAATAATTTAGCCACGATTGACATTGGATTGTATTTAGTGGTACTGTTTCTTTGTTATCTGAACCCAGTAAATTAGAAAAGATATTTAACAAATAAATAGTTAATTTCCTTGTGCTAATCCGAGATGTATTTGCACAAACCTTCAGAATTTCCTCATGTTTCTTCCAGGGAAAAGAATTTGCTTTACCTTGAATGAACCCAAAGTGAACTGATAGTTAACCCATAGTAAACTCAAGGTAAACCCTTAATTAACTCAGAGTGAAACCTATATTTTATGATTACAACATGAGATTACGCTTCATCAGTAATTTGGATACAATAACGTGGGCAACCTCATTTCACCTTCATAATGACACAATGATGTAGGAGTTAATTTAAGAAAAATTAATATGAAGGATATGAGGTGAGGTGATACAATTTTTCTCAAACAAATTATACTAGTGTTAATATTATTCGTTTTTAACCTTAATGGCTTTATAAGTAATGTTTAAATTCCCAATAAAAAGTCTTCTTAACAAAGAAGCTGCCATTTGCAAAAATCGTAGCAACGGCTCGTAGCATTTGGGGTTAGGGAATTAACTATGTGTAAGGGAAAAAATACGCGTTTAGATTGGAGGCCTAGGTGGCTCAGATGGAAGAGCATTGACATAGAAAGTCAAAGGTCCTGGGTTCAAACCCCAGTCTAGGTGTATATTTTTCTTTTCAAATATAAATTATACTAGTGTTCATTTTTCAAAAAGTCATATGTAAGGGTCATTCTCTCTCAACAGTAATTGAAATTTAATCTGGTACGGAGGGTTGTTTCCGATCTCTGATAACGATTTGCCAAGTAGATTGTGACGTTGGAGTGTGTCATCAGGACAGGAGCGTGCGAGGTGATCAAACCAGTCACTGTGCTGAGCCATCAATTAGAGCATGCTCGATGGTGGAGACACGGCTTTTTTTAAGGTTAAACTTAAAAATCATTTGTTAGAGATCAGAATTTGCTTGGACAATTGAAGAAAATTGATTATAGTATGACTGGCAAGTCTTGTAACAAACTTGTAATAAGAAAAGAAGCTACTTATGCTCTTTCTTAAACACATTGTTGACTTTACTACCAGGCAAAATTTTAAGGAGATGGGGAGGTGACACAAATTCCTAGAAGAAACTGATTAGATAACACTTGCCAGTCATTCTCTAGGTTTGCTGATCCTGAGACTTGAATTTGAAATCTCTTGAATACAAATCATCTGAATTACAGTACTTTACACAGTTCGTATTATTTTCTTTAAATTTGCAGAACTTTCAACTTATGGTTGCAAAAATTGAATGTGATGCAGTTCGTTGGTTGCATGAAACTGTTCCTAGAATGTATCGCCCAAGTGCACCTGAATTTGTTCATGCTTTGCACAAGGTAAGTAACTAAAATTATAGTAAGAACATTTTGGGAATTCAAAACAGATATTCATAGATTTTAAAAATGTAATTTGACCAATTCTTATTTATAGATGTGTAATATGGGGTATGACCAAGGAAATAAAATGTATGTTAAATTCTTTTGAAAGGAAGATAGAAAGATTTTTGGACCTTTTGCTGTCCAGAAAAGATGATGACATGGACATGCAACATATGGATGTCTGTGAATTTTTTTGAGAGTTTTACAGTTCTTGCATCTAAATATTGGGAAGCAACAAGCAAAATACTTCACTGTTGAATCCTAAACATTAGATTCACACACTTGTAAGGGGAATCACTCAAAAACAACCACTGAATTCTAATGAAATTGGTATCAAATGAAAGAAAACAGCAGACCCAACTTATTTTTTATTAAAAAACAGTCCTAGCAGTCATACCACCTTTAAAGATAAGGCCACTACTCAATAACTTTCAGTTATGTTTTTATTATTAATTTAACATTTCTCAATGAAAGATAAATTAAATTTGAAGAGAAAAATTTTCGCCTAGACCGGGACTCGAACCCGGGACCCTTGGCTTTCCGGGCCAAGTGCTCTACCAACTGAGCTACCGAGGCGAGTTACGATCTAGACGCAAATTTTTCTCTTATATACGTTGTAATTCCTTATCGCCAAATGCTTTTGAAACCATTGCTTCTATCTTTGCAAATGGCGGCTTCTTAGTTAAGAAGACATTTATTGGGAATTTAACATTACTTTATAAGCTAGTAAGGCTTCTAATGATGTTTTTATTATTAATTTAACATTTCTCAATGAAAGATAAATTAAATTTGAAGAGAAAATTTGAGAAATGTTAAATTAATAATAAAAACATCATTAGAAGCCTTACTAGCTTATAAAGTAATGTTAAATTCCCAATAAATGTCTTCTTAACTAAGAAGCCGCCATTTGCAAAGATAGAAGCAATGGTTTCAAAAACATTTGGCGATAGGGAATTACAACGTATATAAGAGAAAAATTTGCGTCTAGATCGTAACTTTCAGTTAATTAATTAATTATGATTTGATTTGGGTGAGACCTGTTGCCTGATCTTGGTTAAGGTTAGCATATACCATTTTGCATTCACTACACCGTCTGCTTTCGTCAGTCAAGTGTTTAGCAAAGGCTCGGGTTTGATACCTACTTCAGATTATTTTTTTAATAATTAGTTATCAATCTTAGTAATTAAGGTAGAATATACCTCATAGTGAGAATTCCTAAAATAAGTAATCTTAGTAATATTATTGTTATGTGCATTAATTTATAAAATTGCATTCATATTTTTCATTTTTTAGTTTATATTATTTAAATAATTTTTTAAGTCGTGAGCAGAAAAGTAGGAGCATTTCAATCTCCAATGTATTTTGCCTTAATTGAGGAGTGGTGTTCTAGTATATACACATATTAAGTTATGTAGGTAGGAAATAACACTATGAGGTTTATTTTAATTTGTGTTGAGTTGTTTTTGACTCGCCTCATACTTCTTAACTCCCTCGCAGACTCGAGTTTCTTCACTGCATTTGTGACATTCTCAATGCTGTATCAAGTTCACAACTGACGTCCAATGGCCTCCTCTCCTGCAGACTGACCTCCATGCCATCTGATGGCTGACCGACGAACTTCCAAATCAATCCCCTCTCCTTATCACCGGGTATTTCAAAATTCATAGTTATGTTTTTATTCTTACATATGTAAATTTTTTCCCAAATCGTGAGTTCCTTCGGTTTTTCCAATTGTTTAAGTTATTTTGTTTTGGTTTCTATTCTGTGCTTTTCTAAGAAATGTTAAAAATGGAGGAACAGAAAAATCTGCAATAGCTGCACATGCCTGGTCAGAAAAACACAGAATAGAAACCAAAACAAAATTACTTAAACAATTGGAACTGGTACACCTCCTATGTCCTTAGGTATCATATATGATACCTTTGGCATTTAATTTTTTTCTCACTTTGGGTAGATCTCCAACTAATTGTGATCATTGTGTGTGAACCATTTTAAATACCTGGGTTATGAAATCTCCTATTTTAAAAATGAAGATCTATTTAACAATTATTAAATTAATATTGGGAAGCTAAAGCTATTACTATGATAGAAATAAGTAAATTAATAAACACAATACCAGTAGAGTAAAGGTAAAGGAAGGATTCTTGCTTGGATGGGAATGAAGCCTGGATTAGCTCAGTGGTCTGAGCATTAGCACGGAAAGCTAAAGGTTCGGGGTTCGATTCCCGGTCCAGGCAAAAATTTTTCTCTTTACCATTGATTTACAATAATTTAATCTATTTAACAAATTTAATTATATATGTGGAACAATCAAAAGGATATTTAAAAGCACAAGAAAAGAAACAAAACTAAAATTTTATAAAGTAGTGGCAGTCCCCTTACTATTGTATGGTAGTGAATTTTGGGTTTTAACTAAAAGAGAAGAGAAGATCATAGAAGCAGCTGAAATAAGATTTCTGAGAAGTGTGGCTTGTTGCAAACTTCTAGATAAGAGAAGAAGTGAGAAATGTTAAATCAATAATAAAAACATCATTAGAAGTGAAGATATTAGATATGAGCTAAATATCTTTAAACTCATAGATAGAATAAAAGAATCGAGAAAAAAATGGAAAGAACATGTTCAAAGAATGGAAGATGATCGCATTCCCAAAATTATACTTAAATACAAACCAAAAGGACGCAGGAATGTTGGTAGACCGAAGAATAGGTGGTTCCAACTTTTGAATGCGAATCTATGAGACCGGAACAAGCCACATGGACTTAATCCATGATTGTTGATGATGATGATTGTGATCAGTGGTATCATATTTGATCCTTCAGAGCTTCAACCTCTTTTTTTTTAGTTTCCAACTACAGACTTTAGAAGGCAGCATTAATTGAAGGGCAAAAACTTACATAAAACCCATTCAAACCCTTTCCCTAAAAAATATTTTTTGTTTTGTTTTTTGAAAATTTATTTTGATCCCTATGATTCTCAAAATGTGGAAATAAAATTATAATTGACAAAATACCAATTCAGGACCCCCTTAAATGTAGAATTTGTAGAATTCCCAATATGTATATATTTGTTTTTGGCTATCTAGAAACTTATTATGCACAAAAATGAGTATATATCTTGTTAAACTTTTCTTCAGGATGCAGGAGGTTATATCATTTCCATTTGCTTGGATCGGCTATTGCAAAGAGATCTCCAGTTATCTTTGTCATTTCATGTTTTAGTTGTATGCATCTCTGTCCATGTCTTTTATTTAACTCAATATCTTCCCTAATCTGGTTCTGCATCTTCCCCTTGCTCTCTTTCCTTCTGTGCTTCTTAAAATTCTCATCTCTGCTCTGTTTTTATATTTCTTTGTACGGTTTATCATTTGATGAAGTTATTTAATTCTTATAAATTCTTAGGTATTGTTTATGGAGCATCTTGAACAATATTACAATCGTGACATGTGGCCACCAGAAGCTGAGCGTCCTGTAATGTTTCGTTTGGCATCAGAAGTACCTGTGTTGCAGAAGACACTTATCAGAATATTTATCATTGGAATGTCAAAGGTAATTATTAATCATGATTATTTCATTTGTAAGGCAGAGGCTTAAAAGGTTTAATTAAATCATGGACAAGTAATATCGGTCCCAATGGACTTTACCATGCTCGCCTCTGGTTTTGAACTGCACAGGTTCAAGTCTGTGTGAATTTTTTTAGGGCATAAAAATCCTGAGTGTCTCTTCCTTTGGAAGGGAAGTAATGTCATATATCCCACATCATAGATTTATGGCATGTAAAAGAACCTGAAGTCTGAAATAAAAGGCTCTGAACAAAATCTGTCTGCTCTTTCATGCCTAGATTTAAATTGTACACTGTTTTATTTATTTATAGGACCATCCTCTGCCACCCCCAGACACACTGGAGTTGGGAGATCAGCTGTTGAAAAGAGCAGCTATACAGTCTTCTGAAAGTTTTCCAATGTTACAAGCAGATCAGTTAGAAATTATTGATCTCCTGTTTAATTTGAGTGCTTATCACCATCCTGACAATATCAACTTGCCTGCAGGGTAAGTCTCCATGCTATTGTACTTTGTGAAATAATTTTCACCATTGAAAAAGCTGCACATTCTAAAATTTAAAAATAAAATAAAATAAAAATTCTACATACAAATAATAAATTATTGCAATATCATTGGTCATTGGTATCTCCTTTTCTTTAAAAAAATTAACTTTTCATTCACTGTGAAAGAACATAATCTCATTCCCTTTTTGGACATGAGATAATTTCATACATGATAAGAATTTTAGTAGATTATTCGCGCACTGCCTAATTACACAGCTGGTCCGGGTTCAATCACCAGATGGGACAAGCTTCCTGGGTGAGGTTTTTTTCTGGAGTTTTTCCTCACCTTTAAGACAAATGTCAGGTAGCTTTGAGGCCCAAAAGGTCCCCGAACATCATCATCATCCTTATCATTTCACCAGTGTGGAAAACAACAGGAAGCTACCACACCTGTAATTCGCTAGTAAAGCTGCAAAGCATAGCATGAAAATGCTATGATTGCAGTGAAGGAGCTGCCCTAGGGCAGAACACCATAAATAAAATGTTTTATTGTAATTATTTTAACAAAAAAATACATAAATAACAGTAGATTTTATGATTATTTTTACACCATAAATCATCTTCACAGAAATTGGTATATATATATTTTTTTCTAGAGAGCCATTCAGTTTTTATACTTTTGATTTTCAGATACACACCCCCTTTATTAGCTATAGCTAATTTGTACTGGAAGGCTTGGATCATGCTCTTGATTCTTTCTTCACACAATCCAGCTACATTTGGAAGCATAGCATGGGAAAAATATCCAACTCTGAGGACTCTAATGGAAATGTGTATTACTAAGTAAGTGCTTTCAATTTTTAAATTATCTATTCATTTATAAATTCTACTTTTTCATGATCTCACTGAACAAAATTTTTATCATATGTTTGTATGTATGTATTTTATTTTGGAAATTTAGTTCCTCTCTAATTTTCATAACTTTTTTCTCTGTAAATAAAAGTAATGATTAAATTAGCTATTTGGAATATACCATATCTCCAAAATTTCTATTTTTTATTGCATAAATGTGATCTCTGAACAATGCTGTATATTTTATAAGAAAAAACCATTTCTCTGAGTCTTATATGTGAAGCAGAAAGGTACAAGGAAATCTAGAAAAAATGTTTCTCTTACTGTATTCTTTTTTTTTCTGTACTGTAAAATTTTAAATGTACAAATACGTATCTCTCCCAATAATGGATTTAATTTACATTTCATACTTTGCTTATTATCTGGCATTGCCCGGATTTTTATTTATTCCGATATTATTATCACCAATCATCTTTGCAACCCAGAAAACTATGAATTTGATATTAATCCTGGTTATTTTGGAAATTTATTTTTAACCATTTCTAAACCTTCTTACACCACCCTCAGGGTGCTGCATGCCAACCTTTGGGCTTAAATGATATCAGGACTGTCACTAGTCACTTTAGCAACCCTGAAAACTGTGGATTTGACACCAATCCTAATTATTTTGTAAATTTATTTTTAATCCTTTTCAATCTCTTCACCCTCAGTCAGTGCTAGTGGTCAAATTTGAGATTAAATATCATCGGGACTGTCACCAAGTAGATTATCAACCCCAAAGCTAATGAATTCCACTAGACAGGAATTTGCATTAATGTGCTCTATTTTCAATTTAATGCACTACTTTAGCAGACCATATTAACTTAGGTTATGTGTACTTCTTAATTCTATTGTGCACAGAGATGAGTGTAGGATGATGGTATGTATAGATGTTTAGTTGTGTAAAGGATGGTGATGATGATAATGAAAAAAAACAAAGGGAGAAGGAGAAACTCAGCATTGGAACTCGTGCTACACCTGTTGAAAAACACCAAGAAGACTGTCAGACTTAATATCCTCATCCTAAAGACAAAATTATTACCAACAACAATTCTTCTCAACATATGTAGAGCAGAGTGATTTGAAATTTAATTTAGATATATGGCCTAAAGTTCAGTGATTAAAAATTGTATACTCCTCCTGGTCCTAGAGATTGAAAATTTACTGTTAAAATTTTCAACTGTGCTGGGTGTCGGACCAAGATCTGCTAGTCATGAAGCAGGCAATACTATCATCTGATCTAGCACTTCACAGTATGTAGTTTGGATCAAATTAAAATTAACTCACTGGCACTATTGAACCTTTTAGGTTCATGGTCGCATGGACATTTGCTGTACATACATCCTTATTCTGAGCCAACCTCTTCCAATCATCCCCTGTATAATTACTTCCCTCAAATCATTGTTAATGTAATTCTCCCACCTCATTATTGGCCTATCTATTGGGCAATTTCCCTCTGGTTTTCCTACAAGGAGTATCCATGCATCTCTTTCATTCCCCAGTCATACCACATATCCTGCCCTTTGCATTCTATGAGACTTAACTATTCTTATTATATCTGGCTTCCCATAAAGATCATGTAGCTCACTGTTATGTAGTATTCTCCATTCACCTGCCTATTTCTCTTTGGTCCACCCATAAAGATCATGTTGCTCACTGTTATATGGCCTTCTCTACTCACCTGTATGTTCATTTCTCATTGGTCCAAAAATTGGATTAAATTAAATTAATTAACTTATTTTAGCCATTTCACATATCCACCTCCAACAATGGCAATGGGTGAGCAAGTGGAAGAAACTAAAGCTAAAGAACTACAAATAGCATCTCTAGAAAAACAGCAGATTCTAGAATTTGAAACATATCTAGCAGCAGCATCTACAAAGCAGACAATCACAGAACAAACCAGCTTACTTCTTTCACAGGTAAATTATTGCATTGACTTCTGTTTTGCCATTTATATTGAATTATGCTATATTTAAAACAAAAACTAGCAGAACATTGTCAGACAATTTGAGGCTTCATAGTTATATAGATATATTTACTAAATTTATATCTGAAATATAAATTTAAAAAAAATATATATTTTTTATAAAAAAATATGTTCCCTTCCAAAAGAAAGTAATTAATAACATGCAGAAAATAGGTATATAAGTAAAAAAATGGCCAAAATGAGTTAAGTAGGCCTATATTGTGATCATCTCCTAGAAGTTAGGAACCCAGGATTCTAATAATTTCTGAGTTATAAAGATTAAAGCAGGAGATCTAAGTCAATATTTAAAAATATATATTAAGAATTTCTTTTTTTAATCAAAATTACAATGGGAGGAAACACTATGAGGTATTTACATTAATGAATGAGTAGGAGAAAATGCTTTAACATCTCACCTCATAAAGATGCGTGTCTTCACGATACTGGTTTCAAAAGTAATACTATACTTTTTAAACCAGTATCGTGAAGACATGCACCTTGATGAGGTGAGATGTTAAAACATTTTCTCCAACTCATTCATTAATTAAAGAATTTCTTTATTGAATAATATTAATATAAGTTAAATTCCTTTAAATAAATCTAAAAGATTTCCTGTATATATAAATAAATAAATAAATATATATATATATATATATATATATATTTATATATATAGGAATTAATCTTCTCTCAAAAACAGGAGCAATTGGAGCTTTAATATAATAATAGGTCTCATTAAAAAAAATTCATCTCTATAACCAAGAATTCATTATTGTATATGTCCATCGCTGTGGTCTCGATGTAGTGTGCTGCCTTGTCACGCAGTGCACCCGGGTTCGATCCCTGGTCAGGACAAGTTTCCTGGGTGATGGTTTTTTTTCAGGGTTTTTCTTTACCTGTAAGACAGATTTCAGGAAACTTTAAGATCCGAACAGTCCCTGAACATCATCTGGCCATCATTATCATCATTAACATGTTAAGTTTAGCATTAAGGCCTCTCCTGGCGCATCATTACTATCATCATCATCTAACATATATCATCAGGGCAGTGTAATTCTGCCTTCCATACAAAAAAAACAATATGATAGCATTGAACAAAAAAAAATTGTATATAAATTAAGCAATGGAAAAATAAGTAAGACTGTTAACATTTCAAATTTCCAAGTCATGATTTAATTGATATTTCTTCAATTTGATTGTTTTAAGATAAACCATAAATATTTTCAAATGTTCAGTTAAAACTGATTATATTTGAAAATTTGTGAACATTTGAGTTCTCAACTAATGAGAATTGAAGGAACAAGTTACATGATGTTGTGGAATTATGTTTTAAAAAAATTTCAAAATTGGCAGTCTCCCACAAATAATCTTAGAAGTTGGAAGCACCTCCGGTTATAGCAGAAAGTTCATTATGTGGCATCCCTGTATTAGGAAGAGATCAAAATGACTGTCCAAACTAAATACTAATGAGAAGTTACACAACTATTATAGCCAGTAAAGCTTTTTATTTCAAAGTTGTAATTCAGTTTTAACATTCACAATCCATCCATAATAATTCTGCCTGAGGGCAGGTCTTTCACTGCAGTCATAGCACTTTCATGCTATGCTTGCAGCTTTACTAGGGAATTGTAGGTGTGGTAGCTTTCCGTTGCTTTTCACACCGGTGAAGGATGATGATGATGACCATATGATTTCGGGGACCGTTTGGGCCTTTAAAGTTTTTCTGACATTTGTCTTACAGATGAGGAAAAACCCCAATGAAAACCTCACCCAGAAAAACTGCCCCGACCGGGGATCGAACCCGGGCCCGCTGCGTGACAAGGCAGCACGCTACCTTGAGACCACAGCGGTGGACAACAATCACAATGATAGGATGGGCAAATTATTAATTTGTAACATTTATTAAAAAAGGATAAAAATGATCACACTTCAAGCCTTAAGGAGCCTTTGGGATAGTAGGAGGTTAAGGCTTCCATAATTGGCATGAGATTACAGCCCTGCATGATGGCTACCTTTATCACCAGAACATACCTCGGTAGTCATTTCAGTTAGAAACTGAGTCAACCCCAGGATCATGGTGCTGCCAAATGTTTAGGACAGTTTAATAATCCCAACTCCAATGGGAATTTAACCTGGGACATTTCTGTGTATAGCGTTTTGGTTTTATCAACTATGCTACAGCATGCATTAATATTTAATATTCATGTTAATTGTAATATAAATTGAACATTTGAATATGTCCTCTTCTAGTGTCATTTCTGTAATTTAATATATCGTGCTTTCCAGTTAATAACAATGGATCCAACTGGTCCACCTCGTAAACCTACTCCAGCTGTCTTAGAACAATTGCAAAAACTCAATATGTCACACAGAATGGGCCATCTACTTTGTCGAAGTCGACATCCAGATTTTCTTTTAGACATCATTCAACGTCAAGGAGCATCTCAATCCATGCCATGGTTGGCTGATTTAGTTGAAAGTTCAGAGGGTGCTTTAAGGTAAGTAACTTGTTTAGTAAGTAATTTTACTGAAAAATACAGCCAGATGTAATATACAAGTGACAATAATTAATCTGAGTCTTGATATCCTATCTCATAAAATTGTTGTATTCTAGAGATGATGTTTCAACATGCAGTGCATATCATCATCAGCTCTTGCAGATTGTTGAACTTGCGGTTGTTGGTCCTTGATGTTGACTCCCCCTCTATCTTTAGGTTGTTCAGAGAACTCCCAAATCAAATCTTTCTCCCCAGGTATATCAAAGTTCATAACCCAATCTCTATTCTTTTAGATGTAGATCTTCTCCCAAATGGTCAGTTCTTTTGTGGTTTATAACTGTTTCAACCCCAGGAATTTAAAAATTCATAACCCTATCTAAAACAAGAAGAGTTATTAGATTGAAGTTTTATAAAACATTGGCAGTTCCTGCATTACTTTATGGGAGCGAAACTTGGGTAATGACCAAAAAATTACAAAGTAGAATACAAAGAACAGAATTGAACTTCCTTAGAAGAACAAAAGGCTGCACAAGATTGGATCGGATAAAGAATGAATATATAAGAACAGAAATATATATCCATTGAATGAGAAAATCAAAGAATATAGAGAGAAATGGTTTACACATGTAGAAAGAATGAATGTAATAAGATTACCAAGAGCAGCATTCAACTACAAGCCAAGAGGTTCAAGGAATGTAGGAAGGCCAGTGAAAAGATGGACAGAACAACTGTGAGGTGGAACAGGCAATTTTTACCTAGCCTGTGAAGTGAAGAAGAAGAATAACCCTATCTCTGTACTTTTGGTTGTACTTTTTCTTCCAAACAGTCAGTTCTTTTGTGCTTTCTAATTGTTGAAACATTTAGAAACAGAAAGCAGAAAATAACTATCCATTTGAGTGAAAATCTACATCCAAAAGTCAGAGATAGGGTTATGAATTTTGATATTCCTGGGGACAAGGTTTGATTTGGAAGTTCTTCAGACAACCAAAAAATGGAGGAGGAGTCGACATCATATATGGAAGTTTAACAGTCTGCAAGAGCTGATGATGATATGCTTTGGATATTGAAATATGTTCTCTAAAATACAACAATTTTATGAGTTTAGATGTCAAGACTCAGATTAATTATTGTTAAATAGAATCTCATAATGTCACTTCATATTATAATTTATTAATATACATATGACAATTTCTGTTAACAACAGTTATTATCACCTCACTATGATGGTTGTCCGTTTATATAAAAGTGGGTGCCGCGCAACAATGCTTAACAATGAATAACATGTGGCATTATTATAGTGGCGGTAGTCGGCATCTTTGTATTTAATTATATATAACAGCTGCGGGGAAACAAAGCAAGCTGCTGGACAACCATCATAGTGAGGCGATAATACCTAAACAGTAATATAACTAAATTAATGAGTCATTTTAACATCTTACCTCATATTTCATGTTTTATCAAACACGGTAACTATAGTTTTCAAATGATCTTGTCATTCATTTTCAACCGCCATTATGACTACCGGATATTCGTTGGAATCTCCCTCTATAACGTTGCCATCTCCCTCTATAACGTTGCCATCTGGTGTTGATTTGACAAACTTTGAGATATCGTTGCCATCTGGTATTGATTTGATGAACTTCGAGATGAGGTCACGTTCATCCGGAATGTCGAAATTCATAGATTTAATTAAGAACCTCATAATGTGTTTCCCAATTTTAACTTTGAATGAGTAATACAGGGTGATTACAAATGATTGGAGCGATTTCATGATTTTATGGTAGCTGTAGTATTCGACATATTTTCACGAACTTTTACAGATACATAGAGCAACTTCCCAGGTTTTTTTTGAGATGTTACAGGTGCTCCATATGCTCCCCCTTGGTGATTCTGCAGATATCAAGTCTGTAATCAAGTTCGTCCCATACTCGACGTAACATGTCCCTATTAATTTGTTCAAAGGCATTGATTATGCGAGCTCGCAGTTCTGGTAAGTCTACTGGTAAAGGAGGCACAAACACTGAATCTTTCACATACCCCCAAACAAAAAAATCGCACGGCGTCAAATCGGGGGAGCGTGGAGGCCATGACAACAATTTCTGATCATTCTCTCCACTGCGACCGATCCATCGGTTTGGCAATCTCATGTTTAAAAATTCACGAACATCGTGATGGAAGTGTGGTGGAGCACCATCCTGCTGGTAGATGAAGGTCTCACTGTCGGTCGTCAGCTGCGGCATGAGCCAATTTTCCAGCATGTCCAGGTACACGTGTCCTGTAACGTTCTGCTCGCAGAAGAAAAAAGGGCCATAAACTTTGAACTGAGAAACCGCACAGAACACACTAACTTTTGGGGAGTCGCGAATGTGCTGCACAATAACGCGGGGATTTTCTGTGCCCCAGATTCGCACATTGTGTTTGTTCACTTTGCCATTCACAAAGAATGTTGCTTCGTCACTGAAGACAAGTTTCTCACAAAAACCATCCTCATCCATAAACTGCTGCATTTGTGTACAAAATTCAAACCGACTCACTTTGTCAATGGGCGTAAGGGCTTGTAGAAAAATTGCAAGTGGTAAGGTTTATGCTTCAATCTTTTCCGCAAGATCTTCCAAACGGTCGGTTGTGGAATGTTCAGCTCTCTGCTCGCTTTTCGTGTTGATTTCTGTGGGCTACGTGTGAAACTCATCCGCACACTCTCAACCTTTTCTTCACTCACTGAAGGACGACCCGTTGATTTCCTTTTACAGAGGCATCCTGTAGCTTTAAATTGCGCATACCATCGCCGAATGGAGTTGGCACTCGGTGCATCTTTCTCGAACTTCGTTCTGAAGTGTCGTTGCACAGTTATCACAGATTGAGTTGAATGAAATTCAAGCACAGCATATGCTTTCTCCTCGCCTGTCGCCATCTTTGATAACTGCTGCGCTCTCTCGGTTTAAAGCTGAAACATGGCTGCGAGAGAAAACAAAAAAAAACCTTATGAGTTTTTATACATAACTTTAAAGTTCTGTGAAGATATGTCAAATAAGATCGCTACAATAAAATCATGAAATCGCTCCAATCATTTGTAATCACCGTGTATAACTGCAGCTTTTTAGACAGTAATAGCAGACAAGGTGAGTGAAATAAAAAATAAACAATATAGCAGACACAGTTTATAAACAAGAGACATCACATTGAACTTTTATAGGAAAAAAATCACTATGAGGTTTAATTTAAGATTAAATTAAAATGTTTCATACTTCACCTCATATCCAGTCTTATAACTAGACCGTTTCAAAACCTGGGCAGCTTCATCTTCAGTAATTTTTTGTCAACATGTTAAAGAACTGTCATGTTGCCTCATTCGGTATCACTCTCTCAAATTCCACAGCAATGCGATCTGTTGGCAATCTTTTCAATCTATTTAAAAAAAATCTGTAAAACCTAGTGTAAATTTCATAACGTGAACTAAATATAGCTAATCTATGCAAATCCTAATCTAACCTACCCAAATCTATCAATAAGTAAGGAAATATCTTTTTTTTTAGGTTCTTTTAATCAACATTAAATTGAGGTAAGATGAATACAGACTCTGAAAAAAAACTTGAAGGAAATGTAACTTGTCATAACTTAAGATATTTACCTCACACACTTCTCAAAGATAAGAAAACCAATCAGCGATGGTATTGTTTGTTCGTTTATCTTCACCCAGGTACCTACACTCCTATTTTCCAGCCATATTAACAATGTAATGTGGTAATGTCTTCTCATAATATAAAAAACTCTAATTATAGTAATATAAAAATAAACAATGTAGGATGTAGTACTGAAAGAAGCCACCATTTGCAAAGATAGAAGCAAAGGTTTCATAGCATTTGGTGTGCGGGAATTACAACGTATAGAGGAAAATTTGCATTTAGATCAGTACTTGCTCTGGTAGCTCAGTTGGTAGAGCAATTGGTCTAGAAAACCAAAGGTCCCGGGTTCAAGCCCTGGTGTGAGCGTAATATTTTTCTCTTCAAATATGATTTATCCATCATTAAGATGTATGAAATGAATAATAAAAAACATCAAAAGAAGATACTGGCTTTATAATGTAATGTATAATTCCCATATATATGTTTCTTAATAAAGAAGCCACCATTTGCAAAGATAGAAGCAAAGGTTTCATAGCATTTGGTGCACGGGAATTACAATGTATAGGGGAAAATTTGCATTTAGATCGGTACTTACTCCGGTAGCTCAGTCAGTAGAGCACTTGGTTTAGAACACCAAAGGTTCTGGGTTCAAGCCCCGGTCTGAGCATAATATTTTTCTCTTCAAAAATGAAAGATATCATTAGATGTTGCAGTACAGGTAAAAACATGTTAGTACTGTAAACGTAGTCAGTCATATAAATAATAACATTTGATATAATTTACAGCATCAGCCTTTATAGTTTACAACCTGCTGTCTGTTCTGATGTGTATCATTTCCTTAACAGTTATTTTTTATTGTAATTTACTGAAATGTGGTGTCCTTTCCACTGCAGTCATCTTCCAGTGCAGTGTTTATGTGAATTTCTTCTGAGTTCGGGAACGCTTCTTCAACCTGAAAAGCAGCATAAACATCAACAACTGTTGCAGCATTTACAAATGGTGCTGACAGATGTGAATCAAGATCCACAAGCACCTTGTGAAGTACTAGAATACTTCCTTAGAAGATTGAGCTCATCACAAGCTACCAGCAGAGCTCAAGCTATAAAAGTAAGTATTCTCTCTATAACCATATATTTAATTTTGTAAATAATTTGGGACTTCATAAGGAGCATATATTGATGTTTTAGCAGCCAGTATAATTGATATTCTGTGGCTTTCATTCGCCATCATTTACACACACACACACATTTATTAAATTAATGTTAAGAAGCTAAAGCTGTTACTATGATTGAAATAAGTATATTAAAGTACACTACTAAATTATTGTAATCAAATGGTAAAGAGAAAAATTTATGCCTGAACCGGGAATCGAACCCCGAACCTTCAGCTTTCCGTGCTGATGCTCTAACCATTGAGCTAATCCAGGCTTCCTTCCCATCCAAGCATAAATCCTTCCTTTACCTTACTGTCTTGGTCCCACATTCAAATGCTATGAATCATCATTCACAAATACACAATGAATGGCTTCTACCTGAAGAAGACATGAAGGGACTTCACATAGCTATAGCATTATTTATTAAATTAATGTTAAGAAGCTAAAGCTGTTACTATGATTGAAATAAGTATATTAAAGTACACTATTAAATTATTGTAATCAAATGGTAAAGAGAAAAATTTATGCCTGAACCGGGAATCGAACCCCGAACGTTCAGCTTTCCGTGCTGATGCTCTAACCATTGAGATAATTTAGTAGTGTACTTTAATATACTTATTTCAATCATAGTAACAGCTTTAGCTTCTTAACATTAATTTAATAAATAATGCTATAGCTATGTGGAGTCCCTTCATGTCTTCTTCAGGTAGAAGCCATTCATTGTGTATTTGTGAATGATGATTCATAGCATTTGAATGTGGGACCAAGACAGTAAGGTAAAGGAAGGATTTATGCTTGGATGGGAAGGAAGCCTGGATTAGCTCAATGGTTAGATTATCAGCATGGGACACACATTTATATTCATTCATCCATTCATTCATTCATATTTTATGTCTAAAGGCAGGCCCTTCACTTCAAATCAGCATTCTCCATTCTTCTCTCTGTTCTGCTTTTCTCTTCATGTCTGCATATGGTCCATTTATCTTTTCCTTATCATATTCTTCTTCTTACAAGGATTAAACCTTATTGGTTTGTTCTTGCTCCAATTATCATAGCTGCTGTGTCCATCTGTCATATTATTATTATTGTCGTCATTCTCTGGAAATTTATTCCATCTACAATTCCTTCAAGTGCATTCTTCAACAAGCAGATTCATTTTAGCTATTGAACAGCATAGTCAATTTCTTTTTGTCTTATATTGCTTTTTCTTTTTCTTATATTTATTTTTCTCTTTCTTATTATTATTATTTCTTTCATCATTATTCTTTCATCAACTGTTCTTACTAAAATTTTGTTTCTAATTTGTCTATTTCACATGCTTAATTCTTCACCATATTCTTTTTCTGGTGGTTCTAATCTTCTCTCCTTAACCTCTCCTAGTGTCCAGTTCTCTGGCACATATATTGCCAGACTCCAAACAAAGTTTTTAAAAATACAATAGGAAGTAACATTAAGAGATTTATATTTGAAGAGAAAAATTTTCGCCTAGACCGAGACTCGAACCCGGGACCCTTGGCTTTCTGGGCCAAGTGCTCTACCAACTGAGCTACGGAGGCGAGTTGCGATCTAGACGCAAATTTTTCTCTTATATACGTTGCAATTCCCTCGTGCCAAATGCTTGAAACCTTTGCTTCTATCTTTGCAAATAGCGGCTTCTAGGTGAAAATTTTTCTCTTCAAATATAATTTATCCTTCAGTGAGAAGTGTTAAATTAATAATAAAAATGTCATTAAGAGGTTTGTTTAATAATTAAGACTTTTGTCTGTACATTCTTACCTCTTATGGATGTTTTTGTCGAACATATGTTTCAAGGCTTCTGAGCCCCATCGTCAGCGATTATAGTCTATAGTCGCTGATGATGGGGCTCAGAAAACCTTGAAACATAACATCCATAAGGAGTCTGTAATTGCTGATGATGGGGCTCAGAAGCCTTGAAACATATGTTCGACAAAAACATCCATAAGAGGTAAGAATGTACAGACAAAATGTCTTAATCCAAACAAAGTATTTATTATTTAATTTTAGGAAGTTATATTTTGAGGTTATTTTAATTATATTATTTTTGGTCTGGACATCTTACCTCAATATTAATGTTGATTTGTTCTTGGACATGTTTCAAAACAATTCTCTGTTTTATCTTCAGCTTTCCCAGACTGGTTTTATTTATGTTGCATTATGTTGCACCACCTGGATGTCGATGTCAGCTCCATCCTGTGGTTGGCCAAAGAACCTCCAAACAAGGTCACCCTCCATCGGAATATCAAAATTCATAACTCTGTTTCTGTTCTTCTGAATATAAATTTTTTCCCAAATAGTCAGCTCGTTTGTATTTTCTAACTGTTTTAATAATTTAGTGTCTGAATTTATATTATGTTTTTCAGACCAAACATGAGCAGCAACTGCAGATTTTTCAATTTCTCCATTTTTGATATTTCTTATGTGTTCTTTGGTTCTAATTTTTAGGTTTCTTTTTGTTTTCCCTATATATATCTTTTCACAACCCATGCATTCAATTTGATATATTCCTGGGTTGTGAAAAGATATATATAGGGAAAACAAAAAGAAACCTAAAAATTAGAACCAAAGAACACATAAGAAATATCAAAAATGGAGAAATTGAAAAATCTGCAGTTGCTGCTCATGTTTGGTCTGAAAAACATAATATAAATTCAGACACTAAATTATTAAAACAGTTAGAAAATACAAACGAGCTGACTATTTGGGAAAAAATTTATATTCAGAAGAACAGAAACAGAGTTATGAATTTTGATATTCCGATGGAGGGTGACCTTGTTTGGAGGTTCTTTGGCCAACCACAGGATGGAGCTGACATCGACATCCAGGTGGTGCAACATAATGCAACATAAATAAAACCAGTCTGGGAAAGCTGAAGATAAAACAGAGAATTGTTTTGAAACATGTCCAAGAACAAATCAACATTAATATTGAGGTAAGATGTCCAGACCAAAAATAATATAATATAAAGTATTTATTTTCTGCTGAAAGTTTATCATTGATATCCTCTGTTGTACCATCTCTATTTTCTTATCATAACGTTAAACACTTTAATATTATTAAATAATTAAATATCTTACTAAGTTTAAACAATTTGAAAATATTAAAAAAATACAATAGTCTGTAATCACTGATGATGGGGCTCAGAAGCCTTGAAACATATGTTCAACAAAAACAACCATAAGAGGTAAGAATAAACAGACCAAATATCTTAATAATTTAAAAATAAGAATTAAATGAATCGTGAATTCTTCTTACCTCATACTTCTATTTTTTTTTTTAACACAGCACTGCAGTATTATATAAATTTAAAAATAGCCTAACTTCAGCTGTACTCTAATTGAATATCACATTCCTCATTCATTCTTGGTTCACCTAATTCCTTTCCTCTTTTATCAAGGAACTGCTTGACTCATAAAAAGTTAAAAATAAATAAAATAAGGAATATGAATTGGAAATTTTACACCTTATCTCCTAAAATATGAATCTATTACCAGGTTATGTTTTGAAGATCATCACCCCCATTCTAAATTAAATTCCAACCATACTTTTATATTTGCTCAGAATTTATTTGAGAATGGGGATGATGGATGATCTCCAAAACATGTTTAGGCAAGAGAATCATAATTTATGAGATGAGGTGAAAAGTTTTAGATTCATATTTCTTATTCTTCTAATATATACCTCATAGTGTCACTTAGCATTAATTTTTTTGTTAAAAAAACATAATAAATATTTGTCTAATTTTTTATATGTTTTTATTATTAATTTCATACATCTCAGTGATGGATAAATTTTATTGGAAGAGAAAAATGTAGGTCTTATTAATAAAGAAGCCACCATTTGCAAGATCGAAGCAACGGTTTTGTAACATTTGGCACTCGGGAATTAACAGTGTATATAAGAGAAAAATTTGCATTTCGATTGGAGTTTCTCAGGTAGCTCAGTTGGTAGAGTACTCGCATAGAAAGTGAATAGTCCAGGGTTCAAACCCCAGTCTGAGCGTATATTTTTCTCCTCAAATATAATTTTTTTATTTATATTTATTTTAACATATTTCAGTCCAGGACAAATTTATTTTTGAAAAGAAAAATTAACGTTTGAATTGGGAATCAAAATGTGAACCTCCTATTATGTACATTGGAGTGCAGCCCACTACACCATTCCAAACACAGCACAAACACTAACATTTCTTTCTACTTACACAATTCTCTAACATTCAAGGGCAGATAGCTAGAGCTATCAACAACCCCATCAGATGACTTCTATGTGAAATATTTTTAAAGAGAATTTTTTATTACTTTTAAGCATCATCATCATCATCATCACTCCAGGGATTAGGCAATTGCCCGTTCCGACTTCATAATGCATCAGCCCAATGTCTTCTAGATCTTTCAACATCACGTCTTCCTCTTGCTTGATAATTTCTTGCTAACAATGGATATCTCTCCTTACTCATTCCATCCATATGATCAATCCATTTCTGTCTGTAATTCGTGACCTTATCCAATAAAGGCTGTACTTTCAATTCTTCTCTTATATCCTCATTTCTTATTCTATCAAGTCTTGTACATCCTTTTACTTGTCTTAGGAACCTCATCTCCGCCGTCTGTATTCTATCCTTCTGTTTTTTCATTGGAGCCCAAGTTTCACATCCATACAATATTGTGGGAACCACCATAACAATATACATTTTTATCTTGGTTTCTTTTATAATTTTATTTTTGAATGTTCTCACTTTTAAGCATTAAAGCTTAATATTTTGATATTACATTTATTTTAACATGTTCCAATCCTGGACACTTTTTTTTTAAATAAAAATTAATATTTGAATCAGGAATCGAACCACGGACCTCCAATTCTGTACATCAGTGTGCAGCCCACTACACCATTCCAAACATGGCACAAATGCTAACATGTAACATCTAAATATTAAGCTTTACCACTTAAAAGTAATGTAAAATTCTCATAAGTAATGCCACGAGTGATTTCCAAATTATCGATAAATTTATGACTCACGAAGTGAGGAATTTATCTAGAGAATTTGGGAATCAAGAGTGGCATTTGTTAGGACTATTTAATGAATAAAATTAAGCTGTTTACTCACAAATCATTATTTAAACTATATTTATTTTAAAATATTTATATATTTAATGTAAATGGCGATGTTTGAAAACAAATGATAAACGATAGGTACGCTTCATCTGCTTCTTTTGTTTATCACTGCAACCAGATCATACTATTTATTGCCAAAGGAACGCAATATTGTAAGAATGCTATCTAGTGGAGAAAAAATGAAACACATCAAACTGTATATTAATTCATTTCTGATGTCGTCTGATGTCTTCTGATGTCTTCTTCTTCTTCCTTCCAAGCATTAGGCCAAGGCCTGTTACGATCCTATAGAAAATTTTTCTCTCCAGCATTTTGATCCTTCCGGGAAATTCTCGTATAAGACTTGAAAGCATAATAATAGTCCCTTCGATTGGTTGCTGGCCAAAGGAAGGCAAGACCAGTGATGGGGCTGCCATCTTATAGCCTTTGGTCAGGCTTTTCTGGAGAAGAAAAGAAAATAAAGGAAAGAAGAAATGGAAGAAAGGAAAGACTCCCTAGCCCTCGGATGCCCTAATAGCGTCGGCGTCAAAAAAACAAGAGTTAACCAAGAGAGGTTAGATAGTAAAGTTAAAAGAGTGCAAAACACAAGTAAGTGGAAGAAATGTTTTGCACAGCTTGGGCACCTTGTGGTCGCCATCCACATATCCCCTAGATGAGGACCCCTAAATATGACAATTATATTTTTCTGGGTTATTACATGGGAAAAAATACATTTAAGAAAGTGCAAACAGTGGTTTCTTTTTTTGGTGGTATAATAAATTGCTACAAATGTTTTTATATCAACTCCTGCAAGCGCAATGTGTTGACATCTATGCACTATATATACAATCTGGTAGCCGTATTTCTCATGGGCTCAGTCACTGCAAACTAATGGTCAGACCTGTTCAGAATATTAAAAAAGAGGAGCTTTCTTTAATATGGTAAATATAACACTGATAAATATTTCGTGAAACATGACTCTGATTGGTTGTAAAACAGAAATCATTGAAACATGATTGGTCATTGACTCCCATTTGGGGCATGAGTTAAATAGTCATTAAAAATACTTCAAATAGAAGTCATCTGATGGGGTTGTTGATAGCTCTAGCTATCTTCCTTTGAACGTTAGAAAATTGTATAAGTGGAAAGAAAAGTTAGTGTTTGTGCCGTGTTTGAAATGGTGTAGTGGGCTGCACACTGATGTACAGATTTGGAGGTCTGCAGTTTGATTCCTGGTTCAAGCATTTTTCTTTAAAAAAATAATATTGTCTAATAAGTTTATTGAATTTTTCTATGACAATATAATATGCATTCAATTTATATATTTAATTTATATGTTTATTTTTATATTCTGTAGTTAATATTCCATTTATGTGATCTTCCATTGTTGAGTTTATGTCGTCTACTATGAGTTATTAATTTAATTAAAGTTCGATCATAATAAATTTAAGTTTTTATATAATTGTCCCTGGAAATGGAAGAGAATACCTTTTGGTCTTAACTTCTTCAGATAAAATACATCCAATCATTATCATCACGATCAATGAACTGATTCACACCTTTTTTTTTCTATTTATATAGTTATTATAGTCTGTATTTTATTTATTGTTTCACACAAAACTTAATACAATTATTTTAATTCCTATACAATGAACTTTAATAGATCCCGGTTAAATTAATGTATATATTTGGATTGCCTAAAATGTAAGTTTTAACTAGAGACATA
Source organism: Diploptera punctata (assembly GCA_030220185.1). Taxonomy (NCBI): domain Eukaryota; kingdom Metazoa; phylum Arthropoda; class Insecta; order Blattodea; family Blaberidae; genus Diploptera; species Diploptera punctata. Next base: position 566,186 of record JASPKZ010000006.1, read on the forward strand.
TTTTTATTTTGAGTGAATATTATTTTCAGGTTAATGAAATTAAATTAATATTTTTTCAGGGTTTAAAATTAGTTCTGTCTTCTGTTACTATGGATGAAGAGACAATGGAAACTGACACACAGCAAGATCCTAATGGTGATAAGTAAGTTGACTCTTTGACATATCAATTCGGTATTTAGAATAACATCAAAATTGAAAAGTTAAAGTAAAAATTGAGACATACTGTTACACTTTCAATACCCATAAAGTTAAAACTTGCTTTCAGAAGGTCCCAGGTTCAAAGCTCGGTGCCAATTAACCTGAGGTTTTATTTTCCTTGTTTTTGTCAGTTTTCAAGATAAATAAGGGTGATATAGCATATATTCTTAATATAACAAATTTAATAGCATATATTCCTTCATAATAAGAATTTCATCAACACTTTTTTTAATTTTTACAGGAATTAATCATTATGAGGTTTAATTTATGGTAAAATCAATTTTTTTACCCCTCCTCATACAAATCTTCTAAGTAGATCGCGTTTTCGAGACCATAATGGTCTCATCTTCAGTACTATTTTGGCGACTGATGTTATGTCGATCGGAAGAAACTCCTCTTCTTCCCTCTGTTGGTGGACCGATGAACCTCTGGATGAGGTCAGAATTTGCAGGAATTTCAAAGTTCATAAGTTTTCCTTTGTTTTTCTGAATGTGGATTTTTTCCCAAACCATGAGTTCTTTTGTTTATCTATTTGTTTAATTAGACTGGTTTTTGGTCCGAAAAACATTTAATTGAATCAAAAGCCAGTCTAATTAAACAAATAGATAAACAAAAGGAATTCACGGTTTGTGAAAAAAAATCCACATTCAGAAAAACAAAGGAAAACTTATGAACTTCGAAATTCCCGCAAATTTTGACCTGATCCAGAGGTTCATCGGCCCACCAACAGAGGGAAGAAGAAGAGTTCTTCCGATCGACATAACATCAGTCGCCAAAATAGTACTGAAGATGAGACCGTTATGGTCTTGAAATTGCGATCTACTTAGAAGATTTGTATGAGGAGAGGTAGGAAACATTTGATTTTACCATTCAACAACACTGTTTTACCTTTGAAACTAGATGGTCATTTTAAAATTAAAATCAGCAGCAAAAGTTCAGCATCAGATCTGTTAGTTTTTAGTTGATCAAAAATTCCTTTTAACTGACATACATTATTTGAAATTTAATATTTTAATTTGAAGGAAAACTAGAAGGAAAGTGCCCAGTAGGTAGGAAAGGAATGAGATGGGAGAATAACATTAAACATAATGTGAGTAAGTTGAATTATACTGGAAATAAATGCAAAATATAAACTCAGGATGGGGATGTATATGTATATGACCATGAAACTCTGGTTCGATTGTGCAAGTAAATTAGTTAATTACATTTTTTATCAACTTTGAAGAGGGAAGAGAATATCCGATGGCCTTAAAACTACATGCAAATAAATAAAAAATCTAAATTTAAAACCAAATAGCAGTGGAAACAGTTCAGTGTTGATATGTATGGACTGATGAGAGTGTCCAATTTGTTTGTTTTTATTTCAGTTCATGGTTACTTCGTCAACTTCCACAGTTGCCACATTTTCATGCCGTGCATCAGCAAGTTGTACAAGCTCTTAGACAAGCTTGTCAAGTTGAAAATGATCCAGCATTAGTCAGTAGTTACATCTACTTTCTTGCTCTTCATACAACACATGACAGTTTACCTGACCTAGCAGATCTTGTTTTGGTAAGTTATATTTATTGATCCAGCCTTTGTTTTGAGATGAATCAGTAATAATAAATGTCCCCTGACCGCGTTACGAGCGCTGTGCAGGGTAAGGATAATGACAGGTCTGCTATCCATGCTCCTCTAAGTATTAACCCCTTTAGAGAGGGTTGCTGCTTCCGCCCCTTGAGCCGTTGTGATGATTGCCTGGTATCACGTCGCCTCGTAGACCGTTGCAGACTTTTTGGTCGAAGTCAACCTTCTGGCAGACGTCTTCCACGTTGCGGACTATTCTTAGTTTCCTCTCACCTCTAACCAATCGGCAAGTTAGCAAAGTGAAACTTCCCCAATTTGGTTGTCTGGTTCATTTAGTACTCGGTGCCCCCACCACGTCGAGTGATAGAACTTAATATATTTAATCTCTGTGAAAGAATAAAATATTATCAAAATGGTTATCTTCAGCACGTATTACAAATGAATGAACAGCATATACCAAGAAGAATGTATAATTATAAACAAAAGGGAGAAGAATGTTGGGAAGACCATTGAAGAGATGGAAGGACAAATTTGACCTATAATGCGATCGGAACAGGCCATTGGGCTTAATCCTTGTTGATGATGATGATATTTATTGATACCTATCATCTTATCGTGTCCTCCTTCAGAAGGTTGATTCCAAATATCCTTTTATCATCTCTAACCTCCCATGCTTTTCTTCTTTTAATTTTTCCCACTTGAAAATTGGAAACACTATCTTGAAAGAATGAGTTCAAATTGGATCCCCAAAGCTGTTTATAATTATATACCAAGAGGACGAAGATCTCTGGGCCATCCTATGAAACACTGGAGGGAAAATTTTTTATAGGATCGTAACAGGCCTTGGCCTAATACTTGAAAGGAAGAAGAGAATCCCTTTTCTTGTAAGCTTTTCATTTGATTGATCCATCTATTCTATGATCTTCCTTGTGGTCGTTTTCTATGTATCTTGAAATTTAGCATTCTCTGTGGTAGTCTTCCCTTTTCCTTTCTTTCAGATATCCAAACCAATTTAATCTGTTTTCTCTATATCTGTTGTTAATTTTTATAGCTTTAATATCTCCATTTATTGACTTTATCTTTTTGACTGCCGAATTTCCCTTTTGCCAGCTGGGCTGTGGGAACCAGGTTTTTTATAATGTAAAGTACTACATCATGCTAAATTGAATTGAAACTCACTATTATACTATGAAAATCTTCTTCAAGATCATCATAGCAACTCCGGCCGTGAAAGTCTATGTGAATACATTACTATTATACATTTATTTGAAGGTAAGACGGTGTTGCTTCCACTTATAAAGATCCCAGGTTTGAATTCAACACGGTGTCTTCATTGAAATTTGTTATCACTATTACTAAAACATTTATTCTACTGAATAATTTTGATTGCATTATCATTAAATGCTTATCATATTAAATATTGTTGAATATATTTTAGGGTCCTGGGTTTGAATTATTTCCATTTAAACAGCTGTTAGCTGTTCTATGCCATGTGTTGTCATCTGGCATGCCACGCCCACCACTGTCACTCACACCTTGTTGATTTAGGTCTACATCACTTGCTTTACTATTTACAGGCTTAGATTGCAATAATATTCTCTTAGAAACGGGAGTACTATCACATTCATCAAACGAATAATCATTTGATGAACTGTCACTGTTACTTTCATCTTCTGATAAATCTGACACAATAAACTCGCGTATTGTATTTTCGTCATCTTCGAGACATGAAACACAGCGTTTCACTGCACGACCTATCACTTGGCCAGGAATCTTTTCAACTAAAAATAAAATAAATAAAGAGAAAATCCTGAAACTGCAACATTCCATAGCAAAAAAAAAAGACATTGAAACATGAATGTACACCCTCCTTTAGAAAACTCTTTTACTACCAGCCTGTACCATTATTCTGTAAGGGATGTGCAAAGTATTACTAAGAAGGGATGTACGAACACAGATCGAAAAATAGTTTCAGTAAATTGAAGTAAAAACTTCGGGAAAAAAATATTTAAAATAATAAGATTGAAAACTAGAGCTTGCCGGGCGTGGCATACCGCTGTATTCTCATTTTCACCGGCACATGCTGGGATGTGTGGGAATTAACACTATGAGGTTTATTTTAATTATATTTGAGTTGTGTTTTTTGACTCACCTCATATTTCTTGATTTTTATGCAGACTGATTTCGTTGCTATCTGTGCAACATTCTCGTTACATCATAACTGTTTTCCCATGGTTGTCCCTCCTGAAAATTGATTTCTGTGTCCTCTATTGGCTGACGAACTTCCAAATCAAACCCCCTCTCCCTTTCACCGGGAATTTCAAAATTCATGGTTCTCTCCTTATTCTTGCATATGTAAATTTTCTCCCAATTGCGAGTTCCTTAGATTTTTCTAATTGTTTAAGTAATTTTGCCATAGTTTCGATTCTATGTTTTTCTGCACATGCATGTGAAAATCACAACATTTTATGTGGTGATATATAAAAAGTTATTTCTGACTCACTTATATGAAAACTTAATGATTACTTTTACTTACAGGATATGGCTCAATTGATAGTAGAAAGAAGTTCTATTGTAGCAGCAATTTTACCTGCTCCTGATCATGAAGTTCCCGGTGCACTTGGCACACAGAATGCTCTTATGGTTATGTTCTGCTCTTATTTACAAAAGGTATCATACATCAGTATATTTTCTTAGTGTGTTTGTTTCTAAGGTAAACATTAAAAATAATAATGGTAAAGAAAAAAAATACATTCAATGTGTATTTGTGGATGATGATTTATTGCATTGGATGTGGGACCAAGAAAGTATGGTAAAGGGAGGATTTGTGCTTGAATGGGAAGGAAGCTTGAAAATGTTTTAAAGTTCAGAAGGCCAAACTAAAGATGGCAGGATGGACAAGATTGGAAGTATGTAGTTTGGCAGGCCGACTGGCTCCAAAGGGCCATAATGCCAGAGTGAGAGAGATAGGCAAGTATATGGTTATATACGTACACAGCTATAATTAAACAGTAATAAAAATAATGCTCTTTTTGTTTTACAGGCAAGAGAACCTCGTCGGGAAGCCTACACCTGGTCTGAAAGCCAGGATCAGATTCTAGTCACTTGGAGCACTGGAGAAGAATGTACAATGCATATTCTTGTTGTTCATGCTATGATTATCTTGCTCAATTATGGCCCAGGGCAAGGTGAATATTTTTATTGTTTTATAATGAAATTTCAGTAGGCTTTTATTTCTATTTAATCATTTTATTTACAAAATGTATCATATGTAAGGAATACGCCATCTTCAATAGTGATCACCTGAATGCTTTGCAGGAAACATAATTATGATGACAATTCAAAGATATTGTGATGTTTTTATTTAAATTTTTCACTCATGCTGAAGGAGAAATTAATATTTGAAGAGAACATATTTCTCAGCTATATTGTAAGTCAGAAAACTAATAGATTAAATCCAGCATTTTGCCATTAGAGGTAATAACTATTTTAAAAATACAATGAGAAGTAACTTTAAGAGGTTTATTTAATAATTAAGATATTTGGTCTGTATATTCTTACCTCTCATAAATTTTGAGCCAAGAGGGGTAGTAAGTGTACAATTTTTAATCATAGATTGGGCACCAGATTCCTGTATTAAATTGCAAATTCCTCCCCAATACATATATTGATAAGGCATGTGATAAAGTATTTCCACTACAGGCCTCAGGAGGCCCTTGGGGTAGTAGGAGGTTAAGGCTCCCACTTTTTCTGGACAATCGGCACTTGATGTCAGCCCTGCATGACAGCCGCCTTTACCCCCAGAACAAGCATCTGGTACTTATTTCCGTTAGAGGCTGAGTCGACCCCAGGGGCATAGTGCCGCCAGAAGTTTAAAAATCCTGACCCACCGAGACTTGAACCCTCGACCTTCCAGCTTGTAGTGCAGTGACTTAACCACTACACTATGGTGTGCCCCGAGAAGGCATGTGATACTGCTGATATTGATTTGTCCATCGGATGGGGTTGTTAGCCTGGTGGCCCCCTTGGTGTTTTTCGACAGGGCTATATGCTGGCACTGGGTTTCACTTTCTTCCTTCTTTTCATCAACCCTCATATAATACACTTTACTCTATACAAACACATGAACATACACTCATCCCACATTCCTCTCTGTATACATGCAAAAATACATTATCTGTATAAAGTGGTCTGTTGAAGTGGCATGTAAATTGAAAATAGACCACATTAATGCCATCTATCCACCCAGTGTAGAACCCGAAGCACGAAATGTGCAATGGGGGTGACATTAGAATATGCACATATATATTGAATCTGACTTGGTGAAATATGTAAATAAATTGACTTGGGTAGAACATGTAATACATATGAATTATAATAGAACTACCAGAAGAGTTTATGTTACACAACCTTTGATAACTAGAAAAGTGGAAGGCCTAAGTCATAATGAGAGGATGGTATAATTGAGGATATTAGTACTCAGGGAATAAAATGCTGGAAAGAACAAGCGAAACACACAAAGTTTTGGCGAAAACTTCTAAGAAGGCCAAGATTCACAATGGGTGGTCATGCCATTTATTAATAATTGAATAGTGGGAACTGATCAGAAATTTACTGGAGAATTAAAAATTATAATATAGCAGTGGCAGTACTCCCTACTTCAGCACTAGATCGCTTAATAACAAACTGTCTCTTTCAGTGATTGCAGAAATGAAGTCAGAATTATGACCATAGTTTCACCATTTTTTTACTGTTTACTATAACAACCACTAACACTGAAAACACGTAGATTTTAATTTCAAAAACAAATTTAATCAAAATTAAAGTGGGAAGTATATATATATTCAAAAACAAAGGCTGAATTATGACCATTGATTTTATAACCATTGCTGTGGATTTTCAGGTATTTTTATAGATGTTATAGAAAAAGTAGAAAATTGTAAAACTGTTTTTTATATATTAAATTTGGGAATTTTTAACATTATGAGGTTCAATTTATAAGAATTAAATGTGCAATTTTCAATAGTCTATTACACAGATTGTTTAATGTTCCACTTAATGTAGAAGATTTATTGTACATGTTGCTAAAATAAATGGTTTTGATGAAGACATAATAAAGAATAAATTAAAGAAATTTAAACAACAGAAAAGGTTACAGGAATACACCACCTTACAACATGATTCCAAGTAAGATGTAAAATTCAAGAAATTTACTTACCATCCTGAAGTTCCATAATAAGTTCAAAAAAATTTTCAGAAAATTTAATATAACATTGGCTCCAATTAACAAATTCAGCCTGGGAAATCTTCTGTTAACTAATAATAAATTTAAAACCCCAGACAACAAAAAATCTGGAATTTATCAAATTGATTGCATAGATTGCAACAGGATATATATAGGAAAAACAAAAAGGAACTTAGAAACTCATAAAAAAGAACACTTCAGAAACATAAAGAATGGAGAAATTGAAAAATCAGCTATAGCAGCTCATAGTTTATTAGAGCATCATAGGATTGAAAAAGAAACAAAACTTTTGAAACATCTATCTAAACCTTTGGATTTAACAGTTTGGAAAAAATATATATATTTAAAAAACCATACTAGAACCATGAACTTCGAGATTCCAGATGAACCGAGCTTGATTACAAAGTTCTTCAAAAATACAACAGATGGCAGTTTATAAAATGATTCATTCAAAAGAACACCAGATGGCAGTTTAGAATATAATTCCTGCAAAAAACACCAGATGGCAGTTTGGATAATTACTGGCAAAAGAAAAAATTGACAGTCGTGAAAACAGCTGACGATGGTGACAATGGGTCGCCGCTACTGCAGTGCTGTGTTTAAAAAAACATAGAAGTATGAGGTAAGAAGAAATCACGATTCATTTAATTCTCGTAAAACTGTGGTCGTAGTTCACCATTTGTTCCTGTAATCCACTGTTTTTTTCTTCTTGAGATTTACAAACAGTGTTATTTTCAAATATAAGTAATTTCAATTATTTGGAAAAATGATACTATAAGGTAGCTAAATAGAAAAGTTTCAGTATGCACATTCACAAAAAAAACATGAATTTATTGGTTCAATTTAACATTAGATATTTTTGCACTCTATAGCTTAAATTTCTCTTTGTATTTTTTCTAGATGTGAATTTATTTGAAAATTTGTTGGAAACTTGGTTTCCACTTGGTAAAGAACCACCAAAAGCATACTTAGTGGACACGTCTGAAGAAGCCTTACTTATACCTGATTGGCTGAAACTCAGGATGATAAGATCCAATGTAGATCGGCTAGTGGACGCTGCACTGACAGACTTAGAACCTCCACAACTTGTTCTTTTCATACAGTCCTTTGGAATTCCAGTCAAATCTATGAGGTTTGTATTCTATTTTTTTAATTTTCTTTTATTGAACTTTTGTTTAAAGATATTTCAACATATTAATAAATAAGGTGCATCTTACCTCATTAAAGTTGAGTTCTTTTAGGACATGTTTCAAAACACTTCTATTTCATTGTCAGCTTGTCCAGACTGTTGATTTTTAAGATGTTTTTATTATAAATTTAATACTTCTCACAGAAGGACAAATTATATTTGAAGAGAAAAATATACACTCAGACTGGAAAGGTCCTGAGTTCAAACCCCAGTTTGAACGTACATTTTTCTCTTCAAATATAATTAGTTGATTTTTAAGTTGTCGGCCATGGATGTTGACACCTACTTATTATATTGGTCCAAAGAACTTGCATATCAAATCTCTCTCCCTAGGAATTTCAAAATTCATGATTCTATCTCTGTTCTTCTCCAAATCATTAATTTTGAAATTCCTGGAGAGAGGGATTTGATATTGCTGGCAATTTTTGAGATAGTAGTTAAACCTGTCAAGACAATTTTCTGACAGGTGTAATGTTTTTAGTTTGGCTAATAATATATTAATGCTTGTATCGAAAACTGTATTAAAATTGAGAAGAACTAGTGCTGCATGTTATCTTCTGTCCATTATTTCTCTAGTGTCTTCAATAGTGTGAGAAGAGCAGTACTTGAATGGTGTCCCTTTCTGAAGCTTGACTGATATTGGTCAAAGAAGTTATGTATATAGAGATAATCAGCTGTGTGTATATTATATGTTCAAGTAGTTTGGACAAACATGGGAGTTTACTGATTAGTCAGTAGTTTTAAGATGTTGACATTAGTTTTATTTTAGGCAAGGGTAAAATCAGTGCCTTTTTTCACAGTTTAGGATATGTTCCAGTTATGATACAAGTCATATTTAAAGAGAAAAATTATACGCTCAGACCGGGACTTGAACCCGGGACCCTTGGTTTTCTAGTCCAAGTGCTCTACCATTTGAGCTACCTGAGCAAGTACCGATCTAAACGCAAATCTTTCTCTATATACGTTGAAATTCCCGCCCCAAATGCTTTGAAGCCTTTGCTTCTATCTTTGCAAATGGCGGCTCCTATATTAAGAAGACATATTTGGGAATTATACATTACATTATAAATGCCAGTACGGCTATTTTCGATGTTTTTATTATTAATTTCATACATCTCAATGATGGATAAATCATATTTAAAGAGAAAAATTATACGCTCAGACCGGGACTTGAACCCGGGACCCTTGGTTTTCTAGTCCAAGTGCTCTACCATTTGAGCTACCTGAGCAAGTACCGATCTAAACGCAAATCTTTCTCTATATACGTTGAAATTCCCGCCCCAAATGCTTTGAAGCCTTTGCTTCTATCTTTGCAAATGGCGGGAATTTCAACGTATATAGAGAAAGATTTGCGTTTAGATCGGTACTTGCTCAGGTAGCTCAAATGGTAGAGCACTTGGACTAGAAAACCAAGGGTCCCGGGTTCAAGTCCCGGTCTGAGCGTATAATTTTTCTCTTTAAATATGATTTATCCATCATTGAGATGTATGATACAAGTGTTAAATATATCAACTTTTATAAGATTCATGATGTGTTCCGTTGAGGTATTATTCAAAATTAAAATATAAAATTATGGAATATTCACCTGAAAGGTCCGTCTCCTCAACTTAATTAATTATTTAACTGTAGCGCAATTGGGACTTGTCCCATCATTGGCAGGATTCAGTCCCGAAAGCTTTTATGTTTCGTAAGAGGAATATAGTTATTTTATCTACACCTTGGGCTTTGTATTTAATACACAGAATCACCTTTTTAACATCCTCAAGTTTACATGTGCTTGTCCAATAACTTTGTGCCAAGGCATTGATGCCTTAGACCATTCAGGTATGGTTTGGGACTGTAAAAATTAGAGCTTCTTGTTTAATTTATTTTAATTGGGTTTGAAACTTAATAATATAATTTGGTGTTGATTACAGTAAGCTGTTGCATACGCTGGATCAGGCTGTGACAGCAGATCCATTGTCTGTGGGAGAAGCAGTGCTGGACAAGAGTTACATGGCACAGTTGGTTGAAGTTCAACATCACAGAGGTGCAACTGGAGGTCAGATGTTGGTGCAAGTTGTACAATTAGAACAACCCAGATTACCAGGTAAAAGAATTTAATTTCACATCATAATTAAAAGCAAGTTTTCCTACAGTTCCTTTTATAAAACACTATCCTCAACTCGTGTCCAACTCAGGGTCAAGGAATGGGATGAGATGAAGCCCCTATATTTATAGAGATCTTTGGATAACAAGGGTACTGGCTGATCATGCCTGTTGCACCGTCACAGGGATGGTTAAATAAAATGAAACAAAATGGATGAAATGAATATGGAAAAATGGTGATATGAAATTTGTGGTAGGGGAAAACAAGAGTTTAAACCCTGAGAAAAACCTAAGCTCTGTTTTGTCCACCACAATTCCTTTTATAATATATTATATTGTATTATATTTATAGTACATTGTAGAGGTGCAACTAATGATGTGACAACTTCCCAGTTGTGGTTATTTAAATGCATTAGAAGCAATAAAAAATATAAATATTGTTTAAATGGTCATGATTCAGATTTTCAAGATGGCTGAGTGGGTGAGACACTAGTTCGATAAAGCTTGTATGGTAAAACACTATAATCAGATAAAAACTAAATTATTTTAAATTTGTTTAATTCGAGGTGTACAAAATTTCTGGGTGTGCTTAATGAAATAGCAAAAGAAATATAATCTGAAACCGGTGTAAACAAAAGAAGCATTTAAACATTCGAAAATATCTACTATGGTGGCTCAGATAGTAGCATGCCTGCTTCCTGACTACCGGGCCCCGGTTCGATACCCGGCAAGGTTGAAAATTTTAATTATAAAATTAATTTAATTTAATTGTAAAATTTTCAATCTTGGGGCCAGGAGAAGTGATGGTGTACAATTTTTAATCGCTAGATTGTGCACCAAATTCCTGCATTAAATTGCAAACCCTCCATAGTACCTATGTTGAGAAGGCAAATGATACTGTTGATAGTGATTCATCTGTTGGATGGGGACATTAAGTCAGGTAGCCTCCTTGGTGCTGTTTGACAGCTGGTACCAGGTTTCACTTTTTCCCTTTTCTTCATCATCATCCCTCATACAACACATTTTACACTACACAAACACACACTTATCCTACACTCCTCTTTGTAAACAATACAAGAATACATCTATGTAAATTGGTTTGACAAAGTGTTATGTAAATTGAAAATATACCACATTAACACCATCTGTCCACCTAGTGGAGAATCCAAAGCATGAGAAGTGCAGTGGATGGCATTAGAACATACATACACACACATATACACACATTTGAAAATGGCATGTTAAGAACTCCAAACAAGAAGAGAAAAAGGAAAGATTTATCAAAAAAGTATGTTTATGTAAAGTGTGCTGTGAAACAAAAAATTCTTAATTATATCTTTGAAAACCAAACTGCCAACAATAGATGACTTTTATTTGAAGAGAAAAATTATACGCTCACACAGGGGTTTGAACCCAGTCTGAGCATATAACTTTTCTCTTCAAATATAATTTATCCATGAATGAGATGTATGAAATGAATGATAAAAACATTGAATAGATGACTTATTTTGAAAAGAAAAATTAATGCTTGAACCGGGACTTGAACTTGAATATACCAGAGAACCAGAAGTCCAGGGTACGAGTCCTGGTTCAAGCGTTAATTTTTCTTTTCAAAATAATATTATCCAGTATTGGAGAGTATTAATATTTAAATATAACATCAAAATAGATGAGTTATTAACCAATATGAATGACCTGGACTAAATGAAATGTTCATTTTCATTCAGTGTCCTTCAATTCATTTGTACGAGGGTTGGAACTTTAATACTGGCAGCACTGCTGTAGAGACGCCATCTGATGGAACCTAATCATGTTGCTGATAACACACACCTTACTTCAAAACATATGGACTCTCTCTTCCCACATCACACACATGTGAACTGGTGAGAGGAACATAGCCTCATGTTAGCTGGCAGTTTAATGTAATGTTGTAACAATGTTTTTAAACAGGAACAATGGAGTGGATAAAGATTGAATATGCCTGAGGTTATATTTAAATTAATATTGGGAAGTAAACATTATGAAGTTATATCATTAATAATGAGTGGAGAACATATTTTTAACGACTCACCTCATATAATTTCAAATTTCTTTGATACTGGCGGTTTCAGACAATATCTTGTCTGGCTTGACTGAAGAGGGACAAGATATTGTCTGAAACCACCGATATCAAAGAAATTTGAAATTATATGAGGTGAGTCGTTAAAAATATGTTCTCCACTATAAATGCCTGAGATTGTACAACATGACAGTGTCATCAAGGTCTTCAAGAGACTTGCGGGAAATCTGTATTGCCTTACAGAACAGTGGCATGGTGGGTGAGTTTACCCACCATGCCACTGTTCTGGAAGGCAATATAGATTTCCCTCAAAGCCTCTTGAAGACCTTCATGACACTGCTGTGCTGTAAGACCTCTGGCATATTCAATCTTCCATCCAACTCCATTGTTCCTGTTTCAAAAACATCATAACAACACTACATTAGATTGCCAGCTAACATAAGGCTCTGTTTCTCTTGCCAGTTCACATGCACATGATGTGGGAAGGGAGAGTTAATATGTTCTGAGATAAGGTAGGTATGTAACTGACGTATGCTATCAGCGACATCATTAGATTCTGTCACATGACATCTGTACAGCAGTGTTGCCACTATTAAAATTCCAACCCTCGTAGCAGAAACCTAAAAGTGAATCCAACTACAGTGAATCCTTGGCCTAGAAGTCAGTTGCAAATTGCAGGCTTCACATCTACATTTTCCATTAACAGAGGAGGATGATTATCCAGCCAATATAGAGGTGTTAACTGGTCAGCATGTTACTAAAGGGATAGCTAATTTTAGAAATGACGATTATGAATTCTGCCCTTAGACTCCCAGTACAAAGTGACAAAATCCTGTTGTGTTAACCCTCGAGGTTCAGGTGTGAACAGTTTAGCAATTAATTCTTATCTTTTCATTTCAAACTTCATTTTTGCAGAATATATGAAATTATGTTGTACACCTCCACGACAGCCATTACCAGTCATAAATAAGGATGGGAAAAGGAGTAAAGATGAAACTGATACAAAGCAGGTAGCAGCTATATTATTACAGCTCTTTGGTAGTGGAACTTTGGAGCCAGAATGGCCTAAGGCTGAGAAACAACAAGCATTTAGAACTTTACAAAAGGTAATTTCATTTTATATTTCATTGAAATGAATATTAATTGAATATGCATAAGACACAAGAATACATCTAACAATAAACTAACCTATAGGTATATATTCAACAATTTTGGATGCCCAGACTGAAATTTATGAAACATCTCAAGATTCTATATAATAAATTTGGGAATTTCTAACATTATGAGGTTTTATTAATAAGAATTAAATGAATCATGAATTCTTCTTATATCATGCTTCTATGTTTTTTGAACACAGCACTGCAGTATCAGCGACCATTGTCACCATCCTCAGCTGTTTTCATGACTGTCATTTTTTTTGCCAGTAATTATCCAAACTGCCATCTGATGTTCGTTTGAAGGAATTATTTTCTAAACTGCCATCTGGTGTTCTTTTGAAGGAATCATTTTCTAAACTGCCATCTGTTGTATTTTTGAAGAACTTTGTAATCAAGCTTGGTTTGTCTGGAATATCGAAGGTTCCAAGAAAGATGTAAAATTCAAGAAACAACGTATATAAGAGAAAAATTTGCGTCTAGATCGTAACTCGCCTCGGTAGCTCAGTTGGTAGAGCACTTGGCCCGGAAAGCCAAGGGTCCCGGGTTCGAGTCCCAGTCTAGGCGAAAATTTTTCTCTTCAAATATAATTTATCTTTCATTGAGAAATGTTAAATGAATAATAAAAACATCATTAGAAGCCTTACTAGCTTTATAAAGTAATGTTAAATTCCCAATAAATGTCTTCTTAACTAAGAAGCCGCCATTTGCAAAGATAGAAGCAATGGTTTCAAAAGCATTTGGCGATAGGGAATTACAACGTATATAAGAGAAAAATTTGCGTCTAGATCGTAACTCGCCTCGGTAGCTCAGTTGGTAGAGCACTTGGCCCGGAAAGCCAAGGGTCCCGGGTTCGAGTCCCGGTCTAGGCGAAAATTTTTCTCTTCAAATATAATTCAAGAAATTTACTTACCATCCTGAAGTTCATAATAAGTTTCAAAAAAATTTCAGAAAATTTAATATAACATTGGCTCCAATTAACAAATTCAGCCTGGGTAATCTTCTGTTAACTAATAATAAATGTAACACCCCAGACAACAAAAAATCTGGAATTTATCAAATTGATTGCAACAGGATATATATATATATATATATATATATATATATATATATATATATATATATATTTACGAGTTTCCAAGTTCCTTTTTGTTTTTCCTATATATATATATATATACGAGTTTCCAAGTTCCTTTTTGTTTTTCCTATATATATATATATATATATAAAAAAAGAACACTTCAGAAACATAAAGAATGGAGAAATTGAAAAATCAGGTATAGCAGCACATAGTTTATTAGAGCATCTGAGAATTGAAAAAGAAGCAAAACTTTTGAAACATCTATCCAAACCTTTGGATTTAACAGTTTGGGAAAATATATATATTCAAAGATGGCAGTTTGGATAATTACCAGCAAAAGAAAAAAGAAAACATTGACAGTCATGAAAACAGCTGAGGATGGTGACGATGGTCGCTGATACTGCAGTGCTGTGTTTAAAAAAACATAGAAGTATGAGGTAAGAAGAATTCACGATTCATTTAATTCTTACATGTCTTTGTACTGGTGCTCTTTGTAATTTGGTTCCATTTCTTCCTTTATAAGTTTCATTGATCCATACTGGTGCTGCCTGTGGCATGAGTGGTAATATTGCTCCATTGTAGATAGTCTTAAGTACATCAGTCTTCAATCCCCAGTTGATTATTGCAGACTTGGATAGAGTGAATAGCAGTTTTTAGCATTTTTCTGTTATGTGTTCAATATGGTCCTTGAAGTCAAATCTCTTATCAATGAAAACTCCCAAAAACTTCAAGTTATCTTTCTTGATTCCCATGCTTTATTATTGAGATATTTTTAATATTATTACCTGATATTGAGATATATTTTAATATTCCTGATTTTATCTTTTTCTTGGTTATTATAATATATTGCATCTTTTATTCATTAAATTTGATTTAATTTCGGTTTGTCCATTTTGTTATCTTTTGTATTTCTATGTATGAATAGTTTTAAATATATAGAAGGCTGTCTCCTTTGACCATTAGCAGTAGGTCATCAGCAAAATCTAATACCTTTGTATGTTCCATAAACTGTAATTTCAAGTAATTCATATAATATTCCAGTATCCTGGTCCAATACAGGATCCTTGGGGACATCCTTTAGTAATGTTTCTCTGAATTACATAGCTGTTTGTTATCAGGTAAGCACATCTTTAATTGAAGTAGTTTTTAGAAAGGTTGTATAAGTTTGTGGGACAGTTGTATGAATTTAGGGCATTTAGTGTACTGTGCCACTTTCAAAAGACTATTATGGTTGCATATTGTAGGATTGATATGCTAGGGTTCTACGAAGTTCTTCATATCCATCAATGCATCAAGCATACTTGTTTACGGAGTAAATTCATACTGGTTAGTATCTAATAAATTATTTGTGTATAAATGATGTGTGATTCTTTTTTTATCATTAAGCTCACTAGTGCCTTAGATACTGGTTAGTATCTAATAAATTATATTTGAAGAGAAAAATTTTCGCCTAGACCGGGACTATGAGAAGTGTTAAATTAATAATAAAAATCTAATAAATTATTTGTGTATAAATGATGTGTGATTCTTTTTTTATCATTAAGCTCTCTAGTGCCTTAGCAGTCACATTCAACATGGTGATTGGACAGAATTTTGACATCGTAAAGTTTATAATTCATCAAAGTTAAAATTGGGAAACACATTATGAGGTTCTTAATTTATAATTCATGTTTTTACTTTATTGATGTTTACTTCATAGAATCACTTTCCATTAATTTTATTATAAATAACACTATATTAAAAACAAATATTTCAGACATTGGCAGTAGAACTTCAGTCTACAGAAGAAAAGAAAGTTCTTAATGCAGCTGTAGAATTCTTCAATGAAATGTTAATGTCACCCAGATCAACACAGTTTTTGAATTCTTTGATTAATTCACCTCAGCAAGTTTGTCCCCTTCTGCGTCTCATGACAGCCACAGTAAGTTATATTGATAAACCTATTTTTACTAAGCAGTCCTTTATATATTTTATATATATATATTACATCATTAAGAAGCATTGTAGTCCCGCGCTGTAGCCGAGCGGTTAAGGTAGGAAGCCTTGGCGCAGAGCTACGGGACTTGTGCTGGTTCGAGTCTCCATGGGGGAAGAAATTTTCTCATGATATTTCTGCCAGTATGGGACCGGTGCCCACCCAGCATCGTGAGGCAATTGGGTAGCTACAATAAGTAGCGGCTCCAGGTTGAGGAACCAGCTATAACGGCTGGGGGACTCGACATGCTAACCACATGTCACCCCTACACTGGCTGTTGATCATCTACCTCTGTGATTGACACATGTGGATGTGAAGGGCCAGCAGCCGGCTGGTAAAAGGGCAACCGCTGAAAAGTGGAAAGACCCTCAATCGGATCGGAAGAAGCAGTTGTGTAAGAAGAGATAAAAATACCGAATAAATAAGTAAAAGTTAAAGTGAGTCCACTTCAGGTTTTTGGTGTAGTAGGAGATTAAGGCTCTCACCATTCTAGGCAATTACCACTAGATGTCAGGAGAGTTGTCAGAACTGTGTGACAGCTCTTTACTTCTAGACCATACATTTATACCCATATATGTAAAAGGCTGAGTCGACCCTAGGGCTACGGTGCCACCAGAAGTTTTAGGTCAGTTTAAAAATCCTCATCCCATTGGGATTCAAACCTTGACCTTCTGGCTTAAAGCTTATTGCTTTAACCAACTATGCTACAGTGTGTGCCCAAGCAATTAAAGTGTTTATTATATAGCATATTACCTATATTGAGAAGGTCTGTGAAAGATGTCAGATAACTTTATATATTAAATTTGGGAATTTTTAACATTATGAGGTTCAAATTCATAAGAATTAAATTAATCGTGATTATTTCATACCTCATACTTCTATATTTCTTTAAATACAGCACTGCAGTATCGGCAATTTCTTATCACCATCATCAAGATTCGTGAAAACAGCTGATGATGGTGATAAGAAATTGCCGATACTGCAGTGCTGTATTTAAAGAAATATAGAAGTATGAGGTATGAAATAATCACGATTAATTTAATTCTTATGTCAGATAACATTTATTTTATGAGATGAGATGCTTATTTCCAATCCAGTTTCTTGTTATTACTTATATAGTGTTACTTTATATTGTTTTATATAAACGGTAAAAGGTAGAGTGATTTCACTACAGATCTTAGGGTACCCTTGGGGTAGTAGGATTATATTTTCTAGGCAATCAGCACTAGATGTCAGCTGGGTTGTCAGACCTGCATGATGGTTGCCTTTACTTCTAGAACAAGTATCTGGTACTCATTTCAATTAGAGCCTGAGTCAACTCCAGGGCCATGATGCCTCCAGAATGTTTAGGCCAGTTTAAAAATCCTGACCCCACCAGGACTTGAGCCCCCTTAATCAACTATGCTATGGTGTGCCCCCATTATTTTACATGTACTAGGAAATTGTTCAAAATTTTATGTGCTCTGAATTTTAAAAACTTGAAATTCATTGTGAGTTTGAATCTCTGTTCCTTGAATTCATTCTCAAGTCTGAAAGCTACCCACCCATTCTGCCTGTGATTTTTATTTACTGTTGAACTTGTCTTTTTTTTTTTTTTTTTTCAGAAGAGAGTTGATTTTTCAGATAGAACTACACAATCTCTGATCAATATTTGTCAAATTATTGCAAATTTTGCTAAAGATAATAAATCTCCATTGACAATTATTGTCAAGCATTTCTTGCGCAAACATGTGAAACAGAAACAGAAGAGTGTAGATGTTACACCTACAACCATGGAGAACTCTTTGCAAGGTATTACTGGTTTTAATTTTTTTAATATTTCATTCTAAAGACCATATTCTTTTCTCATTCTGTTTTTAAAAAATCATTCTTTAACTAAGCTTTTTTTATCATAATATCATACTTTATTTATATTATTTTTGGTCTGGACATCTTACCTCAATATTAATGTTGATTTGTTCTTGGACATGTTTCAAAATTGTCTAAAATATTAGGAAACATCATGTGGGAAAACCTAGAAAATAAATTTTTCACTTTTTTGAACATAACCATGAAAAAGAAAATTGAGAAACAAAAGACAAAGATAAATAATTTGTTAACTAAATCAAAGGAAAAGAAGAATACATCAAATAAAATCAAACATCAGAATAAAACCAGAAATGAAAGAAAATCAGAATCCACCAGAAATTATGTTAAAAATTTTTCAAAGGCAACCTTTAACCTAAAAGAGACAAAATTGTTAGAAAACGGTCTAAAAACAGCAATAGATTATTCCAATAGAATAGAAGAATACATAGTAGACATTGAAAATTCAATAGAAGGGTTAGTTACAGAAGAAAAAAATAATCATCAGAAAAAATGTGAAGAAATTTTGAATAAAATAAAGAATACAAATAAAAACCCAGTTTTGTAAGGAAAATTTAAAAGACTCAAAGAAATAAATAACAAAAATGTTGTATATACAAAATCAGATAAGGGTAACCAAATTATAATTCTGGACAAAGAAGATTATCAAAATAGAATGGAAGAACTTTTGAAAGAAAAAGAGTATGAAAAAATTAAGAATGACCCCCTACCAAAAACCATAAAAAAAAGTGGAAAACTGTTTTAAAAATGTTAAAATTCTATCCAGAAAGAAAAATTTCAATTAAAAGTAAGCAACCCAAGAAACCCTAATATACATGGACTTCCAAAAATTCACAAACCTGGAAACAAAATGAGGCCAATAATTAACAATATTGGATCACCAACCTACAAAATTTTGAAAAGGCTGAATAATCAATTTAAAAGAATTAATAATTTTGAAAGTCTGCAGATTGAAAATTCATTGGAATTGTTAAGAATTAGAAAAAGTGGAAATTGAACCCACAGATAGGTTGGTTTCGTTTGATGTAGTTTCACTATTCACAAATGTACCGAAACAAAAAACTTTGGAGATATTGAACAATTGGTTAAGAAAAAACAACATAGACAGAGAGATCAAAGAAGATTATTTGAAATTAACTGAGTTATGCATTGACCAAATGTTTTTTACATTCAATGGGAGTTTCTATAGACAAAAACCAGGGCTCTCAATGGGAAACCCATTATCACCTTTCCTGACAAATTTATTTATGAGCGATTTTGAATGTAAAATCACTAAAGCACATCCCACTATGTTTAAATTTTGGAGTAGATATGTTGATGATATAATTTGTATTGTTAAAGAAAAACATGTAGAAGATTCCCTAAAACTATTAAATTTACAGAGTACAAACATTAAATTCACCAAAGAAATAGAAGACAATAAACAAATACCTTTTTTGGATCTTAAATTGGTCAGAAACGAAGAAAAAAGAAAAATTGAATCAGGATTCATAGGAAAGAAACTCATACGAAAATTTTATAAAATCAACAGGGTTCAATCCAATTGGACATAAATTAGCAGCATTTAATAGTTTAACTCATAGATTGGTAAACTTACCCTTAAACGAAGAAGATTTCAAACATGAGAAAAAACACATAATCAAAGTAGCAAGAGAAAATGGGTTTGATGAAAAAATGGCACATAAAAGGATAGAAAAGTATAAAAAACAAAAAATGATAAACAGAAGTAATCTTCAAAAAGAAGAACCACCTATGAAAAAATATAGGAAATTCACATATCATCCCTGGGTACATAATAAATTTCAAAATATATTTGAGAAGTTTAATATTAAATTAGCACCAAAAATAACTACAGTTTAAATAAACTAATAAAAACCAACAAAAATGAAAAAACTGATAAAATAAAAAGTCAGGAATATATCAAATTGAATGCATGGGTTGTGAAAAGATATATATAGGGAAAACAAAAAGAAACCTAAAAATTAGAACCAAAGAACACATAAGAAATATTAAAAATGGAGAAATTGAAAAATCTGCAGTTGCTGCTCATGTTTGGTCTGAAAAACATAATATAATTCAGACACTAAATTATTAAAACAGTTAGAAAATACAAAAGAGCTGACTATTTGGGAAAAAATTTATATTCAGAAGAACAGAAACAGAGTTATGAATTTTGATATTCTGATGGAGGGTGACCTTGTTTGGAGGTTCTTTGGCCAACCACAGGATGGAGCTGACATCGACATCCAGGTGGTGCAACATAAATAAAACCAGTCTGGGAAAGCTGACGATAAAACAGAATTGTTTTGAAACATGTCCAAGAACAAATCAACATTAATATTGAGGTAAGATGTCCAGACCAAAAATAATATAATTAAAATAACCTCAAAATATAACTTCCTAAAATTAAATATCATACTTTATTATTGAACATATTATTGGTGAATGTATTAAAATACAATACAACTCTTTAAGGTAGAATATGTTTATCACTCACCTCATATTGTTCTTCTTATTTGATTATAGACTAGTTTCGGATCATAGTTTCTGTTCCATCCTCAGTAACATCACGACCGTTGTTCTGTCGTCTTGAAGAGTTGTAACAATACAACTCATTTAATAAAATATGATACTCTCTCAATTACATGTTTCAGAGAACATTATCTCCATCTTAAATTAAACTCAGTGATCTTGAAACATGTCCAGATAGGAGATCACATTTTATGAGGTGTGGTGTAAAGTTTTTGATTTGTATTCTACTAATATTTACCTCATAGTGTCACTTTCTATGTTTTTTTTTAACATAATAAATATTTATATTTAAATTAATGTTGGGAAGTAAACATTATGAGGTTATATCATTAATAGTGAGTGGAGAACAAATTTTAATCGACTCACCTCATACATTTTCAAACTTCTTTGATATTGTCTGAAAAGAAGTTTGAAAATGTATGAGGTGAGTCAATTAAAATATGTTCTCCACTCACTATTAATAATAAATATTTGTCTACTCCTGTAGTGTAATTATTTAGCATGTCTGACTAGTATTATAGGGATCCAGATTTCTCTTCTGTGCCAAAGAAGTTTTTTTTAGTATAGGATCTGGAATGTGCCCATTGAACCTCTTGAGGAAAACTCAATAGCTACTAGAAATGAGAAATAACAAAACTTAATTAAGAAAACTGAAACTAAGTTTGAGGGGATGCATCATGGTAATCACATGACATTCTATATTGTCATGTGCTAGCCATTGATAACAATCTCTTTGGGGATTGTTAGGGAAATTATCCACTATTGTAATTATAAAAAAACAGACAAATTACTTATTAAATTAATATTAAGAAGCTAAAGCTGTTACTGTGATTGAAATAAGTATATTAAAGTACACAACTAAATTATTGTAATCAAATGGTAAAGAGAAAAATTTACACCTGAACCGGGAATCGAACCCCGAACCTTCAGCTTTCCGTGCTGATGCTCTTAACTATTGAGCTAATTCAGGCTTCCTTCCCATCCAAGCATAAATCCTTCCTTTACCTTAATCTCTTGGTCCCACATTCAAATACAATGAATCATTATTCACAAATACACAATGAATGGCTTCTACATTAAGAGGACATGAAGGGTTGCCACATAGCTAAAGCATTATTTATTAAATTAATATTAAGAAGCTAAAGGTATTACTGTGCTTGAAATAAGTATGTTAAAGTGCACAACTAAATTATTGTAATCAAATGGTAAAGAGAAAAATTTACCTACATTTTATTTTTATTTAATTAAGAAAAATTTATGCCTAACATCAATGGAGAGATTAAGGCCCAACAATGAGCTGTTACACCATTGTAGATATACATATATATTAGTCATTCAAAATATCTCTGCAGACAGAAGCATCTTACCTTGTCGACGATTTTATTATTAATTTAACACTTCTCATTGAAGGATAAATTATATTTTGAAGAGAAAAATTTTCGCCTAGACCGAGACTCGAACCCGGGACCCTTGGCTTTCCAGGCCAAGTGCTCTACCAACTGAGCTACCAAGGCGAGTTGCGATCTAGACGCAAATTTTTCTCTTATATATGTTGTAATATCCCTCACGCCAAATGCTTGAAACCATAGCTTCTATCTTTGCAAATGGCGGCTTCTTGGTTAAGAAGACATTTATTGAGAATCTAACACTACTTTATAGCCAGTAGGGCTTCTATTGACGATTTTATTATTAATTTAACACTTCTCATTGAAGGATAAATTATATTTTGAAGAGAAAAATTTTCGCCTAGACCGAGACTCGAACCCGGGACCCTTGGCTTTCCAGGCCAAGTGCTCTACCAACAATTTTTCTCTTCAAAATATATAAAAAAAATCTTACCTTGTATTCAGTCTTATTTCCTGTAGAATATGATGTTGCCTAAGAACAATGTTTTTATCGATGACATTTCCATACACAATTGAGTCATATGGCAGGTAAAAGTAGCAGCATGGTTCCCCCAGTAGATGTTATCAGCGAAGTAATACCTTAAAATGCAAGTTTGTTTACAGTACAACTGGAACTTAGCTTGGAATTAGTATAATTGCTGTAATATAAAAATTTAAGGATGTAAGACAAAGTAATGTATGATATTGTTACATGTTGAAATACAAGAAAAAATATTGGTACCATGAATTTAGTTAGTCATGTAATCACTGGTATTCAATAAGATTACAATCTGTGGCTATATGGTTCATAACCTGTAGTCCATTCTAACATGTATTGTGCATCATTTCTCTAACAATAGCCATCTCTTGAATTAGGTTTGGCTCTTTGGAGTTGTTATGCCATTGATATTATTTATTATTTTAATAAATGTTTAGAAATATAAACATTTGTTTGTGGTAAATAGAATTATGTTTTGCTTATTTTTGTAGTTCTACAACAGAGTCCAATCTCAAAATTAGAACGTACTGGACAGTTACTGTTGGATGAAGGACTGAAATTGCGTCGAACAGAGGAACTGATTGAAGCAATGGGAATAATGTTGCAGCAGGATACTGGAGGATCATTATTGCAGATTGATAATAAAACAGGAGCCCAATCGACTGCTATCATACCTGAGAGAACAGGCCTGCTAATTGATTGGCTTGCATCTGTTGATCCTGAACTCATTGGCTCTTGCACTTCTTTACAGGTTTGTGTGTTGACAAAATATATGTTAATAAGAACCAAATGAATCGTGAATTCTTCTTACCTCATATATGTTTCTTTAAATACAGCACCGCGGTATCGGAGAACCATCATTCCCATCCTCAGCTGTTTTCATGACTGTCAATTTTTTTCCTTGCCGGTGAATAATTACCAGCAAGGGAAAAAAATTGACAGTTGTGAAAACAGCTGAGGATGGGAACGATGGTTCTCCGATACCACGGTGCTATGTTTAAAGAAACATAGATATATGAGGTAAGAAGAATTCACGATTCATTTGATTCTTATTAAGAAAACCTCATAATTATTTAACTTTCACAGGGAAAGAACACTATGAGGTTTAATTTAATAATTAAATTAATGTTTTTATTGGAACGTAAGATTCAAAAAAATTCACTTTACCATCCTGTAAAACACCACAAGTTCCAGAAAATGTTCAATAAGTTTAACATTCGATTGGCCCCAAAGAATGAATACAGCCTAAACAAGATAATTAAAACCAACAAAAATGAAAAAATTGGAGAAGAATATAAATCAGGAATATATCAGATCAAATGTCAAGATTGCGACAAAATCTATATAGGAAAAACAAAAAGAAATTTAAAAACTAGATTGAAGGAACACCTTAGAAATGTAAAAAAGGGTGAAGTGGACAAGTCAGCAGTAGCAGCCCATGCTTGGTCTGAAAAACATTTAATTGATACAGAAGCTAGCCTAATCAAACACACAGATAAACTAAAGGAACTCACAGTCTGGGAAAAAATCCATATCCAAAAAAACAAAAAAGACAAACTCATGAATTTTGAAACTCCCGCAAACTTTGACCTGATCCAGAGGTTCATATGTCCACCGATAGAAGTAAGAAGGAAACCGCCAAGAAACGACATAACACCGGTCGACCAGAGGCTACTGACGATGGAGATAAGCTCCGAAACTGCAGTATAGAAGAAAAAGGATATGAGGTGAGGTAATAAAAACATTAATTTAATTATTAAACCTCATAATGTTAAAATTCCCAAATTTATTATATTAAAATATATGTTGTTACAAATGACAGATATTGGATTTAAAGGATCAATCTTCTAGACTCTTGGTATAATTCTAAATTATTGTAATCAATGATAAAGAGAAAAATGTATGCCTGAATCAAGAATCAAACCCCAAACCTTCAGCTTTATGTGCTGATGCTCTGACCATTGAGCTAATTTAGGCTTCCTTCCCACCCAAGCACAAATCCTTCTTTTACCTTGCTCTTTTGATGCCACATCCAATGCATTGAACCATCATTCACAAATACACATCGAATGGCTTCTACATTAAAAAAGACATGATGGGATTCCACACACGTATAGCTATATTTATTAAATTAATTTTAAGCAGCTCAAGCTATTAATATGATAAAAATAAGTCAATTAATGTACACAACTAAACTATTGTAATCAGTGATAAAGAGAAAAATTAATTTTATTATTAACTTGGAAATCTCATAATGTTATTTCCAATATTTAATTTATGAGGAAAAAATTATGCCTAACTGGAAATTGTACTCTGAGTCTTCAGCTTTACATGCTGATGCTCTGACCACTGGGCTAATTCAGGCTTCTTTCCCATACAAGCACAAATCATGTAAAAATTCCCAACTTTATTATATGAAACAAATCCCTTTAATCTTAATTTCTTAACCCCCATATCCAATGCAATGAAGCATCATTTACATATAGACATTGAATGGCTTCTGCATTAACCCATTCATTGGTAGTTATTTAAGAGCCCAGATATTCCCACAGGAATACCCAATGGGTATTTAAATTCAGAGACCGATTTAAAATTACAATTTTATTGAAAAAAATATACATACAATTTTTGTTTTTTTAAGATATCTTAATAAAAGAAATGCTTTTAATATTTGTAAGAAATAACACTATGAGGTTATGATAAAATCAAATGTTTCTTTTAATTATTATGAGTTAGCTATTTTAACTCACCTAATTTTTTTTATGTTCTGCAGACTATAGTTTCTTCCCATATTTGCGACATTGTCAATGCATTCTAACTGTTGTATTTGCAGTTGTCGTCTTGTAGGTTTATTTCTGCTCCCTCTGTTGGCTGACCGATGAACTTCCTTTTTTCCCCGGGAATATTCTCCCAAATTGAGAGTTCCTTAGATTTATCTAACTACGTATTTCAGTAATTTGACTCTTGTTTTGATTCTATGTTTTTCTGACCATGCATTTGCAGCTATTGCAGGACTTTTTATTCCTCCATTTTTAACACTTTAAGTACTGCAGTGGTACTAGTACCACGGCATTTAAATTACACTGAAGCCTTAGAAAATGAAATCTCTCAGAATGCCTGTGCCGAGGAATTTAATTTTCTCCGGCTTCAGTATCATTTAAATGCTGTGGTACTAGTACCGGACTCAAAGTGTTAACATTTCTAAGGTGTTTTTTCAATCTTGTATTCAAGTTCTTTTTTATTTTTTCACAATCTTTACAATCAATTTGTTGCCATCATTAATCTTTTCATTTTTGTTGGGTTTAATTAATGTATTCAAACTGTAATCATTTTCAGTGCTTATTTAATGTTAAATTTGCTGAAAAAATTTTCAAACTTATTAAATACTAAAGGATGGTATGTAAATTTCCTAATTTTCCTTCTGGAATCAATTTCTTGGCTTATAAGGAATGTGAGAGACAAGGGAAAAATTACCTTGTTTCCATGTCTCTTTTTACTGGTGGAACAACTGGGGCAAAACACGAATTCTACCTTAAATTAACAAGTCAATCCAAAATGTCCCATGCTCTGAGTAGAAGCAAAGGCTTCATAGCATTTGGTGCTGGGAATTACAACATATATAAGAGAAAAATTTGCATCTAGATTGGAACTCACCCCGGTAGCTCAGATGATAGAGCATTGGCCTAGAAAACCAAAGGTCCCGGGTTTGAGTCTCGGTCTGGGCAAAAATTTTTCCTCTTCAAATATAATATAAATAAGTTTAGGTTATTCCAATAATTTAACTTTTATAGGAATTAATCACTATGAGGTTTAATTTATGGTGAAATTAAATGTTTCTTAATGTTTTTATTATTAATTTCATACATCTCAATGATGGATAAATCATATTTAAAGAGAAAAATTTTTCTCTTTAAATATGATTTATCCATCATTGAGATGTATGAAATTAATAATAAAAACATCGAAAATAGCCGTACTGGCATTTATAATGTAGTGTATAATTCCCAAATATGTCTTCTTAATATAGGAGCCGCCATTTTGCAAAGATAGAAGCAAAGGCTTCAAAGCATTTGGTGGGCGGGAATTACAACGTATATAGAGAGGGATTTGCGTTTAGATCGGTACTTGCTCAGGTAGCTCAAATGGTAGAGCACTTGGACTAGAAAACCAAGGGTCCCGGGTTCAAGTCCCGGTCTGAGCGTATAATTTTTCTCTTTAAATATAAATGTTTCTTACCTCTCCTCATATAAATCTTCTAAGTAGATCGCGATTTTGAGACCATAACGGTCTCATCTTCAGTACTTCTTTGGCGACTGATGTTATGTCGATTGGAAGAAACTCTTCTTCTTCCCTCTGTTGGTGGACCGATGAACCTCTGGATCAGGTCAAAATTTGCGGGAATTTCAAAGTTTATAAGTTTTCCTTTGTTTTTCTGAATGTGGATCTTTTCCCAAACCATGAGTTCTTTTTGTTTGTCTGTTTGTTTAATTAGACTGGCTTTTGATTCAATTAAATGTTTTCCGGACCAAGCTTTAATTGAATCAAAAGCCAGTCTAATTAAACAAACAGACAAACAAAAGGAATTCATGGTTTAGGAAAATATCCACATTCAGAAAAACAAAGAAAAACTTATGAACTTTGAAATTCTCACAAATTTTGACCTGATCCAGAGGTTCATCGGTCCACCAACAGAGGGAAGAAGAAGAGTTTCTTCCAATCGACATAACATCAGTCGCCAAAGAAGTACTGAAGATGAGACCGTTATGGTCTCAAAATTGCGATGTACTTAGAAGATTTATATGAGGAGAGGTAAGAAACATTTAATTTCACCATATATTCCAATAATATTTCTTGAGACTTTCAATTTGTTTATGTAACCTGTTAAATTAATTTAAAAAACTAATTTTAAGAGTAATCTAGTGAACCCCCAGTTAGTTATACAGGAGCTGCTTCTAAAACACTCGTAAAATTTATATATATTGAACAGTAAGAGAGTAATGGTGTCATCACCAAATGCTTAATATTAAATATTAACCACTGGGCATAATTTAATTTCAAATTAAATTATATAGGTAGGAAATAACACTATGAGGTTTATTTTAATTAAATTTGAGTTGTTTTTTTGACTCACCTCATATTTGTTGACTTCTATGCAGACACAAGTTTCGTCAGTCACGAATTCAGTGACAAAACCTGGATCTGCATAGAAGTCAAGAAATATGAGGTGAGTCAAAAAACAACTCAAATTTAATTCATTTCAAATGTTTGAATATTAATACCTGTAGTAAGAATTATTTGATAATGTATGTAATTACTTTATACTTGCAGATGAAGCTTATGTTCTCAAAAACATCTACAGATAAGAAGTCGACATTGTCTAAAACACAGTCATATAGACCATATTTATTAACATTGCTAACTCATCGAGCAAGTTGGACAACCTTATATCACTGTCTGCAACATCTTCTCCAGAAGTGCGATTCGGAATTTGATCCATCAGCAGTTCTGGACTTTTTATGGGCACTTACATGCAATCCAAAACTTTTGCAAGGCCGTGAGAAGTTCACACCCAAACATCATTCTCCAGAAGATATTTTAGGACTCACAACTTCTCAGGTAAGTTTTGTAATAAATCATTCAAGTTCATTAATTTAATGGAGGTAGAAATGCATAATTGAAGAAACTTATAAAATAACAAAGGGATTAATATTTAAATAAGATACAATATGCAGTGGCGCAAGCTGTTAGATGCATGCTTCTCACTGCTGGGGTCCCAGGATTGAGTCTTGGTCACTCCATGTAGGTTTCGTGGTGAATGAAATGGAGCTTAGGCAGGTTTTTCTCAGGGTTTCTCCTGTTTTCCCCTACCACAATTTCATTCTACCATTTCTTCATACTCATCTCATCCTTTTCATTACATTTCGTTCATCTGCCCCTGTGATGGTGTGTCAAGCATGGTCGGCCGGCACCCTTGTCATTCACAGACCACTATATATAGGGGATGTCCACCGTTGTGGTCTTGAGGTAGCATGCTGCCTTGTCATGCAGCAGGCCCGGGTTCGATCCCCGGTCGGGACAGTTTTTCTGGGTGAGGTTTTTATCGGGATTTTTCCTCGCCTGTAAGACAAATGTCAGGAAAACTTTAAGGCCCAAATGGTCCCCGAAATCATATGGCCATCATTATCATCATCATCCTTATTATTATCATCATCATCCTTCACCAGTGTGGAAAGCAACGGGAAGCTACCACACCTACAATTCCCTAGTAAAGCTGCAAGCATAGCATGAAAATGCTATGATTGCAGTGAAGGATCTGCCTTCAGGCAGAATTACTATGGATGGATATATAGGGGTTCATCTCATCCCTCAACCCGACCTTGAGTTGGACACGAGTTGAGGATATTCATTAATCACAATATGCAGTACCATATTTTCATGCTAAGTACCATATTTTCTTGAATCTGCAGGTATTGAATAATATCTCTTCTTTCTCCATCATACGTAGTTTAACCTCTCACCTTATAGGTATGTTCATATGCTCCACACCATTTAGGCCTTACTGTGGGTCGACCTGTCAGGAGAGGGATGGATCTCACATATACTTTTTGATCACACAAGGATATGGAGGGCTTCCCCGAATGAGTCATCAGCTCAATCCATGGCTTCCTATGAGACAACATTAACATTTAAGATGAAACATATAATTCACTCATATATTCATACTGAACATGTCAAATATGATTATGATGGCCAGATAATATTTGGAACCATTTGGACCTTAAAGTTTCCTAATATTTAAAACAACTAAAGAGGAAACTATGCCTGAACCAGGATTTGAATCCACGGTCTCCAGCTTTGCTTGTTGGCACCCTCTACTTTTGCGTTACTCAGGTACCCATGTACAGACATGAATTTTTCTCTCTCTAAAACCCCGTGTACATTTTGTAGTGAACACTATTCATATTACAGTAGAGTTTACTTCATCAAGATGACATGATGGAATTTTTATTTCCATGCAATATTAGCTAATTACTAATGTAATGTTGAAATTGAAGTACTCAGGTTTGCCATCCGCATACAATAGTTAATACAACTAAAGAGAGAAATTTTTATGCCTGAATCAGGATTTGAATCCAGGATCTCCTTGCTTTGTGCGCTGGCACTCTATTTTTGAGCTACGCAGGCATCAATGAACAAACGTGAATTTTTCTCACTTTAAATCCCCATGTATCCTTTGTAATGAACACTATTCACACTGCAGTAAAAGTACTTCACCAAGAAGACATTGTGTTGGGAATTTTATTTCTGTGTCATATTTGCTATTTTTTTATTAGGGATATTCCACAATACAGTGTTCCTCCTTCAACCCAAAGTGATTTGTTGCCAGAGTTCCTGTCTAAATCATCTTCCCTCAAATCTCTAGCTTCCATACCTCTCCTCACTCCATCTATCCAACATTTTCTTCCACTTCTTCCATTAGCTTTCCAATCAAGGATCTTCTTTGGTATTCTCTCTTCTTTCATTCTTATAAAAATTTCAATGTTTTCCTTCTATTTTTTCTAATATGTTTTTTTTTTTTCAACTTGCATAATTTCCCTTATTGTGCTGTACATTTGCTAATTACAAATGTAATATTGAAATTAAGGTACTCAGGCTTGCTTCTCAAGGAAAGATCCAAGTGAAATTTGTTACCAGAGATCAGAAACAACTCTCCATAATTAAAGTGACTATAAATAACATTGTATAAAAATGAAAGTAATTTAAAATTAAATTAAAATGTTTCATACCTCACCTCACATCCAGTTACTGGATACATTAAACCTCATAGTGATTTTTTCCTATAAAAGTTCAATGAAAGTAATTATTTGGATATGTGAAAATTAATTATAACTTGGTTGCTTTAAAAATACAATAGGAACATTAAGAGGTTTACGTAATAATTAAATTATTTGGTCTGTATATTCTTACCTCTTATGGTTGTTTTTGTTGAACATAGGTTTCAAGTTTTAATTATGTTGAGTTGTTTCTAGACTCACCTCATACTTCTTAACTCCCTCGCAGAACTAGATTTTGTCACTGTATTTGTGACATTCTCAATGCTGTTCACGTTCACAACTGACGTCCAATGGTCTCCTCTCCTGCAGACTGACTCTGTAGGAGAGAAGACCATTGGATGTCAGTTGTGAATGTGAACAGCATTGAGAATGTCATAAATACAGTGATGAAATCTAGATCTGCGAGGGAGTTAAGAAGTATGAGGTGAGTCAAGAAATAACTCAACAAAATTAAAATAATATTTGAAGAGAAAAATTTTCGCCTAGACCGGGACTCGAACCCAGGACCCTTGGCTTTCCGGGCCAAGTGCTCTACCAACTGAGTTACCGAGGCGAGTTACGATCTAGATGCAAATTTTTCTCTTATGTACGTTGTAATTAAAATAAACCTCATATAATTATTTCCTACCTACATAATTTAATAGGTTTCAAGGCTTGTTAGCCCCATCTTCAGCTATTACAGACTGATTTTTCTCAAGTTGTTGGCCCTGATTCTTGACTACTCCCTCTTCCAGTGGTCCAATGAACTTGCTAATTAGGTTCCTTTCCCCGGGAATTTCAAAATTCATAATTCTCTTCTTGTTCTTCTGTATTAGATTTTTCCCGTATGGTGAGTTCATTTGTGTTTTCTAACTGTTTTAATAAAACCAGCTATAATGGCTGGGGGACTAGACATGCTGACCACATGTCGCCCCTACACTGGCTGATTATCATCTACTCTGTGATTGACACATGTGGATGTGAGGCCAGCAGCCGGCTGGTAGGCTAAGGGCCTTTTAGGCCTGTCGTGCCAGGAGTTTTTAACTGTTTTAATAATTTTATGTTTACATGAGCAGCTACTGCAGATTTTTCTGCTTCCCCCCCTTTTTTTTTTACATTTCTTATGTGTTCTTTAGTTCTAATGGTTCAATTTCTCTTTGTTTTCCCTATATATATCTTATCACAATCTGCACATTTTGATATATTCCTGATTTTTTACTATCATCAATCTATACATGTCCACCGCTGTGATCTCGAGGTAGCGTGCTGCCTTGTCACGAAGTGGGCCCGGGTTCGATTCCCGGTCGGGGCAGTTTTTCTGGGTGAGGTTTTTATCGGGGTTTTTCCTCACCTGTAAGACAAATGTCAGGAAAACTTTAAGGCCCAAACGGTCCCCGAAATCATATGGCCATCCTTATCATTATCATCTCCTCACCACCATCACCCTTCTCTATAAAATACTTCACACATCATCGCCTAATTATTTATCACGCCGCTTCATCAGACTATCCGACACACATAATCTTGACACTCGATCCCATCAGCACATTGTCCTTTATATCCCGCCTCATCACACTGTATATTATTCATTATCTTTTACGGTGTCACTTACCAAAACATGGAATTCCCTTCCGCCCTATGTCAGAGACTGTCAAACTATAAATCCTTCAAAAACAAACTAAAGAATTATTTAATAACAAACTAACTTATACACCTCACTGATAGTATTCTTTTAGCAATATTAATATATTTAATTATTTATGAAAATAATATTAAGAATAACAAATATTCTTATTTGTTTTGTTTTAAATATTGTATAATCGTAAAATTAGTTTTCTATATCTCATTATTTTCCTGTTTTTTATATACACTAGACAGGGACAATTTAATATAAATTAATGAGTCATTTTAACATCTTACCTCATATTTCATGTTTTATCAAACACGGTAACTATAGTTTTCAAATGATCTTGTCATTCATTTTCAACCGCCATTATGACTACAATTTAATATGCCTTGCTTGTATACATTTTATTATTAGTTTTAGTCGTAATTTTAACTAATAATAACTGACGATTTTTATTATTAATTTAACACTTCTCATAGAAGGATAAATTATATTTGAATAGAAAAATTTTCGCCTAGACCGGGACTCGAACCCGGGACCCTTGGCTTTCCGGGCCAAGTGCTCTACCAACTGAGCTACCGAGGCGAGTTATGATCTAGACGCAAATTTTTCTCTTATGTATGTTGTAATTCCCTCGCGCCAAATGCTTGAAACCATAGCTTCTATCTTTGCAAATGGCGGCTTCTTAGTTAAGAAGACATTTATTGGGAATTTAACACTACTTTATAGCCAGTAGGACTTCTATTGACGATTTTTATTATTAATTTAACACTTCTCATAGAAGGATAAATTATATTTGAAGAGAAAAATTTTCGCCTAGACCGGGACTCGAACCCGGGACCCTTGGCTTTCCGGGCCAAGTGCTCTACCAACTGAGCTACCGAGGCGAGTTACGATCTAGACGCAAATTTTTCTCGTATGTATGTTGGAATTACTCGAACCCGGGACCCTTGGCTTTCCGGGCCAAGTGCTCTACCAACTGAGCTACCGAGGCGAGTTACGATCTAGACGCAAATTTTTCTCTTATGTATGTTGTAATTCCAACATACATAAGAGAAAAATTATTATTAATTTAACACTTCTCATAGAAGGATAAATTATATTTGAAGAGAAAAATTTTTGCCTAGACCGGGACTCGAACCCGGGACCCTTGGCTTTCCGGGCCAAGTGCTCTACCAACTGGAATTACAACATACATAAGAGAAAAATTTGCGTCTAGATCGTAACTCTCCTCGGTAACTCAGTTGGTAGAGCACTTGGCCCGGAAAGCCAAGGGTCCCGGGTTCGAGTCCTGGTCTAGGCGAAAATTTTTCTCTTCAAATATAATAATAACTGGTTGTATTATAGATCGTAATATGTATATTAGATATTATCTTTTGATCAAATTTTTACTTAGTGTTTAATATTAGAGTTAATTAAGATTGTTATATTCTTATGTAATATATGTTTGTCCTGGTGAGTGGAAGAGAAGGCCACATGGCCTTAACTCCACCAGGCTAAATAAATCTAATCTAATCTAAAAATCCTTCACTGGTAT